>OY982920.1:15931120-16453422 GCA_963891755.1 Pyrrhia umbra
AGACAACAGAGTGCCCTAATCGCATGAGAGTTGAGCCGCCCTCTAGTCTCACTATTGTTTAGTCAGATTAGTAGGCACCAAATGTTGCATAAACATTAAACTAATTAAATATTTACTTGTCTAGCACCAATAGACTGTTTTACATGAGACTTAAAATATGTTCATCTGTAGCTATAGTAGATAGTACGAGTATCGGCTTCAAAAACGTCAAGATAATTGACTGGAGATATGTTGTCAGTTTAAAATTACGATGCAACCGAGGTACCTGCTGGCTTGATAATATCTACATGTTATGTATTATGTCCCCATGAAATTAAAAAGTTCCATAAAAATTCAGTGTGGTCGGAGTTGTGTCTAACCTGCAGTTGTGTTGTTTCCAGTGGGTGGCGTGAGCGAGCGCGACGCGTACGGCTACGGCTACGGCGGCGGGGGCGGCGGCGCGCACCACTTCGCCGCGCCCGCGCCGCCGCCGCTCCCGCACGACGAGCTGCCCTACTCCGTGTTCGACTTCGGCGACTACCAGCGGCATCACCACCACAATAAGCTCAAGCCCAAGAAGAGGCCGCGCACCGACGCGCCCCCCACGCCCGGCGTCAAGCGCAAGAGCCGCGAGGGCTCCACCACGTACCTCTGGGAGTTCCTGCTCAAGCTGCTGCAGGACCGGGAGTACTGCCCGCGCTTCATCAAGTGGACGAACCGCGAGAAGGGCGTGTTCAAGCTGGTGGACTCGAAGGCGGTGTCGCGGCTGTGGGGGCTGCACAAGAACAAGCCCGACATGAACTACGAGACGATGGGGCGCGCGCTGCGCTACTACTACCAGCGCGGCATCCTCGCCAAGGTGGACGGGCAGCGGCTCGTGTACCAGTTCGTGGACGTGCCCAAGGACATCGTCGAGATCGACTGCTCCCTGGCGTAGGCTCGAATCTCCAGTGCCGCGTGATGACGTGGTGATGACGTGTGATGACGCGCCGTGCCGCCCGGACGCTATCTCTCATTCGTGACGCGGTGTGTAGAGGCCGCGTATTCATTTCGCTCTTACATTACTAGTTTTTCACTAATAGTTACAATTCGTCTATTTTTCAAATCATCATGCATTACGTTTTTCAGATCGCTTCTATATAATGTTATTAATATAAATATTACTCTCAAATCGAACTAATATTAACTTATCATTGAATTTAATATTTATACAAAAATAGGAGAGACGAAATTGATTGCTCAAATGTTTATATAGGTACCTATTTTTAGGGTATTCAGAAGAGGAACACTAAATTTGCTAGATGTTATATGGGGACGGAGTGATTTTTGTATAATGTTGAAACGAATTTTTAAATGTTTGTAAATGAAATTTCTATATATTGCATGTTTAATGTCGATTATACATTTCCTCGGTCGACTGTACGAAATCAGAACTTCCTACCTCAACCTAAGCAAAAGTAACAAATGATTCATATGAATATACAATTTACATTGTTCGAAACAGTTTACAATACGCAATAAGATATATATAGTCTAAATAAGAGTTTATTATAAAGAAATATTTACGTAAAAATGTTTATATAACAAAAATATCTTATAGTAATATCCTCAGATGAAATATATTCACTTCTTGGTGCTTTTTATGGCCATCTCATATTTACACCTTGTTACAAACGAAGCAACCTCACTGCTGTTGATTTATATATAACTATGTATATTATATGAACATTTAGTAATTGTCTATTATCTAGCTGTAATCTGTTTCTCGGGAGCGTGTTCCGACAGTGGCGCTAGCGGCCCGGGCCGGCACTCGCGGGCCGGCCCAGCGCCGGACCGCGCTCGGAACACGCTCCCACCATCGCATAGTCTATCTCAATTGTTTTACATTTCGAAACCGAATTTGGAAATGATATTAAATTGCAAACATTCGTTCAAAAGAAATGTGTTGACGTAATACTACGCATGTACTGATAAACCTACTGCCAACTGTCCGACAGGAACACTGACATAATGAATAGTTAAGGGATGATTTTTGTGCGTTAATTGTGTTAATTATAAATATATGTTTACTATAAGTGAGCTGTTTAAGTGGACATGTTCTAGTTTATTTCGTTTATTTAAAAATTATATTAAGCATGTTGCGAGGGGGTCGCGCGCACCTCACCGCCACTCGAACATATCAGAGCAAACAATTACTTACAGTATGTATGACACGCATACACGAACATCCTGTGTTCGCAGCATATCAGGCCGCTTGGATATCACGCGCGACCTCCATTTTTTGTTACCTGAATAAATATTATTAATAATTAATTACGATTTGTGGTCCAATGTTAATGAATCATAATACTTTTAACTAGATAGTTGTAAAAGAAAGATCGATTTAGGTGTAGCCTAGTTCACTTCGACATATACACAGATAATAATTGATATTTCATTCAATGCAAAGACAAAAGATCCTTCTATGTATACAATAAAGTTTGTTAATAATAGAAATGTATGTAAGAGGAGGAATTGTTAGTTGGCTATGTGTCAAATATAATAATTGTAGAGCGCGCGGGCTGGCCGGCCGCGCCGCCGCGCCGCCCTGCTGAGCCGGCGCGCGGCCGGCGGCGCGCGGACGAGCCTTAGGAGTAGCGACGAGTGGTGTACAATGGGTGCTATGCTGAGGGACCGCCAGGAGACTCGCACACGATACAATAATAGGTAGACCAGTCCAACCGATGTACAGGTATAAACTATATATTAATAAACCAGTGCGTTAAGTGACTTTTATATAGGTGAAAGATCTCAGTATCCAAACTTCTTCGAACAAAACCAGTGGCCGTTTCATGTGATTAAAATTAATATATTTAAAAAAACAAAATTGTGGAATTTTAATCGTATTTTTATATAGCTAGATGGAATTCTCAGTAATTTTCTGTTCGGCACTACTTCTTATGCTTTTGTAAATATTACTATAGGGTTTAATTTATTTATTTTTGTCTGTCACGCGGGCGACGCCCAGGGGCGTTGACAAAGGCATTATTTTTCCTTTTTAGGAAATTTCGTTCTGTAGGTTACAAATTTTATTGTAAAATATCTTTATTAATAGATTAGTAGGTAATGAATGGACCATGGGATGGAAGGTGAACGCTCTCAGAATTTATAATTCGGCTAGTGTGTGTCCTAATCGACGATGTGAGATACTAGTTACCGGTTAGTAGGCAAAATGTTTGAGCAAGCATTAAAAAAATGCTCGGAGAGTTTAAATAATTATAGTCGAATTGATGTTGTTGAATAAAAAATCAAAGTTTCTAATTACTAATGTACTTAAATTTTCAATGTAAATTTTAAAGGCACCTCGAAAAAAAAATATTATTAATGAAATTATTTTAAATTGAGCCTAGTCTTAGTATCATAATTTGATTTTAAATTATAATAAAGGACGCCGCATTGGCACGAGGCGTCGTCGTGTAGTGGTCTAATCGTGGCCGCAGGTGTTTTGCACGTCTAAATTATTGTAAATACAAATATTTAATGTAATCCAAACGCACACCCTCACGACCCATGAACGGCTAGTTATTGGAGTCGGTAGATAGGTGAAATATGAGAATATTTTGCGAGGAAGCAATGAGAAGGTTAGTGAATTCGGTGATAGGCAGGGGGAGGGCGCTGCGCCCGCTGGCGGCGGCAGACAGCATTCGTGTTTTATCGTTAATTCCTATTTCAATGTTCGTCGATATTTAATGTCCAATATTCGAATACGTAATTCATTCCGGATGAGTGGTGTGTTACGTTTGTGTCGACAACGAGTTCGTTAGGAGAATGTTACATTATAGTTTCCGCTACTCGCTCATAGATGGCGCTTTCGTTTCGCTTTGATCAAAAGTTTTAACAAAATTTCGTCATTATTCTGAGAGTTGCGTGCGATACAGTGATTTTGCGTTATACTTGCTTTTAGTTGTATGCAGTTAAAGTCCGATATTTTAATTGTAATTTTAGTTGTTTAATTTTACAAAATACTGTATTTTCTGCCCCCTAGTTAAGTTATTTTTCTATGTATAGTTAGTTATAAGTGTAAATGAATTAGCACATAAATTTGATGCATGATGATAATGTTAATAAAATATCCACAATAAAATCCAAACTTGTTTGTTATTATATCCTCAGTAGGAGTAGATCCCGATCGTGGAAGTCTTTTGTACCTAATCACATCAAAATACATACTTCCATAAACTATCATATGCCTATTTTTAGTTCATGGTGAGCAAATACTTATTATGTGAAACATTTCTCTAGAAACAATTAGGTACCTAGATAATAAATTAAGTCGTATGCGTTAATTCAATTTTCTTCGAAACTAAAGCTTACCTCGATAGGGGTTTGTCGCTAAGTAATAGCGGCACAGGTCGATCGATCAAGTTGAGACAGCGCTTGCTGCAGTCACGCTGTGGACTGGGTGGGCAGCCATCTATATTATACCAAGAATCCTTCGGTTAGTCAGAAGCTAAAAAGTCTGACAACCAGTCTTACTAAGGATCCATGGAGTTTCTTGCCGGTTCTTCTCCATAGGACCCACTTTTTGGAACCGTGCACCTAGCTTCTATTGTTGACGTTTTATAAGTACCTGTAAATTGGTCTATATGAAATAAAAACCTTTTGACTTTGAAAAAAAGGGTTATCGTGTTGCCCAGTAAGTAAGGTTAGTAAGTAAGGTTCTGAAGTTCAGATAGGCAGTTGCTCCATAAAACACTGATACACAGGTGGTTAGACTGGAAGCCAACCCCAACATAGGTGGGAAAGGCTAGGCAGGTAGTGAATGTGGAAACCTTTAAAAAATTTAAACGAAACAGCCACAGCACTGCACGCATAGTGTATGATATTGCATACAATTTTTTCAGTGAAAATTACGCAACTAGTGGACTGGTCAGAAGAATTGGTCTTTGTATCTTACCAGTCTTCCTCCGACCTTTTACCTGCATATATATTTTTTTACAATCGTTTTGTCGTTTTTTACAATATCAGGTCACTATTACTTGAATTTTTTTTGCACCATAAACATTGAATGCCTCGTTGGTCTTGTGGTCGCATAACGCGACTGTTGTAAACGGGGTCTCGGATTCGATTCCCGGGTCGGCCCGATGAAGTTATACCCCCGTGCCTGGGAGAAGAGACACTGGGACTTGATAGGTTGGTAAATCCTGCAGCCTACACGATAATAAGTCCATAAAATCACAAAAAACGAAGTGTTAACTTTTTTTACTATGTAATGGCATCGAAGTTTATGTAGTAAAAGTGTTTAAAGTTCCTAAGACGGATGTAAAATGGAACGCATTTTTTTCCCATATGGTAACACAAAATGTGAACAATCTTTCTGACGTGTTGTTGTCATGTCAGTTGCTTTGACGTGTATGAACAGCTGTCAACTCAGATCTTGTTTTCCATTTCCCGATAATGAGAAGGAAAAAGTAATCAGTGTTGTGTGAAAATCTTACTAAAACATACATTTGTTTATATGTTAACGTGAGAGACAATTATAATATATCAAAATGGTTCTCATGACTATGATCGCGAGGGTCGTAGACGGCCTCCCCTTGGCCGCTACTATGCAAGAAGATGAGCAGGTAACATGTTTCTACTGTACATATTACAATACCGTTAAAACATATTATTTTCCACGTGTAACATGTAATTCACTTTTCGATTTATGTACCTATTAGTTCATGTACTTTCATATTTGTTGCTCACGTATGTTTTCACACTCCAATATGTTTTACGACAATATTTTATTTAATTTGTCCTCGTTATTATTTTAATTTTATAATTTAATTTGCTGTGGTGGTTCGCAGAGCGGCTGCAATGTTCTGGAGTACCAAAATCAGGCTAAAATGCTGTTTAGAAAACTAGGCCCGCAGTCGCCGACCCGTTGCTCCATCGAAACTGGGCCCTATCTCTTCCAGTGAGTCCTATCGCTTGTTATTTTTCGTTTGTCCCATTATTTTACTGCTTTTTTGTTGTTGATATAAACTGTCACACTGATGTAATATTATATTTTATTTGTGCAATCTTATTTCTTTGCGTTACACACTGAAGCAATGATGACAACAGTTTAGTTTAGGTACAATACAAACTGACCTTTAATCTTTTATTGCCATAGAAAACATTAATATAACTGAGTGCAGCTGGTTTAAATTTATTCAGTTTAAGTAATAGAAGCAATTGTGAAACTTTCCAGTTATCTAATTGAACATGAGATCTGCTACTTAGTGCTGTGTGAGCGGAACTACAGCAAAAGACTTGCCTTCAGCTACCTAGAGGAGATAGCCCAGGAGTTCTACCAGCAGTACGGGAAGCGGGTATGTAGGAATACCATGAAATATTGTACTTATGTATGCTTGTATAGCTATAAGCTATTTTAACTATACCAGTCACTTTGTACATGGATACAAACCGTATAGTACACTAAAGTAATCCAATTATAGTAAATTATTGACATAAGGCCAAACTTACAAGTGGAAGCTCTTCCCATAATTAATAAATAGTATATTTCCCTCAACACCACTCAACTGTCATTTGGACATGCCATTTACAATCTATGTGATGTGTAGAAATAATGGAAAGATCTTTATAGCATATTAAAGTAATATAATGCTGCTAGCCTATTGATAGATAAAGCCCTACTATGAATATAATAGAAAATGTTATAGTATTTCTAAATGGATTAGTACAAATGCCACAGAAAACAAACATTATTCTGCCATTACCATGTAATTACCATTATTTTTTTTTCAATATTAAGTTAAGTACATATTTGGAATCAAGAAAAGATTATGAATATGACATATTTAACTCAATATCGAAAATAAAATAGTTAGTCTTTTTTCTTATGACAACAGTATTATAGGCCATAAGTATTGTAGTCCACCTTTAGGTTTTATAAATTCTTTTATTTTTGTATGTTGCCTACAACTGCAGACATGCTCTGATAGCAATATGTTAAATTGATGTCAGTCAACCATATTAAAGTACTGTGCAATTACTGTAACAGTAAACTTGTTTCTGTAATTTATTCCGCTACTTCCTTCTGACTGAAGTAACTGCCTTTGATATTATGTCTTATTAATTAATATTTGTTGTTCAGAAATTGAAAAGGCTTAGTTTTTAATAAGTCTATTGTAAATACTTAACAGTCCTGCAATGGTTTTACAAGAACCTTAACCTTTCGTATCCCAGAAGCGTAGATCCGCGCGAGACACAATTGATTTAAAGTCAAGTCTATTGTCTTTAAATAACCAGCATACAATAGGTTAAACAACATCAATACCCTATATTGCAGGTGAACACAGTAACCCGGCCATACACATTTATCGAGTTCGACACGTGGATGCAGCGCGCTCGGCGGCAGTACGCGGAGGGCGGCGCACGCGCCCGCCGCGCCGGCGCCGCCGCACAGCTCGGCGGCCAGCTGGGCGACGTGCAGCGCATCATGATGCAGAACATCGACGACGTGCTGCAGAGGGGAGCTATACTCTCCGGTGAGGCTTCACCCACGTCACAAACGACCAGCAGGGCCATACACCAGCTCAGACACTTACACAAATGAGCCAAAGGTGGTGGTTTACAAACTGGGAGACTAATGGTTAATGTGCATTATTCCACCTAGACTCAATGACTGCTACCTGTCTTGCTAGGATTTTCTATTTTTTTTTATTAAAGGCCCTAACTTTTAAATCTATACAATATATAAAAGGCTTTGTCCTGAATGACTGACGGATCAATGCACGGCCTAAATCGCTGATCGTAGAGAGCTAAGATTTAAGATTTGGAAGGTGTGTTGTTTGTACGATGGAAACGCCCAATCAGAAAGGATTTTCCGTAACTACCCCTATGGAGGAGAAAAAGAGGGGCAAAGTTTGTATGAAACTTTGTCATTTTTAATTGGAATTCGTGCAGCGCGGGCAGGGCCACTAGCGGAATTAGTATGAGCATAAAGTTCAAACAGACTGTTATAATGATTCATCAGGAGTGACGAGCACACAAACTGCGATATGCTGCGTCACGCTAAGAATACACAAATATGATATATTTGTATCCATTGTTTATCAGTCTGTAATCTTAATTTTATATAGCTGCTAATACTCGTATTTATGCTCAGTAGCAATCACTCAATTCAAGTATTTTTTCAGAACTGGACACAAAAACCCAGAACCTTTCAATGATGTCTTCGAAGTACAAGAAGGATGCTACATACCTCAACACCAAGTCCATGCTGGTGAAGGTGACGGCGGGCGCTGTCATACTGCTCGTGTTTGTGCTGTACTTCTGGGTACTTTAGGTTCCCTACTCCTAAATCTGTGGTACAGCATTAGTATATCACTGGGAACTCTGCAGTGTCATTGAATACAATTTCGAGTATGTTTAGCTCATTGAAACTTCCACTGATACCAGAATTCTCTCTTAATTATTATTGATTTAAATAGAAAATAGATGACATTCCTTTCATACTGATGAACTAACACAGCCTCAGTCAAATGGTTTTAATCTCGGGTATTGAATATTCTGAATTGTAAGGTATAATATATACTGAATAACATGGCTGGTTGTGGAAAAGTAAATTAAACATTTAAATGATTAGAAAATCAAATTAACTATGTGCTTTGTAATTATTGTTCTATTAAATACTAATTCTATCAGTTTTAAACTCCTATTTTTTTGTTATTTATATTAACTAAATGGATTTTTACTCTTGTCCTTGCAGTAAACTTAAACTGAATTTTTTATTTATTTTCTTTCTGTAACTTCTTCTTTATGTAACTTCTAGATCACTCAATGTCATGCTTATTTAATTTGGAGAGGGAATTAAAACGCCAGTATTCGACGCCAAGCTCAAACTAAACATTATATTATCGACGAAGAGCTCTGATACTGCAGAGTTCAGATGTTTTCCCAAGTGTGACAGCTAAGCTGTTATAGTTTGAATTGCCTTCAGAAACTATAATAGTACATTTGTGGGATATTTAGGTAAAAGCAAGATTTAATATTTTCTATGTGATTCCTCTGGACAGTTTTGTATTTAGACATAGCAATGAAGTAATAGAAGTAAGGAGCTATATCGCTGATTTATATAATTGGTTTATCTATACTGCTGAAATACATAAGTTCTTAATCTTAAATATTGATCCATCAATTACTGTGTTTGATAACAATCTGTATTTACAGGCTTCATAGACCTTGAATATTAAATTACTAAACATGAAAAAGCATTCCAAGCAATTTGTTTTGCAATAAAATTACCAAAACATTATATTTGATAATATACCCGGTTCATAGTGTTAGAAATGTGTTTGCTATGACAATATAGAATAATCAGCTTGAAAGTGTAAATTAACTCCAGAAGCAAAATAATATATTTATAATATATGCCCATCATTATTATTTTAATGTAAAGCGCAGTGAGTGCTTGGTGATGGAATGTTGTAAATTTTATCACATATTGTTAATTAATGTATTTATTTAAGATTTAATAAATATGCATTCTTTTAATTAATTGTTTATTTTATCAACACTACAACAAAGTTTAAGAAACACTTTCATATATCACAGGGGTATTGTACTATTATTACTATATATTCCTTATTCAAATGTGCCAGCATTTAGTAATGTCAATTCTGCTAACTTCATGTTGGATCTTCTAGATATTCTTGTGCAGGAACATGTCTGGCCAAGTGTGTACTGCTGATACCACTCAGGGCATTCTTGAGTCTAATGGCAGTTGATGCACTCAACACCTGAAAAATAAATGCCATTTTTTAACACAATCTTAAGCTGAAGAAAATGTCAAAATAGTAAGTTTGCAGATCAAATAGCAGCAATCAGTTTAGAGACAATGTTGCTGAAAAATTTTATATATTCAGAGTACCTTTCTACTGATCTTTGAATATTATAAGCAACAGTCCATCCAGCTTTACCCCAAATTTGATTTAAATTGGTTCAGTCATTTTACTGTGAAAGTGTAAAAAACAAACACACATTCACATTTATGATATTAATTAAAATATGAAGATATATAAATAGTCTTCATACTGTTTTTTTACGTTACCTGTAATATCTTAGCAAATATAACAGGTCTTTTCTTCCACTGTAGTGTGCCAAACAACTGTACTGGGTACGGCATCACGGTGGACTGCAGTGGTGACTTCAGGTACACTACTGATACTTGTACCAGCGGCTCGGGATGCTCTCCGCTCACATTAAGCTGAAATAAAAACAATCAAGTAATACTTTGTCAGCATTTTTTTATTTATAATAAAAAGACATAAGGAACTTACATCAGATAAAAAGAATCGACCATTTATACTTTGTAGGATCCCAATAGTCCTACACTTCATTATCTGGTCATTAAAAATAGTACATCTATCAGCTATCTCTTTTAAATCTGAGTATATGTAAAAGTCACTCTGTAAACAAACAATTCATAAGTCAATAACATAATATATTAAGTAAATCATTGACCTGAGCTATTGTAGCAGTATGAATCAACTTACATAAGGCGTGTCAACACAAAATGGAATATCACAGTAAGAATTATTTTTTACGTTTGCCATTGGCACTAATTGGCAGTTTTTCAGCATCACATTCTATTAAAAAAATCTAGCTTATATTATGTGGCAAACTTTCATAGTAGATTTTATGAACTAAACAGGACACTCTTTTACACTAATATCACATAGTAGATAAACTGTAGGTCACAAAATTGTAAGTTGATTGTGAAAAAAATCAAAATAACCCGAAGAAAGTTAAATCCCGCTTTTTCTTATGATTTGACAGTTCCGCACTTTTTGTGTTTGATTGACTGTCATTGTCAGTGTTGCCAGTACCTGCGTCGACTTTCGGACGATTCACTACCTGAAATGGGACGATTTTCGGACAAAAAGGACGGCTGGAGAAATATTAACTTGATACGAATTTACGATTGAATGATACTAAAGTAGGGGTGTTCCATCTCGATCTTTTTCGGTTTACTGTAAAGTCTTTTCACGCTTGCATTTGCAAATAGTAAAACAAGCGGCACACGGTGGGCTGAAAAACGGCTTTCATAGACTTAGGGATTTCAATTTGCAAGTGCTGGATTTTTTGGCTGGATATCGCTTCTATTAGTTGTTAGAATATAGAAAAATGACAACTGAGTTAATTCTGCCCAAAGACGACGGAATTATATTTTTTTTTACGAGAAAAATGTATGAAGCTATGAAAAATCTAATTATCTCTTAAACTGCAATGAAAACCGTAATATCCTTACAGGTGGTTATAGTACTAATTATTTATGATTTTTTGGCATACTCTGTTTTATGGTTATCGCTGCCGATTTTTTAAAAAAATCCTCGAAGTTGAAGAAAAACTCGTAACATAAAAAGAATAAAAAGCTAAAAGCATCCCTGAAAGAGTAGGCAGAGGTTTATCGTACACACACACTTAAACAACTATTAGCTCGATATTTAGGAACACAAAATGAGTTTTAATACTATTCCTACAACCATTTCCTACCACCAAACAGCAATTTTTTTTTTCGAGTTTCCCAATAAAACTACAGCTATTACCGGGCTGGATGAAGAGCTAATCAAAAGATTTGCTGTGATTTTGCAAGCAATAACATCTGGCGAGAGGTTCTGTAGGTTTTGCTAAGCAGAGATATTCCTAATTTAATTAATTAAATTAAGGCCTCCATCCAAGGCTTACAACTAAATTTAAAACTAAGTGACAGCGCGCTAAGGGCTCCCCCTAGTGGGAATCGAACCTCAGCTTAGGGTGTCACTGGGGAGGACAACTAGGGACTAGCTAGATAGATCATATCAATAATGCCACATATTCAGATGTATGTTTATATAGCTAAAACTGTCATCTCAAGATTGCGACTGCAGTGCCTAAACGGACCATTTGGAAACTAAGCAAAAAGTGAAAACTGTCACATCTGTAGTGTATGTAATCTGATCTATGGTTACACCGTGCGTTTCATGCACAAGTTTTACGCATTTTTGTAATTTTTAAAACAGCGTTTTTTTATTTTTGTAATAACTAATGTAGTTGGCTTTTTGAAAAGGGACGAAAAAAGGACGGAATATGTGAACGGACATCGAAGGGACGTAAATATGTCTAAACGGACAAAAATCGTCCCTTTTGGGACGATCTGGCATCTCTGGTCATTGTCAAAACATGGTGAAAACGTAATTGAAAAGGTATTGGCCACACAAGGAACTTAAACTTTGACACTTGACAAAATGACTGGATCACTGGACTGGACTGACAGTGACAGCGTAAATGCCGATGACTTTACCTTGTTGTGTTGTGTTGATAAATAAAATAAGTTAAATTTTTGTGGTTTTATCTATATTGCCGGACTCTTAATCCAGAAAACTGATAAAGATGTCTTCTCTGGTCGAACTGCGTCCGAACCGGCGACTCTTGGATCACGATTTCGAAGGTTATAAATTAAACTTGCAAGCCTTACCTCATTTCTCCCATGAGCTGGTGGCTCCGGTGGACAGAGTTTATCCGGACGAGGTGCAGTACTCCTTCGTCCACGCCAAACTGTTCGCTCTTCATAATCACCTAGTTCTCGACTATTGGGATTATTCACTCAATTACTATTACATTGATAAAGAGCAGAAGATACGTCATGTTTCTTTCGAGAATACTAACCAAACATTTCACAACGACGTTGTTTACGACGTACCCGCACATGTGGAGAGGAAGTCGGGCCACTTCAACCTGTGTTTGTCCTTTCCATCAAACAGTTTAGCAGTAGTCAGTGATGGCACTGGATTCTTGCATATTGTGAGTACTGGCGCAAGAAGCAGACCCTCGGGAAGGAACCAACTGTGGCAGACACTCCAATCAAGTCTCATTCTTGGTGAAGGGAAGTATTTCATTATTGTGGATTCTAGATTACAGGAGAAAGACAATATTGAGACATTGCACTGTCTTCTCCAGTCAGTTGAGCAGAATGACTCACATTTCAACTCTGTGCTTACTTGGGTCTCCTTTGACAATGATGGCCAAGGGTGGAAGCAGATGAGTTTCAGACAAGTTCAAGGTAAGGGCATTGTGCACTATGCTGCAATTGAAACAAGTTGCACTGCATTGTACATTGCATCTGACAACACATTCAAGTTTACCTCAGACTCTGAGAGGGAGATTACACAACCATCTAAAGAGGAGCCAAGGACAGTCATCTATACGTGGCTGCAGACAACAGAGGATGTCACTATAACTTTGAAACTGGAAACAAACTTCAACAGAAAGCTTTTGATTGTTAACGTGAGTCCGCAGCACATGAAAGTCAGCTATGCTGGCAAGACTTTTGTAGATGGGAAGCTGAAGCAGAAAGTTGATAGTGAGCTAACAACATGGAATGTGCAAGATAGTGGACAGGTTGATATTTTAATAACCAAATCTGATAGTATGCTGTGGGAGGAGCTGTTGGAAGGGGGCGACCCCAATGGTGAGCAGGTCATGGATGCGAGCTTGGTGGAGGAAGCTCACCGGCGTCTGGCTCACTTGTGTGCTGAGACTGAAGTGACAACAGAACCGTCCATGCCAGGACTGTCCACACAGGAGTTAGAGGAGTGTGATGCTGCCTCTGAAGAAGATACAGTGTTAGGTAAAAATATTGTATTGTTAGATAAATGTAAAATGTATTTGTTGTATGCATGTATGTAATGTAAAGTTAACATCGTTTAATTTCAGTGAGGCTGGATGCAACAACTCACAATGTGTCACACAGAGCTCCCCTCAGTGTGCACCAGTTCCTGTTTAGCATCAAAATAGAAACTCAAGAAGTGCCAGCGCTAGCACTGCGACACGATGTGGACACCTGCATCTGGCAGCCCTATGCACAGCTGATAAACTCCAGCACATGGCCAGTCAAGCACCAAGGATCTCTCAGTGCATTTGGCTATGTTCAGTCATCTAAGCAGAACCGGAAGTTTGTCACATGCCCTCCTAACTTCTCGTACAGTGTGGTCTGTGAGGCTACCAGACACATATTCATTTACCAGACTAACAGCAACCAAGACTGTCAGCTGAGGAAGAGGACTGGAGGTGGCATGAAGAACATAAAGATAGGCCAACAGCATGTGTTCAACATTGACAAGTATGGAGAGGTGGTGGGGATCAATGCTACTAATGAATATTTATTCATACTAACAGAGAAACATTTAGTAGCAATACAAATACAATAAAAATATTGAAAGTAAGTCTCATTTATTTTTGTACATACATATTTACAAAATCCATTTAATATTTTTATACACTTCTATGTATGGCATACATGACCTATAGAAGATTGGTATTGTACTGTGCACACAATTTAATTTATGTGCTAAAAAGTATATCAAACATACATTCTCACAAATTTTCACATTTATTTATACATACAACAACTTTTTGTTTGAAGGTAAAACACTTTAAAATTATCCCTTATCACATCCTACACATCATTTCGATTTTCTATCTTATTTCTTAGTGTATTCCGTGACATGATAGCCTTAATTTCACTTTTAACACTTTATTTCAGCCACTTGATGCCAGTCAGCTCTCATCATCACTCTCAGCATCTATACTCTCCTCTGATGAGTACCCAGTTGTGAACAGGAGATTCTTTGGCTTCTTCTTCTTTGCTGCCTTTATTTCTTTCTCAATTTCCATCTTCTTTTCTTGAGCTACTTTTTCTGTCAACAACTGCCTGGGTCTCTTTCTGGAGTGGTCTGGGTTGCCGTTTGCAGAGTCAGTAGGTACACCATTAGGGACTGGTTTCTCTTTGGTGCTGTCAGTTACTTTGTCTTGAGAAGTTTCATCTTCAAATTCATCTTCTGAAAATGTTTTAAAGTAAATTAATTTTATTTGAGCTAATCCATGGAAATTACAATATTACTATTAAAATGTTATGTATTATAAATGTTGTCCGCAGTTTTTAGATTCTGTTTATGATAAAAGCAGCAGTACTTGTTTGCTAGGACAACATTACATAAGACTGTTTAAATTTAAGTAACAAAAAAATAAGTACCTGGAGTTATAATTTCAAAGTTATAGGCATGATCCTTGAGCACAACAAATACTATTGGGAACTCTACTATACACTTGCCAGACAAGTTTTCAGCCAAAGACTCTGTTGGATCCAGCTCGAAGAACTTCTTTGCTGAGCCTTTCACTTTCTCAGCTGTCAAACAGAAATTATACATCAAATAAGATTTTTGGTATATATAACTAATAACTTGGTGAAAATATGAATTGAAATAAAAGTGTACCTCTCAATAATATTTTCACTCCACTAAATCCAGCTGACTTATAGAAAGTCAAAGCTTTAGAGCCTTCAAATGGCAAAGCATCAGGGTTCAGATACTTGTCCAATAGATCAGAGAGGCGTTTTTGTTCTGCACACCTTTCATCCACAAACTTCAGTGGCTCTGATTCCACATTGGGGAACACCCACTCCACTCGCCAATTGATAATGTTCATTTTGTTATTGTACCTTGTAGTGTTGGCTTTATGCCTTGAAAAGTTATGTGATAAGAATTGTAGCACAGTTCCCCTTTTCCTCGCTGCCATCTTCAATTTGTACAGATACTGTTGAAGAATGGTGAAACATTAATTTTACCATAGTGAAAGTTTGCTGATGAGAAAAGTATATGAATTTCAAAGGCAGCAAAGCATTGTGACAGTACCACATAGCAATTTTAGTTTAAGGTTCACCAGAAGTAAACATGTCTACTTACAATGGGCAAGTCCTTATCAATCCTAGTGTACTTCTTTTTCTCGTCTATTTTGACGCCGTACACGAACCGCGCGCACTCCTCTAGCAGCCTGTAGTCGCTCAGTAAGTCTGTGTCGGTGAAGTCCTTCATTCTGATGAACTTGGTGCGGTCCCTAATGCCATCGCATTCCAGCTCTTTCTTGTGTATCCTCACACAATCTAGGCAACATGTCTTCACTTCACACTTTGGACATGTGTATTTAGCAGTGTTCTTCGCACATACTTCACAATCTCCAAGTCTGTGAAATAGGTTAAATTAAAATGTGAAAAGATTCGTAAATTTTATGGAAAATATCTAAAGTGATGACGTTTTATGTTAACTTGCCTGTTTATTTCGTTTTCCCGATCAGAGTCACTATCAGATGATGAAGACATTATCACTTCTTGAGATTGGTTATATGAAAACACTTCTTTGTTTATTTTATTCAAAACATTTGAATTGAAGCAACCATGCTTGAAAAACGTAAACTGTCAATTGAATTGTCAGCTTAAATATGTGTCAAAGTCAAAATTCAGCATAGAATGTGCACAGATTACTATTAGATACTCGTTATCTGCCTAGCCTTTTCCATTTTGGGGTTGGCTTCCAGTAAAGTAGAAATCCGCCACGAGACGCTAGCCATGGCGCGTAGTAACATTTGTTTTTAAAAATAAGCTAGAAAATTAAATGACTCGATATGTTAAAACAAAAGTATTCCTCGTGGTATTGTATTCTCTTTGGTATTCCTTACTTGTCTATGGTAGTCAAAACAAACCAAATGTCATAGAATAACCAAAATTTGTATTTATATTCCAAGGCATCAATATATCAAAGTTCTGTAAGAAACTAAAAAAATATATATTTTTAAATAATGAGCATCACGGAATCACACGGTGATGACTGGGATCTTCCATGTTCAGATGATGAACTATCCAAAAGTGGTGTGTTCATCGGCAAAAACTGGATGCCTGAACCTGCTGAATTAGAAGAACTCTACAAGGCTCTTGATAAAACTGGAACTGTAACACTGGAATGGAAATGTCCCGGGAGGAGGCTTCCATCTCCCGTGCCAGTGAGCAAAGAAAATCAGCCCGAAATTCCGGCATCACCAATAAGAGAAGAGAAATCAGATTTTGATTTTATGGATGAAGTCAGTTCCTTGCGATTACGAGTGCGTAGCAAGGGAGAGGACACCCTAAGGGGCTCAGCAAAGAAGAAGACGACGTCCTTCGATGGCATTCTGTCTAATATGATCAGGCATAAGCGGATAGAACAGATGGAGAAGCAAGCCAATACTTCTCCATCAACACCATCTTCTAGTGGCAGTTGATTAGAGGATGGAAGTGATGGTAGTGACCAGTGGTGAGACTTTAATGAATGATAAGTGACAGGAACATAATGTAGAACTGCTGTGTGCAAATCTGAACCAGAAACTGTAGTGGTCATTATCAAATGCTTCAATTTAACTTGATTAATGTTTCAGATTGTAACAATGATAACAGCCATTGTTTCTTAACATAAAGTTCTTGCTGAAAGTAAAGATCTTAAAGTAACTACTAACAAATTGTTATAATATGTTTAGAAAGATTAGTCATTAAAAGGGAATAATTCAGTGTAATACATTTATTATCTCATTTTATTTACATAAACTAACCTATAATACACAATACAGAACTATGCTGACATTATAGCCGATGTGGGTTTGAGCAGGTGCTCATTTTCCTCCAGAATCTCCTGGCACATGTTCATATTGTCCGCTATGTGCTCCAGGGTCCAATGCTTCCGGAGTAATGCCAGGTCTGCATCAAACTTCCCTTGCCTGATGCATTGGACGGCTGTGCAGTACGCTGTGGACTTCAATTGGACACCCAAGTCATGGATAAGTGTCCACAAATATTTATCATACTCATTCACTGATTGTATTTCTGTAAGAAATTGATTATATCAGAATTAAAGTGGTTATAGTTATTGTAAGTAAGATATTAGTAGTAGACACAATAAGAAGACAGTAATTACAGACTGATTTAATGAATAAGTGATTCAGACTACCTTCTATTAATATTTCATTAATAGTATACTACTTTATTGCTTTTATGTACCCAGTATATTACTTAGTTAAAGCTTACCTAATGTAAAGTTGGGAGGGTCAAAGTAGACACATTTCATGCCATAGATAACTGGCAGTTTGTTGTCAGCTGGTCTGATGAGGCCCTTGGAGGCCAACTCATATGTGGTCTGAGAATCCATATGAAGACCTGATTGTCTGGAAGGACAAGGTTACAGTTATAGAATTTGTATAGAGACATATTGTCCATATGATAGGTATCCATAAATGAAACTAGGATATTTAAATCACTTTTACACATTAATAGTTTTGTAATGAGAATTCAGTGCCAGCATTTCCCAGCTGACTACCTCTGAGAAGAAATGCTGAAACACGCTCAGGTTTCTTTTAAAAGTCCATACAAAGTTGATGGTTAATTGATATTAATGTGAGTGTAATCGTGTAGGCATATATAAAGCTAATCTTTCACATTACCTAGTTTATTACAATGCCCTCCCCAGCTAACTTTTTGCAGATATGTAGTACTCACTCAAACATGGCCTTCTGATGTGCAGCCTGCATGTGAGCCACTACTTTATCAATCTTCTCCCTGGTGATGTGGCCGAAAGTGGATCTCTCCATAGTCCTGCCGTTCCAGAAGTATGTGTCAGTAGCCTTGCCCAGCTGACCGTGTACCTTGAAGGCTCTGGTTGGCCGGCCTATGTTTATCTTGTAGGTGAGCTTTGTGCCGTCATTGATGCCTAGTACTGAAATATTTAATAACTATTAGTCACAGTTCTGAAGCTTTGCAAATTTGTTTAAAAATCATGGGCTTTCAAAAGACAAATAATACTTACATAATACCCCACTGCTAAATAAACCAAGGTGTGTCGCCCAACTGCATCTGAAGTCCTCATTGATGTACCTGGGGCCACACACCAGAGGGTTGTCAGCATAGTTGGGCACTAACCTAACCTTCATAGGCTCATTTGTTGCTCCTACTATCTCCACTCTTTTCTCTATTGGTCTACCAGGAAGTTCATTTAGATCTAAAAAAATTACATACTACACAAAATACTTATTGTAAACGTTTGTAAATAATAAATCCTGTATGAAAACTTTAATCTAACCTCTACAAAGATTTGTTTTTACAATGTGCAGGACTTGTTTCACTGGCACGCATGATGGCTTGTAAACACATATCAGTCCGTTAAGGGTTTTATACGCCGATACTGCATCTTTGAATTTCACCATTATGTTGTTTATTTCATTTAATTACATTTTACGAAGTTTTGTTTTTCAACTATGATTTCTCGGCTGTCAGTGTCACTTGCGAAAGTTTACGAATAGTGCTGAAAACGTTCAAAACATGGAGGTACAAAATTGTTTTTTTTATCGTATATTCGTATCGCACGTAATGCTAAATGTGGGCTTATAAAATAAAAAAGAATATAATTAGAACTCTCCTTTTTTATTTTATTTGTATAACGTACTTATAAATAAAATGTGCGGCTGTCGTAAAAAAAATTCAAGAAATGTCGCCAGTTTTTTAAGAATCTTCTAATTTAGTAGTAATTAAACCTGGAATATCTTTTGGGCTTTTTTCTTTTTTAGTCAAAATTATAAGGAGGTACCTGTATTACTTTTGTCTCTTTCCATTCTATCTTTACAAATACAAATATTTTATACATATCATGTTACAACCAATAGGAGGAGAGAATCAATGAAAAATGTTGCAAAACGGGGAAACAATATTCCTACTTGAGAGCTTTCGTTGCGTGAACTGTAACGGTTAAACTTACGTAAATATCATGTATGACAGAATTGTTGGTCTTTAAAAGTAAAAAAAATGTCTGCGACAGCATATTATGTCTATCTTTTAAGGTTTTATTACATGATAATGATGATTACGTCTTATCTAAAAAAAAGAACGTCTCAAGCTCACCCATCGCTGCCACTGAAATTCTGGAAATGTTGACGCAGTTTCAAATTAACTTTCAGAAGTATAGTAGAATTTGGTGATTTACAACTTGCAATCATTGAGGAGAAAAAACTAGCGACATGATGACGACAGACTTGTTAGTCTGTGGTGTCGTGCAATGGCCGATTGATGGGGAATCAGAACAATTTGTTGGCTAATCCCGAAAGCCTGTATCCGGACACCGTTTAATTGTGTTTCTTCCAAGAATATATCTTCCGTAATTAATAAAAAAGTTAGTGCAAGTTTTGTGTTCTATCCTTAAATCGTCTGGACAGTGGAATAAAACTTTTGTGTAGGTGTTCACGTATCATCAAAATCCGTCGGTGTTATTCCGTGTGAAACTTGTTGTTGGTAAGTTATACCTGCCCCTGTCTGTTCGATATGTCTAAATAGTATAGTCTTAGGGAGCCCATTGTGGCTTCGACGCGGCCGTTAGTCGTGTAATTCAAGCGTGCCGTGGCATTGCCAGCTTGTCGCCCGAGCATGGGAATGTACTAGACTAGCATTGTGCCAATTGATTGCGTGTGTCGTTTCTGTTTACTTCCTAATTCATTAGAGCTTTCTGTTTACTAAGCGCCAGTTGGAAAGTCATACCCCAGGAATACTGTACTCTTGAGAAAATGTTGCCTTTATACCATCACATGAAACTTATGTCACAAGAGAACAACATTTTATGAACAAATTAAATGAATATCTTGAGATAAATTAAATTATAACTTAAGTATTTAAACACCAGATCAGTGCTGTGAGAAGATTGTAAAAATCTTAGCTGTTCTATCAATAATCTATTAAATGAAACTTTTTTAATATAATCCAATGATTCAGTCAAAGTTCTTTGATCCTACCCTTCCATATGAACAGAAAGTTTCATCAACTAAGTATCAGCCAAGTATCTAATTATACCCATTTGTTATTACACTCTTGCATGAAGTAAAATGTAACTATGCATACTTACTATACTTTTATACATAAATTTTAACAATATTTTTAAAACAGTTAAACTATAACCTAAGTTTACTGGTGTGGATGCCAAAATATACAAAGGCTTTCTGTCAGACTAGGCTCCCTGGATATCTGCCAAGCGCACACCATGGTTATGTGCTCAAACTTTAATATTTTCATCCTGTAACAGTTTCATGTGTTCAAAGTGTTTTATTCCTATCATAAATATAAACTAACACACAGTATGAAATCTGATTAACTTTTATGATATTACTGCAATAAGGAAGCCATAAAGAACACGCAAGATAAATCAACAATAATAGAAATTAAATCCTTGAGTAACTGCTGTGATTGGTTTCTGTTGAGTTATGTTGTATTGTTTCAATACAGTCCTGCAGGCAAATAAGATTGTTAAAAAGAAAAAAACAAGTAAAATAATTTGATTAAAATTTATTTTTATTGCCAATGAATAAAGCCTGTGATATCATGGCTAGCTAATTACTATATAAGCTTTAGTACTGAAATTAATAGCAATAATATAAAAATGTTATATCAGTCATTGGTACAAAATAATTAGTTACTGAGCTTGTTCTGAGATAACTAAAATGTAGGTAAATAATGAACTGAAACAAAGTGTTCTAATATGTTTCTTATTAGTTTAGTATGTTATAAAGCGGTATGTTGCAGCTCATGCTGTAAACTATTACAACACAGATGATATACTTATGTATGAAATGTGTAATCCTTGCGAGACGCGTGCGCCGCCCGCCGTGACGTCACGCAACGCACCCGCCCCTTATCACACGATTTATGTCTAAATTAAACCTAATAAAACAATCAGTTGTTCTGGTTATTTGTAAATTCATATGGCGTGCAAAGATTTCTCTAGTGTATTGCATAATAATTAGTAGAATATATGCATCAACATTGTACGCCTTGAAGTAGGTAGGTACTTACATACTGTAACATGTACACGTAAACAGACAAAATCCATCCAAAAAAACCCTAACAAATTGAACCCAGCAACAGTACATAATACTCTTATTCTCAGAAATAATATTACATAGGTACCTACCTACCTACCCACATAGCAACTAGGCGTTGACATAAATAATATTTGATGTGAGCTTGAAAAGGATCCGCGTATCATATTAAGATTTCTCCGAATAATTTGCGATCTGTTACGTAATAATACGGAACCGAGCCGAAATTTATCTCGTGGATAATAAGGAATTTTTGCCAAATAGGGTATGCTTGCCAAAACTGTGGAATTTATATTCTGACATCAGCAAGCTTTAGACGCTCGGTGTCTTCAAAGCATCGCTGTAACAACTCAGAGTTACGGCAAACATGTTAAAAAATCCATTAGAGTAGCTACACTAGGCGAGAGTGTTGGCAGATTATCAGTTTAATAAATTCGTGAATGATGACTAGTATCCGCACTTTATGCTAACTGCATAATTCCATCAGACATATCTGTTTAGCACGCAATGCCGCCTTTAAGCTGGCAATTTGATCGCTACTTAAAATTCAAGAGTCGCTCAATTGTGTGCGTTAAAGATTGGTATGTAGAATCGAGAAACGTACAAGGTTAATCTGCTGTTTAAATTGGTTCTCTTGTCTCGTCGTCACACTCTCAAGTTACGTAGTTTTACGACACTTTAACTCTAATAATGGTTTTTTTCATCCCTATTATAATGTTTACACAAGAAGATACTGTTCGTCACGGAGCAATTAGTTTTAGTCCGTATTCCTAATTCACGTGTTAAGGAACAAAAGATATTCCCGGTTCTCATTGACTCTTCATACGATCACGCATGTAACCCTGTAAATAAAGCCGCCGTAACTAACTCTAGTAGTCTAATCAATTGCTCAAGGATACGCTAAAAAAGCTTATGGCGTTTGCACTAAGTACAAACCTCAGAGACAGTTTTTGGTAACAGCCGGGTATGTAGATAAGGAAGGCCATCCTGTGTAAAAACTTACTAAAATTCTGTCGCTGATTCATATAAAACGATAGTACTGTTAATATCACGAAGCTATCTTGGCAGAAGTAGGGAATATCGACAGGCTCTTGACTGGAGGGCTGGAGCGCGGTTCGAGACTTTGAGAACTCTTCATTTTGTGAAGCATTTCCTAATAACCGGTTTATATTGACGCTGTAACGCCGCCAGCCTGGCCGATTCGACGCGAATTTATTATCCATTTGTAACAAGCTTTTTGTATAAAATATTCTAAATTCTATCCAGACATCGAATATGGAGCGTAGAAGTGGGGTACAATATTTATTTACACACATCTATAGTCTATATTTTGCTTCTTAAATTCAACAAATGTTATAATTTTAGTTAAAATCTGTAAGTGTGTAAAATCAGTTGGTGTGAAATCTTCCTGCTTATAATACCGCTGCAATATCTTTGGCCGTTTTCCTCATATCTGTTGAAAGTGCACTCAGTACTGCACAATGCGAGCGCTATCGCACCTTGAACCGCTCTCGAAGAAACCAAGCCAGCGATCACTAATTGTTTTCTGAAGGGAAAATAACGACGACGAAGTAGGTCGCTGGAAAAAACTACTAACTGACCTTCATGGTGTCTTAAAACCTATTCAAAGCAGTGTCATACGATAATGTCCGTAATTTACGCGCATTATGGTGATCACCTGATATTTATGTGATGGCCGTGTGGAGCAGGTGTTTTAGCGCTTTGATGTAAACTGCTTAAAGAATTGCGCTTACGGCCTTACACTGGCATTACTAAACACGGATATTTGTGTAGATTAAGGCCAAAGAAAAGCAACACTTTGTATTAAATCTGCAATTTGTTTAATCTGAAGCGCCAATATAAATGCACGTTAATTTATGATATCTGGATTAGCCTTACAAATCCTTGCCCTGCCTTGACTTGTAGTAGCACTTAGGGACTTAGGGGAGGTTTAAAACAAGTTCTCGTCGTCTGTTTGTTACGCACCGCTAAATAGCGGCGCGCGCGAATTTAATTCGCTTCAACGCGCGACGTTGTTACTTAAAGTGCCCCCGAATCAACGGTCATCTCGAAGGTCGCCAACGGGAAAAAGGCGCCACGGCCACGATGTTTCATCACCCAAGGTTACTGGGACCGTCAGCCCTACGTATCTGTCATACAAATCAATTGAAATAGTGTGATTCGATTTTGTAATTGGACATTTTATTGAAATTCTTCTCAGTCTTACTTCAGGCGACCCAGCTTTAGCAACCGAAGTTTTGTAAGGTGTGTAAAAGGGGCTTATTTAAGAAATATAAGAATATCATCCTTGGTAGAAGACGACCTTCGTAAATCGAAGACGTATTATACAAAGGCGAGACACTGATAAAATACTTCATTCATTACGTTCGCGTTCAGTTCAGCTCGTTATTACTTCCTTGTGAGTCGCAATTCAGTTGAAGGTCTGCGGAATATTATTCAAGCATGGGCATGGCGCGTGTACGCTGATTTTCGCGTGATATAATATAACAAGTATGGTCCACATGGCTGTCGGTGTCCACTGCCATTCTGATTGCTTCTCCATCGTCAATATAACGTTAACGAGCCGCGATTGTCTGTTTATTGGAGCTCATCAAATGTTGCCACTTGCTCGTGTGGCCGCTCAATAAATTGAGCATTTCTTCCTGAATCGTTAGGTATATAGGTATGCCTTGTCGCGTGTTTGCCATGATATTTTCGACTATAAAATTATGTTGCTGTCTTACGAAGTCACGCTTACAGCCGACATTAGTAGGATCGTGCTGATTGTCACTGACACTAGCGCAGCGACGAGACTTGCTGCATGATGCCATCATTCACGCTCAGAATGTCCCTTTCCGAAAATGTCCCATATTTCAAATAGTTCCTTTCCCAAAATTTTGGTTTCAAATAGTACCTTTCCCAAAATGTTGGTTTCAAATAGCTCCTTTCTCAAAATGTTGTTTTCAAAAAGTTCCTTTCCCGAAATGTCCCCTCCCCATAATGTCAATTTCCCAGAATGTCCTCTCTCATGATGTTCATTTCCCAGAATGTCCTTTTCCCACAATGTCCCTTTCCGGAAATAAAATAAAGGTCATTTTTGAGAAAGGTTCCAGAAAGGACTATAAAACTTATTTTTGATAGTTTTATGGGTGTTTCTCTGCTATTTGGAAATTCGTCCATACAAGATTGTCCTGACGTAATTTTATTAAATGTTGAGAATGTTTGTTTATAAAATGAAAGGCAATAGTAAATTAAATATATATCTTAAAAAAGCCCACGCATTTTCCTCTTGGTTTTTGAATTATGGACGATTTTTCACAAAACCGTGACAGGGGACTGTTGTAACCATCCAGGGGAATGTTTTATGGACAAAAACAATTAGTATTTTTGTTTAACTAGTCAAATTCTTTATTTTTATTTACCATTCTTAAAATATGTAATTTTTTTGAATAAAATCAACAGTATTATAACAAATTTTACTGATTATAGTGACTTTTCTGAAGCCTAATAACAGTTGCGCCTATTAAGTTTAACTTAATAAAACAATGAAGTCTTAAAAATACTGCTAAACTAAGATAACTTCTTGATTAAAACTTTTAAACTATGACACTAAAGTCAGTCTTTAAAATAATGAAAAATATGGTATCCTGCCTTTTAAAACAGAACCAAAAAATATCATCATCCTCCTGCCCTTATCCCAATTTCATTGGGGGTCGGCGCAGCATGTTTTCTTCTTCCATACTCTTCTATCTGCCGTCATCTCGCTAGTAACATTAATTCTAATCATATCAACCTTCACACAATCCATCCATCGTTTCTTCGGTCATCCCCTTCCTCTGTATCCATCCACATTCATGTCCAAAACCTTTCTCACTACATGATCCTCATTCCTCCTCATCACATGCCCAACAGAACCAAAAAATATATAAAATAATAAACAAAGAAACATTACTACTGCTAATAAATTATCACAATGATATTTTAGATTGACATAATAATACTTTTGAAATAATTAACATTAATTGTGCAACACCTTACAATCAAATCAGTCTTAACATTGTACTTTAGGAAAAAATGCCATTTTAACAACATCTGTTCGAGTTTCTGGAGTATCTTCTTAGTTCTTGTTAGTTTTGTGTTAGGTGTCTCTTCATTTTTACTTCTCCATTTTCCGTTTGTATTCTTGAATCTCAAGGTCTTTTTCTTTCAGTGCCCTTTCGCGTTTCTTTTTAGCATTTTTCTTTCTTGCTTTAACTAATGCACTTTCTGATGATCTTAAAGGCGCCGGACGATCCTCTGCGGCATCCTCTGAATCAGGTGTATTTTCCAATTATTTGTAATGTCTTTCATGACTTTTTTTACACGATACTTAGAACAATGCTCTCTCCAAACCTTTTTTACAGCCTTATGCTCACGACGACTCATCTTTAACAAATTTTCTTTTACCTTTTTCTTTTGATACTTCTGCCTTTTTTTTTTTTCAATTCTTCTTTTTTTGAGGGTCATTTTTAAGTCGTTGATATCTGAAACGCTCGGCTATACGTTTTTGTTCTATTATTTCTTCTCTTGTTTTGGGTGACTTCTTTTTCGGTGGCATTTTGAGATAATACCTACGAAAGAGACGTTACTTTTAGAGGTCAAAACCTAAGAAAACAGTAGTACGAACAGTCCTCTGTGGTATGAACAGTCCCCTGTGCTATGAAATGACAGGGGACTGTTGGCCAGGGGACTGTAATTTTTACATGAATACTTAATAAAACAATATAATTTAAATACATTCAGATAAACGTAACAGATGTGGCTACATACTAACTGATCAATTATTTTAAACAAATTGTCGTTATTAAAACTCTTAAAATAGTATTAAAAAAGGCTTACCAGGGGAATGTTGTCACTAACGGCAGAGACGCGTGGTTCACCAGATGACGCAGTAGTAGCACTAAATATAATGGTGGCTGCCTGCTAGCGACACAACTGAACGAACTTGACACCAATTGCGTTCCGTTACGCGATCTAAATGCTTCGCGCCAAAACTAAATATGACTTAAGCGCGGTTTTAAAATTTTAACAGGGGACTGTTTTAATAATTTGAGGACAGCATTCACAAATGGATATTTTGATTAAAATTTTATTGTAAAAATATAATTGTGATGTATAAAGATGCTAATTGCTCCTGTTAATGTATTTGAATATTTTTTATTCAATTATCAATGGCAAAAAAATAAATATTTGTAATAAGATTTGTGATTCTGGAAAAGGGACGTACCAGGGGACTGTGTTTTGAGACGTTTGAGGTAAATTTATTCGAATATTCCATTATTAAATTACAAAATAAGCTATGGCGTGTCAAGATTACCTAATTCCATGTCGGTATTGATACAAAGAACTGAGAAATTTTAAGATTTATTACATAAATTTAGCTTGGGACAGCGATTTTCCATTTAGTGGAGAAATGCCCTTATACAACCTAAAATACTTAAAAGTACGAGAAATCAATTTGAACGAAAGATTAGTTCAAGTTCTTAACTAAAGAAATACGAGATTTGCAGTGAACAATGTTTAATTAATTAAATCAACCGTTGAATGTTTTATATGAATAGTTCTCAGCCGGGTGGCGTCTGCGACGGTTGCGCAAAACAATACAAACAGTAACGACGCTATTTCTCAGTTACGTGTCGAGCGGTCACGTGGTATAATAACGACTTTTTGTATAATTGCTCGTCTGTGGCTGAGAATGAGCTCCCCTCACTGACGATTCGACGCTGTATTGTATGAACAGTCAGATGAAGTAAGTTTGTTGTTTCATATTGCGACATACTCGTAAAATCATCATCCGTCAGACTGCTGCTGACGTAGGACGTCATGATGCCATCATGTCACACAAAATTATATTACCACATTTCTTACGCAGCTGGAGTTTCCAATAAAGGCACATAATTTGTGAGTTGTGACGAATCACAGGTAAACAATACTTACCTCCTGCTGGCATTTATCTGCGTTTGCCGCGTCACGACGCCTGCGCATCGTGTGAGGTCATAAAACGACCCGCGCTTGCAAGCGCGCGCGCAGCTCGCTCGTGACTTGACGCTGACCTCATGATTCGCACCACGGTAGTGCGATTTCCGCTGCTTACCGATTAGAACATCTTTGTTTAGTAATTTATGAAATAAGACTATGAGTAATCCACATAGAATTCGTACATTTGGAATGTTGTTGGAAATTCATTAATTTCATATGCCAAAAGCAAACGATGACGTCCGTGTTTGGCGATTGGTCGTTACCCAGCAGTTTAGCATTCAAGCTTCCAATGAATATCCTAAACCACATTCCCATTTTTACACAACAGCTCAGTGATCATCACCTGCCTAACCCTATAGTGCCTTAGCCAGATAGGCAGTATTTCAGTGACCTCCACAACCCAGGTAACGGGTAACACACCGGATACCTGTTGGTAAGATGGTTGTCAGGCTTTCTTGCTTTTGTCTACCTGTAAAGACTAAAGAAACAACATCTAAATATGGTCAACAAATATTAAAAATAACTATTTTTAATGTAACTATTGCATAAGGACTATTTCAGATTTTTAGATCGGAGGTCACCTAATTGACCACACGCACCACAAACCACACTGACAAGCCAGTAATGCACTCAAATGTATCTTTTTGCAACGATTTTATGAAAGCACGTGAAACAGTTGTGCAATATAATTTATCCTCCATTAGGTGCTGAAGGGGGACAGGGTCGCACAACCTTGCACATTATCACCCACTCTGCGGCGAAACAATACCAAGTCCGCCATCGAAAACGTAAACGTTGACGTGCGCGATAAAGTGCCGTGCCGCTAATGTTATCTTCCTTTCAGTTTTTTTCTCACACGCCTTATCGTTTGCTTTTCCATTGCACTTTTTTTCAATAGTTGGGAGGTTACAAGCCTACAAGTGCAGCGCTGGATGCAATTCTTTACATGTCAGTCGTCCGATGTGTAGACAGAGTTGTATTGTTAAAGTAACGATCACAATGGTTGTTTTGTATGGTATCTTATGTACTGAGGCTATGATAAGTATTGTTGTCTGCTCTATAACTATATCATCACACTGAGACATGTTAGTTTGCAGAACACCGTGTGCGTCGGTAGTAATAATGTTATTGCGTGTAGATGTAGATAAAATTAATTGGGCACTGTAGGTACTGTATGATGGCCGCCGCACGCAATTCAATTTACCGTCCAAATTGCATCAGAACTGATGACCAGAACGCTTGATCCGATATACAGTTTGTCCCTAGGTATGAAAACAGAATTCTTAATCACTTTCAACTCCCACTGAACCTCAGGACATTATTAAGTTTTAATGGATGTCATCCTGTTTTAGAATTTGGATATCATCGTGATGCGGCCAGGACCAGCACCGTAAAAAATGGTCGTTTAGCTTTAGCCATATACGAACAGACAGAATGAGAATAACATGCATAGCTATTTCTATCAACTTAGGTGCATAATAATAAATACCGCTACTATATTATTTATAAGGTCTCGTACCTAGTTATTACAATACAATGGTGGCATCTGCGATAGCATCAGTATCGACTTAACTACCTAGTTATAATGTAATCATGCGAATTTATCGTCTGGAGCAGGTTTGATTGACACGCCTCTTATCGCGACCTGGCTCGCCAACAATGCAGGACGAGTACGAATGTATTCAGCTGGGAGCGCGCTGGTGCCGTCAGGGCGTCAGCTACTGTCGAACATTGTGGCGCTGGTGTCGTGCGCTGGTGGTCGCACGGCGCGATTGTTCGCCGGCACTTGTGCAAACTGTGAGCAAAACAGTCCATTGTGCGTGCGTAACAAGAGCCGATCGAATACGTCCAGTGGGTAGTTGTTGTCTGGCCGACAACGTTTTCGACAACAATTGGTCGAGTTGCGCATTTGCACCCATTCAACTGTGAATGTTATTCGAAACTTGCTATTTCACATGAGACGCGCTGTAATGAAAACAAGCTGTTTACTTGTGTGCCTTCATGCGGGCGAAACAAAGAACGTCAAACATAGTTTGAATTAACTTACCTACATACGTTCTACGATAATGGCTTGCTCATGCCAATCAGAGCAGAGTTCAACAGATATTATAATTATCTACACCTTCCCTAGGTGTGAACTTTGAACGTGTTCGTCGCTTCTACGCAAATACTAATGTGGTGCTGCATGACATTATAATAGATTTTTACCTGTCTTAGATTTATCTATAGGTATTTTTTAAATCTTTAAATTTTATCTTTTAGTAGCCACGTTTTCCAGCATTCGACTGAAGTTGTCGAAAGTTTATCCGATATCTCGTACCGTGTTGGGAAAATCACGGCTAAAATTCTGCATAGTTTTAATTAAATCACAAAGACCATTTCAAAAAACATTTCCCATTTGTAAAAGTCGCCGTGGTTGCGTCACGAGCGACGTTGTGTTCAATTACTGTCGCCGACTGTTTTCTTTTTGCTTCGTTTTACTTTGCTGGCTGCACTCTAGCTAGTACACTGTAGCGCCTTTATCTACCGCTGATTTGGTATAAAAGGATGCCTTCTTATTCTTTGATGTAAATCATTTTCTCATTTTTAATGTATTTTAAATACATACATGATTCATGGTTGAATTGGTCCCTTATTCAATCTTGGATAATCTGATCTATTCCCAGCTAGTAAGTATTCTGGACTTTGTTAGTTATTAAACTAACAGCTACACGTCAACAAAAGCTAACATCTTTGTATTACCACCAAACGTCTAGCCATTGTTCGTGTAACACTATGGAAATAAATAGGACAAAAAATGCGGAAATTATAATAAAAAGGCAGGGGAAGCGTGTAAAACTAATTAGCATGGCCTTGCCATTGTGTGGCGGGCAGACGCAGCGTCGCGCCCGCGCAGCTCGCGCGGCCCGGTCAAAGTCACTGCCAACTGTGCGTGCACGCTGTAAATAATACACCGTGACACTGTGTATACATATACATACTTCAGTAAAATTATGTTAAATTACAATGGACAATGTAGCTATTAATTGACTAAATTACTTTGTCTTGTTTTTCTCAGATTTCGTTTTGTCCTTCTCCCTCTACTATTATACTTAAGAACTGATGGATCGATTTTGTGAAGTAGTGGCATCGTTGAATAACATATACATAGAATTAGCTAGAAAAATTAACTGCAAAAACTAAGAATAACATACTAAAAAAAACTAAGTGACTTGGGGAACGATTGTTGAATGTGTATCGGATGCAAATTATCAATCCAGATAGATCACGGCCCATCCGGTCGACCATAATGTTATAATTATTTGATTCAAGATTATCCTTAAATATAAAAAATACTATCAAGAGAGCAGCGCAGTGAGCGGGAACTTCCAATGAACTTATTTCTGACGTGTACTTGACTGTACTGTTTTTTTTACGCGTAATAATTGTATGCACCATTTTATAATTATGAAATCATCTATTTCGTTTTCTGTTGCAAGCGTTACGTCACATCATGAATTATCTTGTGCCATAGACATAAGAATATAGTGAATTGAATATTTAGCTAGAATATGGGCATACACTACTCCGGGCCTACTGTTTGGATTCTAGAGACTTCACCTAGCTTCAGTGTTGCGTTCAATTGCCTCTAATCTTTATTACTTGGGCTGTTGCGTCTGTGAATCTCATTTTGAGCAATGTATGTCTGTAGTGATTGGTCACAGGACGGTCCAATCTGTCCACTGTGCTATTTATTGCTCTTGACACTGCTGCTCCGCAGCTCCGACGCCCTTGAGACTCGCGACTTGACATGGATTCCTTCGTCTGTCCGTCACGATCAACGACCACAATAGCTCTCACCATACTCATATTACAAACTTCTTACATTTTCTCATTAGCATCATTATCTTCAGTGCTTATATTTTTAAAAAAAATCTACCAGTACCAAAAATTATCCGAATCGACACTCGATTTGGAAGTGTAGTAGGTGATTGACGTTTTCCACGAGAAACAATTATCCAGGTTATATTTTGCTAGAGCTAGATTGAAGCGGCAATTTACTAATGCCACAATTTTCTTTAATTAAATAATGACACCTGATTTCTTTGATCGATAATTGAATATAGCAAGATTAGAAATAGCAGCAGACATGCTATTGATAATAATCATGAGCTTGACTAATTTCGATAAGAAACTTTCGTGTTGTGGTTTGGTCGTGGGCAAGTTCCAATGTAATTTCACGGGTTGCAAATCTGTGAGCGGCATCCACATGATCCGTTATCCGAGGCGCCGGCCTCCAGCCCGCCGCGGCCGCGCCGGCCAGCGCGCTACCGCCGTGGCGGCCGCAACGGTTTGGGTGACCCACAACACTCGACCTCGATAAGCCAGATCATATCATGCATTATGCTTCAATTATTCTACTATATTATAGATACAATCTTTGATTTACGTCGTTGGCAGAGGCCGCTGTTTCTTCTGTTCTTGGAACAGGAAAGTTTCCAAGACAGACTGTTGACAGTCGACTTGGCTGGCGACAACTTAGTGACCGCTAAATGAGAGTTTCCCTGTGCATCGCGACCTTGTCTCGTACGAGTCGGGTTGACCTTACGTATGCAAATGGAAATGAGCTATTGTAAGGGGCCTGTGGAATGCATGCGTGATGAGATGTCGATGTATTTAACGTCATCCGATCCGGATGAAAATATAATAAAAATATAATGACAAGTGATATATTAATGAATCAGAAAACGTGTCTAGTTACACATATTTACATAATTATCGATTCCATACATTGAATACATCGATGATTCCATAGCATGTTATTTTCTTTTATTTTTATTCCATGATGTAAGTTTTTAAAAGCTAATACCGAGAAATATTATCGAAATTATTTTTGTGGCTTATGCACGCTGTGACTTAGACTTTCTTGCTACTCGGCCGTCCTTGTTTGTTTGCAGTCAAATGGAGTATTGAGTGTCAATGAACTTGGCACTCTGGCGCACCGCCTGTGTAACACACGCCCATGATAGAGACTGAGTGTCTTCATTGTGTTTTTAAACTTTTGGCAAACTCGAACGATATTTTCTGTCACTAGCGTAGCAATTTAAATCTTATGTCATATAGCCAAGGCTCATTTTTCCAACAACGTCCAACGTATTTGGATATACAGCAGCCGAGTTTAAATAGCAAACTAATTCCACGCCTCGTCTTCGCCTTATAAATACACAAATTAGGATAATACCTTAAGATGCGAATTCGCAAATTGAATTTTATTTGTGACTAGCTTTTACCTGCCTCTGCGGGTCTAAATACCAAGATAAAAGTATTCTATGTTCATACAGGCAGGACATAAACTATGTGTGTACCAAATTTCATGCAACTCTATTCAACCGTTTTTGTAAGCGCGCACAAACTACTCTTCTACAGATTTATTATTTGTAGTATTGTATGTATAAATTATCTCAACGATTTCGTTTAAAATGCACAGACAGTTTAGTTGTTGGATAAAACTCGATCGTTTTATTTATTTCAGTAGATTGGTACACGTTCATTTGTGCGTTTCAGCAAGAGCGGTATCAGAATTTGGCACCAATAAATATATTCAATGTACGATTAGTTTCGAGCGAGCACAGACATTATTTTACATTATATATATCAATCAATGTCAGTATTTTTATATCCCTTTTTACTTTATACATAACTAGCTGTTTCCCGCGGTTTCACCCGCATCCCGAGGGAACTACTTAGCGCACCCGGGTAAAAAGTAGCCTATGTTGTTCCTCAGGGTCTATTCTATCTCTGTACCAAATTTCATTTATATCGGTCCAGTAGTTTTGGCGTGAAAGCGTAACAGACAGACAGACAGACAGAGTTACTTTCGCATTTATAATATTAGTAAGGATTATGTCGTCATACTAATTCCCATTGCTGTTAAATCTCCCCTGGTTTGAAAAATCATTTGTTATATTCTTGCGGAAAGTAATTGTGTCTTATAACTTAATAGTGATAATTTTACTAAGATACGTTATCATTAGACTAAATATATGTCTGTACCTACTTGCCTTCTGCTGGTGTCATAATATTGGGCAATAATAACAATACCTCTTATAATGTTTGTCATACGGGATCTATTCATATCAGCAACATTGTGCCTTCACTCTAAATTTAATTACTTTACTCATTTAAGTTATTTCATTTCTCCAATCACCTTGATTCACGTGTTTTCCATTTTCTTCGATTGCCACGTTATCTTTATTGCTTTAGAAATTAAATCTAAGTGCTTCTTTATCTATATACTTAAACACTTAAGTGTATATTTTCAATATGCCTTTTTATTCTCGTTATGTTCACAATGCATAATACCCCTGTTATACATATTGGGCCCAAATGGGAACCCTGTGGAACCCCTGATGTTAATCCATACATTTGGTAATATTAACATAAAAATAATTACCACTATTTAGGTCTGTTTTGCAAATATGATATTAACTGAGAATATAATATGTCATTTTATAAAAAAAAAACACTTTCCCAGTCTTCAAACGTGATAAAGTGTGTCAATTGCACTAGACAGTGCCATTTTCTGACCTATTTTTTATAAGTGCAACTATGAGTGAGTACTACTTTTACTGTTGGAAAAAGATAAGTCATAATATAAAACAATTTATACCTAATTTGAGTAAGATGCCCATGATTAGAATATGAGTAGGTCTTTGTTTTGCATACAAACATATATTTGAGAGTATAAGTACATGGCAGAGAGCCAAGCGCTCTGCTTTTCACTTTGAAATTGCTATAGTTTTGGACAGAGAACTAGTAGTGATGACAAATAGTGAAGTGACCGAATAGCATTGTTGTACAAGATTTTTATTCTTTTTCATTTAAAGATAATGGTTTACCAATGCTGAAATTATGATATCCAATCTATATTTCCTATTAAAAGGAACATTTTCTCTTAAAATAACTACATTTGCAATGTACTGAAATGGTATCTGAATAGCACTTACGTATGGAGGCCTACTATCTTTTCAATATCGACAGCGCTCCATTGTTATAATATGAAACGCATAATAGATAAGTGAGTGTGTGTGAGTTGAGTGTGCTCAGCGTTCGAGTCGACGGTAACATATACCTTATACTATAGTGTTCATATTGAAGTGTCCAACGACGTCATCGCGACGTGTCGTCTAATAATGCAGGTATAGCTGATGTTTACTCCTACGCTATACAAGGAGTGCGACTATTGTTGCTCCGAATAATGTGATTGCTGGCCGTAACCTATTTTCACCGGGTTTTCAGAAATAAGACACATTGTTTCCAAAAGGGAGGCGGAATAAATCCCACTTCGCAATTCAGATAGGATGAGGATTGAAAGCGATTTTAATGTACTAAAAAGATTTTGAATATAAATATGATAGATTGTTAGTTGAGATTTATCGTTGAAAATTGCCTGTTTATATTCGTGGTGTCCGTTTACTTCATTTTCGTTCATTCATGGCTGAAGAAGCGTGCGATGATGCATTTTTTAATCGAAAATGCGTGAAGTTCCGTTCTCTTTATTAACACCGTATAGTTGTTGCTAATTGTTTGTTTGGTAATTGTTAGTTAGCTAATGTTTGTACTTGAGGAGCTAGTTGCCACTTTGGATATTACGTATTTTAAGGGTTTAAGGTTATACATAAAATGTCCTTGATAAGCTATATTGATCCTTTTGCAAGCTCGAATACTTTGCATAATAGACCCTCAAGATAAAATTCAAAGCACTAAGACGCGGCGTCGGTGAGTGCGGTCATCCTATCGTTTCCTACATGAAAGTCCTCCGCCGTGCGCCCGCGTCCGTCACAGATCATTTCCCCGCTACTTTCTCCCGACCACACTGACCACTCGCTATCACCCAACGATCGCCTGTTACATCTTTAAAGTTTAAAGTTTCAAACTCCTCCAGCAGCTGGCTGTAATCTGTTTTATTAAGTAGTGGCTGTGTATCTATACATGCTTCAGAACTATCATTAAATGTAGTTGGTAAGTTTTGCATAACAGATTCACTCTGCCAGTCACCCACAGTTACAGTTACACAATCAATCTTAGCAGCTGTTTTAGAGTAGAAACTGCACAGGCGGTGCCGGGGCCGCGGTGCAATCATTAGAGTCAGAGAACAATACTCAGCGTGGGTTGACGCCAAACATCGATACTCTCCAGCACCTTGCTATTGCAACTGATAATTCAGTCATTTGTAAGCATTAGACATCTTACATTACGTTAGAAAAGAGTTGTTCAAGTGGTACGTGGATGGTGTTTTGCAGTTCAAAGCTCTCGATCGTAATCATGTAATGGCCCGGGTCGGCCGGATAAGTTGTAATTTTCTCTAAATAGTTTTTATTAATGCAAAAAATATTTGTGTGGGTAACATCTATTTATATCATTTTATTTTACATGGAACCAGTTATTATTCATCATTCATAGTTATCAGAATAAAGTACGGCGTCGAAAAGTACTAGTTCAAGAGGAAAAGCCTGTAACATCTATTGATCTAGACGTGATTCAAATTGGTAATTGGAGCTTTACCGCAAACCTATGTTTCGAGCGGTATTTTCCACATTGCTTATATTTCTGGGGACTCCATATAAAGGAAATTGTATGCTATTAGAAACATTTTCTTTAACGATCGTCTTATTGGATAAAAGCTATATACCTACTGTAGATATGACTGGGAATAAAAGGGACGCTCGTTATTCTTACTTTATTTGCTTTTTTCTTTGATTTAGGACATCGACCAGCTTTGGGGAAAAAACGCTAATCTCGCCGACCCAAATTCAATTCGTAAGAAAAAAAAGTGAAGGAGCACAATAACTATAGAAAACTAGCATCCTGAATAAACTACTTCACGCATCTGAACGAAACTAGCTTTTATCAGACTCCAGGTACCGATTTATATCAAATTACAGGTACATATAGATAGATGGGACTATGTGAATTCTTCTGATCTTTCTGCTCATTGGAAAAATAGTTATTACTCATTTGCGTTTGAAAATGAATATTAAATGTAAAATCATGAAAATACCATATTTATTGTAAACTCGGGTTTCTACAATTATAAGTACTTCTACAACAATAAATCCCATTTTAATATCGGTGAAATGATTGAAAAATATATTACTTCGTTCCCACAATCAAGTCCTCCAGGAAATTTAATAGAGCTTCCTTAATGAACGTGCCTGGAAAACTTGGCGGCGCGTTTAATTATCCCCCTGTCTAGTCCACCCTGCAGGCTTCGCGGGGTTCGCTTACATACTGGGGGTTTGTTTTTGTACGTTTTGTAGATATTTCTATATTTTTAAACAAAAAATCTGTCACGTGTACTGCTGATGCGATACACAAAATACCCAACATTCGTCGAAAAAAGTCTTATAATTTTAGTTTTACCTTTCTGTTATTTTTCTACTAGTTTCGGCCATTCACAGCTGAAAAATACATCGCCTAAGTAGCAACATTGTGCTTACTGTCTGTTTCATGTGGAAGGATTGCCATACATACATGTCAGTCATTCATTTTCACAAAAAACACGTACGCTCGACTGCTTTCAAGATTGATGTAGTTTTTTGCCAGCCCAACCAATTTGAGACACCGGTGGTTTGCGTGACTGCGGCAATGGTTCCCGACTTGCCAACATAAAGATGTTTAGCGTCAGCTTTTTCTACTAATAGTTTTAAAATGCTCTTAATTAAGTTGCCGTGAGTTTTGGCGGTCGATGCAATCTTTTCCTAACGCAACGGGAAACGCACTACACCAGTTTTTGATGATCTCAAAATTCATAGCTCTAAAAAGTTATTTCCCAAGGTTTTTATAGAAAAAATATTATTGAACTGAACACAAACCTAGCTTAAATAAAAACTAAGTAGAATTTCGTTTTGATAAACCGGTTACGTGTGGCGTAATATCGGCCACTGCGCGATGTCGTGATGTAGCAACTGCGACTTAAAATAGTCCTGTTTAGCGAACACAAGCTCCAGGTGTATATCCACGCTTGGATTATTTCCATCCCTTGAATTTGTATGTCATGTGTTACAAAAACCGCGTTGTAATCAAGGGTTATCGTAACCGGCGGTGCCAGCGACTGCTTTCCTTTGTCCAGTCATCCGTGCCTTATGCAATATTACGTAGGGCGGTCCCCCCTTCTGTCACCCCTCGGGTATGACAACGCATGTAATTGGGTACATACAAGCACATGCACACACGCATACAACCTGATACACTGGTAGAACGGAATCAGGTTTATAACAGTCGCCTCTAATTCATGATTGATGGAAAATATACAAATTTAGTTGAACTGCCAATTTAGGTAATTCAAGAAAATAAGGGATTAAGAGAATGGGTAAATTAGCCATTGCCGTTTTTAACTGACGTCATGTCATGGTACAAAAACCATAACAAGAGACATACAAATAGCTGTGCGGAAATAACATGACTCATAGTTGTCACAAAAAACCAATACACTGCTACCGAATGGGAATTGCTAATAGTAGAGAACCAAAATGTCAATATTGCCATAACACGCAACATTGTTTAACTAGCGACCGTTACCTCAAGGTGTCGCAGCGCTGTCGCAGACCACACGCACGACATTTACATTTCCACGTTTTAATCTAGTCAATCCGATTTAAAGTGTCTCAAGCGTCATCCATCAAGCGGAGTCTTAACGCCGCAGTTTTTGCTTGATCTCGGTACAGCACGGCGTAATAGATCGATTGGCCTCGGTCCTGCACGCTCCGCCGGCTCTTGCGTCATGCGGTGATGCTGTCAGGTGGAGCAGACGATGATAATGAGCACGTTGCCCATGTTTATTGCTTTGTTTTTACCATCGTCCATTGAAGTTTGCTCCTCAAAGATAGATGGCCCCGATGACTTTGGCAATTTGGCACTTGCCGTAAGACAGTAACCAGATGTCAAGGTTGTCCTTGACGATGTCACCTGAGCTTATTTTGATGTCAACATAAAAATTCACGAATTCAGCTAAAGCATATCAGTGCTATTTATTAAACAGATTGGAAATTTATGATATGGATATGAAATGGCCAGTTTCGGTAAACAAACCAAATTTTTACTCTTATCGATGGCGGAGATCAGAAATATTTTGTCATAGTTTTTGGCAGACGAAGGTTTCTTGTAGGTCTTGTAAGGTCAGTGATGAAAAAACAGTGACAATCACGAAGTAAGCGTCTTACTTGAGTATTACAAAAGCGTTCGTCATCCCGTGCAAAATTGATCTCCAATCGAGCACGTCTGACAGATTGATCGTTCACCCCAAACTGGCGCAGCCGAGCGTGGCCGTGCGCACATTGCTACAGTATAAGCAACGTGTTAACTAAATCATTATACATATATTGTGTGCAACGAGTAATTAATATATTCTTACGCTCCAGTTTGCATTTAACCCATAAAAACATCGTAAACCCGCTGAAAATATAGTAATGGACTGCGGAAACTTATTTAGGACACTGATAAAGGTAGTTTGTAGTTTTTTATGTTATGTATCGTTGATTATTAAGCTTTGATAATTAAATTCAAATTTAATAATGGGATATCCGGATCGTGATGGTAAATCGAAACTTAGGAAGCTGTTGGTAGTAACATTAGCATTTAAACGCTTCCCGAGATTAATATCACTTTAGCTCTTGGTGATCGAGCTGTAGTAACCTAATCCCTGTATGTGAGGCTTGTACCCTATGTGTCACGTTAGCTTGGCAGATAGGCGGGAGTAGTCATTAGCCGGTAATTTGGCGCCGGCTGCTATTTGCATGTTATCTGCAAGCCGTTGGCGCCGATGACATACCAGAGCAGATAGCGTATACAGCACACGATGCCACATGTGAACGCAAATTAACACGGACACGATATAACTTGCACCAATCATCAGTCAGTCGCCTTTTAAATGAATTTTAGTCTTAATTAGTAGTTTAGTTCAGTCTTATATGAAAAAGTCTTGTATTGCCTCATGTCTGGACACATAACTAATAATAAATTATAGTCTAAACATGTGTTTGTAGCTGAATGCGGCATATGGTAGGTGCAAGTCATCTATTCCGGTATGTTTATGGACGGTTGAGGCCCTAGGGGCGCTGCGAGGGACAGTCAAGGTGAGGGCACAGGCTTACGTTGGCGCCTAGCCAGGCCTCATCTAACAACGTACCTATAACATACTCGTTGTTTTATATCCAACGCTACTGGATAGAGTTTTATTACGCCCTTACCTATAGATGGGTATGCGTAAACAATTTTTAGAGAGCAGAAAGATATTCGAACTATACACATTCATGTATTATAGGTCCGCATAAAGTTATAAACTCATATTGAAACCAACGCTAGACACACATATGTAAGTAACGATAGTCGTATCCATGCAACAGTGCTCTGTGCTTAATTAACTCACTTAAAAACAGGAAAAATACATTTGGAACAATTGCTTACCACAAAAAGTACCTACTTCTCGCAATGGACATTTCATTGCGCTAATTGAGTGATGTCTAAAAATAGCACTGATATAATAGGTGGCACCACTTCTTTAATTGTTGGACGTGTGGGTGCGAATCTGCCAGTGCACCTCCAACCTGTGGCCCCGGGTCAATTGCGCGCACGCATCCCCCCGCGCACCACGAAGGCCGCGCAATCGCCTGATCAATAAATTGCTGCAATTATACAAGATTTTAGTTTGTGCGCTTATAACACGCATTAAGATTGTTAGCCGCATCCTCGCCGAGGATATCTGAAAGGCTCGACGGAAGTCATAAAACAGCGGCCGTCAGTTCTGATTGAACTAGTTATGAATACATTGAAATTGAGAGGTCTGGCTGACATACCTGACTCAAGGAGAGCAATTACTCTAAATTCTTTGTACGACAACTCTTCAAATATTCTGGCGTTCTATTTATATTGTTGAAGATTAATTATTTAAAGAACTTTTTTATTATAATCCCAAAACTCTTTAATTATTTTTATTGTAGAAAACAACTGTAGGTAACCTAATTGAATCCTGAAATTCAGGCATATTATTACAAAGGTCGCAATTTTTAAGCCGAGTTTTATTATCAGAAAAGCTGCACTAGGTCTTAAAATGATTATACACTTCAAATATTGTAAAGTAATTAGTTTGTATAATAAAGTTAATGTAGCGTGTCTTTGTTCTAGGCAATGTAAGAGATCTGTGGACACGGTGGGACGGCTCGTCGGAACTGGCAATGTTCCATCCTGCCATCTTCCCATCCTTTAACAACCATGTGAGTGGCCCTTTGATTACCTTCTACTAGTTTACATACTAAAAGCCGTACTAGTTCTGTCGGCGCGCGTCATAAATGATATTATTTTATAACAGCTGTTTCTTCGTAATCAAAACAGTACAATTGATAACGAAACTCAATGTTTTCGTCTTATCATTCGTATTAAGATAGGTAATCCTAGTTATCGTGCGAGGACACGCAGACGTCGAGATTAGCTTTAATTAACCGTTTAGATTGAATACAAACTTGCGCGTAGTCGAAATTGTATGGATTTACAATGTTTAGCGTCCTTGCCACTTGGCACCTTTCGGCAGTCACGCGAGAGCAGCGCTGCAGCGCGGACGTGCATCGCGTTGGTACTCGACTACGTTAATGTGCACGCCCTGAGCAGTTCCACTCGTAATGTGAAGCGATTATTGACTCATTAGAACGTTTTTCGGTCCGACCTCTGAAGCATCAGCGCTCACTATAATAGCAGTACGTATTCTAATTGTGTTTAATAACTTGTCTTTTGTTTAGAAAACACGAGTAATGTAAACGAAAGAGTGCACTTGTCAGGCTTCATATAACGCGCTAATCCTGACGTTCACGGTATCATTCTGACGCTTATAAGGATTCAATAAAACATTAATTTTGTAAACAAACATGGCTCGAGGGCCGTGGGTGCTCGTGATGGTGCAAAAATAAGAATGACATGACAACATACTGAAATAAGTGTGTGTCGCGTGTGTTTTGTTTTTGTTGCCAGAACATGTGACTATGTGACAGATCATTTTTTGTTTTGAATTTATATTGATACCTGATATAGCTGTTTCCCGCGTCAAAGGAACTACTTAACGCACACAGATAAAAAGTGTAACTTATATAATAATAACCTATAACCGTCTTCAGGCTCTCTATCTCGGTACTAAATTTGATTCAAATTAGTTTATCTGTTTTATAGTGAAAGCGTTACAAATAAACAAACAAACTCACTTTCGCATTTGTAATATTAGTAAGGAGGATTATTCCTTTAAATTCATAATAAGCAATATTATGTTGTTCAAATTGTCAAATATGCAAAAGAAGAAACTATTATTATAAAAAGTAAAAACATAGAAACGCAAATCTAAAATCAGATTGTTATATTTGAACTTAATGTAGAAGTCGTTTGTTTAGCGGTACAAGAACTGGACCAAGTGAGCTGGACCAAAATTTGATGGACATACATGCTTTGCCACTGTATTTTGCAAGTTGTAGATCAAAATAGAGTTTAAACTCGAAAACTGACAAACTATATAGGATCCAATTTTAAGGAGCTAATAAATCCCTGACATTTTCTAGATGAGTTGAGACTCATTAATTCCTAATCTTCGAATTATGATAAGTGTTACCCAAATATTTTCAGAGTATAACAAATTAGTTTCACAATTCACGCATTCGTTGGACTTGATCATCGTCAACGCTTTTGCATCTAATAAATGTGCCACATCGCAAGCCACAAGCACAACAGATGGTTTAATATTAATTTATGGCATCGAAATACAACATTTTAATGTAATCGCGTGATATATGTGCGAAAGAACTGCACATTGCAACAGATGTTACATATCAACTGCTGGCATTTGCGTCTTCAATCTTATTTGATATTCAAACAAAATTGCTAGTTCCTAGACTCGCTAATGTCGCGTTGGAAGTAAGCACCAAAAACTCATAATATGTCCCGTATGCCCCGACCATCAGCAAAAAAACAATTGATTACCAGTAGATATTGTTCGGCACAAAAAAACCTCTTATCTTGACTGAGATAGCAAGCGGTTCGTGCTAGTGCCTCTTTGCCTTATCTTAATGTGCTCAGCCATCAATTTTCTGTTCCAGACTAATGAGCTCGGCAGCTATGCGACTGATCGTCGGCCACCACGCGCTATTGAACCTCGGAGGACGCGACTCTGATGCCAAAATAATCTCTCCGCTTTACCTCTCCACCTAGATAGTCAATTTTAATGTTTTATAATTTACATTTTTAACGTAGATTCATTTACACGTGCGTTGATGTTAACACACATGTGAAGTGAAGTGCAAGTGCTAGTGTTGTGACCGAGCTGGTTTAGTCCGGCTGTATCTGGTTATAAGTGGTGCGTGTCCGGTTCAGTCCGGCGTGCGGTAGTCCGGGCCGGTTGCGCAGGGCCCGATGTTGGCAGCGTCATGGCCTTCATGACGAAGAAGAAGCGGTATAAGTTTGGGGTGCAGTGCTGTCTGGAGGAGCTTACTGAGGTGCCTTTTGTGTCTGCGGTGCTGTTCGCCAAGGTCCGCCTGCTCGACGGCGGAAACTTCCAAGAACATTCTAGCAGGTCAGTAAGACATGGTTATAAAACTATTTGATTCGTATTTATCATCATTTTCAAAGTTAAATGACACGTCGTTAGGTGTTATCAAACCGTCACTCAAAAGTATCGATAAAAAATAATCTGTTTTAAATGCAGACCTGTCGTCACCTGATGATATGATTTCTTCTGACAGTTGCTCGACAAACGATAAAACGTTTAGCAGCGGTTCTATATTAAAATAATTTCTAACCTTATAAATATTTCGTGTTAGGTATGGTAAACACTTGCGCTAAAGTTTTCCATAATAGTGCCTAAGATCTTGATAAAAGCAAATTTGACGTACGTTTGTCCAATCTAATATCTTGCTAAGCTCATTCCTATTATTAAATATTTCATACATAATATAATTTGAGATTTTGGATGTTCGCACTTCACAGTTTGTTTCAAAGCTCCGTAAAAAGTTATAAAGAAACTGTTATCTTAGTATTACATTTATCTGTCTATAATAATTCTATTGAAAAAAGTAATTTGATAGGACAGCTTTATTCGCAATTGTCTGTCCCAATGATATTAACAATAGACTAATATCAAATCGGCAGTAAAATAATATTTCTTATGATATCATCAATATTTTGGAATGAAAAGTAAAAACGTCCGTTTGTACAACTGTTCCAACTCGCCTGATTAAGTCTCTGGGATTGTTCGTGTGCTTGATTAAGTAACTTGGACGGCCGATTCTTACTACATAATTGCGATATATTACAAAACGGCTCGTAAACAATAATGGTTGTCGGTGCGTTTGTTCGCTTTGCTTGGATCACTGTCGCAAGTGACGGGAGTCTAGCTCATAAATCAAGTTCGGTTAAGTCAGACGGGCGGCAGCGTATTCAGCGCACTGGACCACGCCTTGCTTGCACAACGCTATTCTTCCTTATACATTATACTCACTGAAACTTCTACTGCAGTCAGCATTAGTTTCTGTGTTTGCAGTTTCTGACTGAAGAACTCTACTGCGCTTGATACACTGTCATTGCTTGTTGCCCAAGTTTTTTTGACGCTCTCAGAAAAAAAATTTGGAAGTCTTATTGAAAACATCAGCAGGTGCACTACTTTCGGAGATAATACCGCATGCAGTGTTATGTATTAATTGATTGAAATGATGCACATAACCCCTGAAACGTAGTTAATAGTTTTTCATAACATATGAGCCGTGTGCTCTAGTATAGAACTCTCCAACAAAAATCGCCTACTGATTTTTAAATGTTTAGTTAAGATACATATCAGTAAACTAAGAATTCTATCAACGCACTCGGAGATAACCGGCCTTCTTAAGAGAAGTCAAGTTCAAAGTTATAATGTTTACCATAAGAGTCACTATTTGCCTTTTGTGGAGACATATCTCGTAAAGGAATACTATAACTCACGGCCCACGTTTTATTCAAAGATCCCTTATTGTTTGGACGTTACAAATTTCTTTTAACATTTTCTGGATATCGTCCTGAAAGTTTAACTAATTTGGCCCTTTCTTTGGTTCTTTGCTGCATTACTTACTTTTAAAACACGGACTCGAAGCTCTCCAAGAAGCTTTGTACAAATCTTAAATTCTATTTGCTTCCAAATTATATAACTGTCAGAAGTTTGTCCCTCGTCCGGCGGACGTCGAATTCCGCCGAAGTTATTAATTAAATAAAAGTGTTCCGTATTTAGGAAGCAAAGATTTTCCTGCAAAGCCACTGTATTAGATAGTGCCTTGTCATCGCTATAATCAATATTATTGTTCGTGTACGACATTACTTTCCGCAGGCTCTGTCTTGCCCAAGTTGCTGTCATGATGATATAACCCACCCACGCGTAGCAACTTGTCTAGGTGTACGCTCGCGTGCACAGTGTCCATAGCTGTAATTATGTGGTGTTTCATTAAATTGAAATTGATGATAGTGGTATAAAAATGTTAAGTCTTTTATATTACCATTAACATCAATTTCGTGGTTGTTAAAAGTATTGAAAATGTGGTTTGTTTTTGGTCACTAATGTCCGCTAAATATAGGGTCTATTTATTCTAAATTCTTGTCCTTTGGATTAGACTGGAGTTTGTCAGTTTTGTTATAATCACGGCGTCTTGTCGAGACCGCGAGGCGACCGGACGCTCATTATCCAATCGCCACCAGCACCGGACAGGCCTCATATTTAGCACCAGTCCCGGCATGCTCGTTACCCATCGGTCACTACTTGCACTTCGATTGGCACATCCTTCTTGTCTAGTTCTGGTGTCCAGAGTTGACCGTGAACGGAAGCTTCTGTTCATCATGTTACGTCGATTTTTTAATAAAAAATGTGCATCAGTGGATTCATTCTGATATTGCAATGGAGTATTTTCCTAATTCTGGCCATTCAATCTAACACATTATCAATATACAAGTTTGTAGGTCACGTGGCACAAATATAGTGAACATTAAACTTCCTTGTAACGTGGCTGTTGTATCAATGAGTTTCCGAGTCGCGATAGATAAGTGTGACCATGTACGCTTCCGATACGTGTTAGTGTTTCTATGTGCAATAATTGAGCGGCACCCATCCATTCCCGTTTAACTGCGTCTGGCTAATATTAGCATTGTTATGCTCGTAATTATGATTTAATTGTGCAGTTGTTAAAGGCAATCTAAGTTCAGGAAATGAATCAAATAAAGTGTTGCAATAAAGTGTAGAACTTGGCAGTGAAAAATTGTATGCACGTGTTCAATGGCCGTTTGTGAATGATGCCAACATTGCCGTATCTTGCCCGCAGTCTTCATTTATGTATTTTATAATTACCCCTCCTATTAACAGATATTATTACCCATTTTAAGATTGTTATAATACAACGTCCGTCTGACCTACTAATCTTATCATTATCTCATCAGCCTCCGATTACTGGCAGTAACTAGCAAGTTGTCAACTCATTCCAATTTATTACAAATTGTCATGCGAGGACGGTTACTAATCCCAATCGGGAAATGCTCTCGAATCTATCAGAGCCAATTATAATGGCTCCCGTCCCCAGTCATGAACATATAATAAAGTACGTATGTATGTAGGTCACTTACAGACAGAAACTGAACACGAGTTAGGGCTAGCAGTTTTTCAAGAGAAAACCTTGATATGTTTTCAATCATCCGCCATGTTCGGATCATAAGACTAGTCTTATTTGGTATTTTGTGGCATAATCTGGTGTTACATGCAAATCTAAGGATAATCTATACGCTGCATCCCGGCAGCCCTGTGGGAAGTAAGCAGTTATCGGGTGTAGGGGAGAGGTGGAATGCGGAGGCGTCCGGCAACCAGGCGGCTCCCGTCCTCTTGTTGAACAGTCGACTGTTCGCTACCAGCCAATCAATCTAACATTGCAAACCAATGCAACTTTTATTAGAAACGAATGATGTCCAAAAAGCATTTAATGATTTGAGTGTTACCAAGAATCTTGCGTAAGATAGCGATAACGTTGACTTTGACATTTGACCTAATGTAAAACTTTATTCTCAAATTATTTATTGCTTTCCATAATGTAGAGGAGCTGCTGATTACGACAATAGATACGTCACAATCAGAAAAAGTTATCAAGAGCGATAAACATGATGCAAGAATCTTTAAATTAAATGACTACTCATCATCTTTCCTGTAAACGCCAATTTTAAAGATAAACCGTGCTAATTGTATATTGTAAATAGTTATTATGGTTTAATGGCGCGGCTTGGCGTTTAGCACGCGGGTGTGGAATTCCTCACCCAGATAAGACCCGCCACCTGACTGGCGCGGGTTGAATGACTTTCTGTTTTCTCAACCAGTGCTAATATTCAACAAGTATTTACTGCACACATCTCAGTCTCAATACGTGTTGTTGTTTAGGAGTTACTTCTAAGAGCTGACTGAGTGAATCCGTAAACGAGACACAAGATGAGTGAATGAAATGAATGTTACTCGACAGTTTAAACTTAACTAAAGTATATTGTGTTCTTTTTAATATTTTGATTGTTATTAAAGGCATGACCAAAGAATTAGTAAACCTTCGAATCATTTTACTTTGCAACTCATTGTTCTGAATGTCTCGAAGAAAGTTGATCTGTTTCCCGTGTGTACCTTTCGCATTATAAGATGGTCTCGCAAATTGCATCTGGCCATCAACTATGAATCCGTCTAATAATAGAGGAAGTTTATTTATAAACTGGCTCGCCCCATTGTTTACATTGTACGTCAACGCCGACATTTTGTTTTCATTACTTATCTTTTGTTGTACACAAATTTCGTTTGTTTTTTCATATTTTTTGTATTGTGTGTGTTTGGTTGTTTCTGTTACTTGCAGTGGTAATCATGACAACAATTTGTGAAACTGAAACTAAGGTGTAGCTTTTTAAACATGCACCATTTGGCGTTATAAAGTGTGTATAAGTGGGTGTGTGTGTTCGTACAAAGCGGTTGCTCTCGGCGACAACTGAACCACTTTCTACAAAAAACAAACAACGTTTTGACCGCGAGCAGATAAGACCAGCTTAACGCTAGTGCAGCGAGCGGTATCATTAGCCGGGGAGCATTATACTAATTATGTAAAAAACCGTGCAAAATTCTGAGATTAAATAAGAGTGGTGTTCGCGTGAAGTCATGTGTTTGTTTATCACTTGCATGTTGCTAAGTAATCTCATGTTATTACCACTTGTTTCCGAACTATTAATCTTCTCGCAATATGACATTTTATCGAAGTAGCAATCAATCTGGATATTTAAGTGCTCTGTTTGAGTGTACATGCATGTATTGTGGTAGCTATGTAACGAATAATCATTGTTTTTTCTGCAGAAAAACTTTGATCCCAATGAAACATGTGGAAACGATCAACTTTAATGTTGCTGGCCTTGAGTTACTAAATTACAATAAAATAATGATTATTTATAAAACGTTCTAGAAATAATCTTAGTACCTCGTGCGTGCCTAGATACTTACCTACTAATAGAAATTAATATTCGGTTCAGATTTTAAAACTGTAGGTACAATAAGACAATTTGAAAGACCAGCTATTGTCCAATAGGTCTTATTTTTGTACGCATTGAGATCTCGCGTGCCGTCTATAAATAGACTCGCGATTTATCTACCCACCGTAGCTGTGGTGTAATTAACGATATCAGCCAACTTGGCCAAGGGTATGGCGCCCACATTGCACCAGGGAGCAAGGACACCTTCGTGGACAAACGCCAACCACCATGACAAGGCTTAGATCGTACCGATACACTAACTTTAGCACCCAATACTTGTAACAACAATAGCGATAGACCTCGCATAGTAAGTACGTATAAAAGATAGCAGACAAAGAGCGTGTCGATATAATCACAATTAAAAATAGTAAGTAGTCGAGTCACGCGAGCGTGTAAACACAAACAGATATGATGATAATTAGAGTATAGTGGATGCGATGAAAATAAATATAATTTGCGGTGGCAGCGACACGAGCTTCGTCGGCAGTGAATGGAGGCAGCTCGTTATCTGCGATTTGTCGATGTCAGATGCGACATTGTGCAACTGTTGGAAACTTTGTCAAGAGAAATTGGTTCAGCGTCATACCTGCAGCCATCAATTTTAAAGGCAAATGCACCATGGTTTTTGTTCAACACTTTTGCTTAGCATTTATGTGAAACTTTGTAAAATGGTGATTCCTGTGTCTTACTCGCTATTCGAGTTCCACTTTTCGCCGGCGGTGCAAACCGTAAATTTTTAACGTGTTTAATTGCTCAAGACCTCATTATTCTCGTACAATGCTGGCTAAATGAGCTTCTAGCCGAAAAGGTTACACTCATCTGATATTGCACACTCGTTACATAACAGCTGGGCTTTTCTCTGCGGACTTAGCTATGACCTTTATACTGAAGCAATATACCATTTTGAATAGCATCTGTGTTATTAGATTGCTAGGTTTTTTAACTGATAGTTTGCAGTTAGTAGTGTTTATAATTTTTTCCGTAATGAAGCTGTAACAAAAGCTTGGATGAATTGTGTTAAGTCATGAAAATTAATCTGGTGATAAGAAGAGGCTGATTGGCTAACTGTTTAGGCGACAACATTAGGAGTAACAACTTCTTGAAAAAGTAAAACATGGTGAGAATATAACAGTTACCTGAGGACCTCTATATAAAACTTTACAGTTACAAGACATTTGCAACTAACTAATTTTGCAGTTACTACAATACATGCCAGATTAAAAGATTTTTTCTCCCGTTATTTTTTAATTAAATCCAGTACTCGGGGTCTAAACAGTTAGTCTCAAATACTCCATTGTCAAACGTCGCTCCAAGTTACTGCCCTTGCACTTCAGACAGACTATTTTCATATTTAAGGAAATAAACGTATCACTGAGTGGTTTTCTATTAGCCTTCATTACTCCACGTGTCATTTAATAAGGTTCGTGAAAAAACACTATTAGGCGGTGTTGAGAGCCATTGATGTAATTATTAAAGTGCTTTTCTCCGTACATATGAAAGTAGCGGTTTCTCACGTGGAGCCTTCGTAAGCTTTCCCTGCTCTTGCTAATAATTGCGATATTATTATTTCACTGAACTTGCTTTACACCTGCACCTAATTACGAAAGAAACGGACTTCCATCATGACATACCCATCAAAAGGAGTCTATTATACATTGCTGCATAAGTTTGGACGTTTATCTCATTGGCGCTTTCAACGAAGCAATGTTTATTATTGAACTGTCAAAATGAAAGATATTGTTACTGAAGTTGACGATTGGTTTACGTAATAAGGGGGTGAAAATAACATCATTTATTCAAACAAAACCAGCTTTAGATTATATTCTGCGAATGCGTAGGCAACATTTGTATGCATTGGAAATAATGTACGAATAAACAGTTTTTAAAGTACACGCTATGTGAAATAGTTTTGCAGTGTTGCCAATAGTATCTAGCCTATAAATAGGTTTGGTGAATCAGAAGTTTTTACGTTTAAAGTGGTTTTCGCTGTATGTAAGCAAGTTGTTACATAAAGTAGACCATATACGATTTTATTGTTTGCTCGCTTAAGCTAAAGCTTGCTTGCTGGTTCAGGGTATAGCGTTGCATAATTTGAAAGTATATTACAGGCCTTCATTTTATTGCAAAATTGTGACTGATTCTGAATATCAGTTTCTGATCATATTAACTGTAAGTAAATTATCTTCACCGCCATCTAATCACCACCCGATCTTGTGATAAGCTTCTACTCTTTCATCGTGTTTATAGTTGTATTAAAATCATGGCTTGAAAGTTTTATTTTTGTATTTTTCGTACTGAAAACGATATCCAGTTAAAATGCTCTAGCACTTCTTATAAATTCTTGTAGGCCATACTGATACAGATCAAATAGAATATAAATAAAGTAGTTATTGATATTCTAGATACAGGTTATGTAGAAATATTTACATATGTGTATGCAGATAAGTGCTCGAGTGGTTACAAGGGTCTTGACTACCGGGAATACTCAACAATAAGGCAAACATTGTTAGGTATTGCTAGTTATTTTATTAGTCTTGAGTATAGCTTAACGACATGTTGATAGGTCCAATCAGCGTAATAACATTACTCGTGGCGGAATCGCAAGTCGAGGTAATTGCCGTCACCGTTGGACCACATTCGATCTAACGCGTAATATATGAAAACATGTGCGGTTTACGTCTGTCTAATCATCTACCAGTACGTTTATTTTATGTAGGTGTACGTATTCCACAAAAATATGTTTCCTCAGAAACGATGGGGATAGAAGATTGAATAGATCAAATGTGTGTTACGGATCGATGACTAAATCCAATAAAGTTGGTACTTACCATTAAATTGTCAGAATTTCGCTTCGCTACGGAATCAATTTATAGTATCGACGGGGCGACCTCCCACACAGGGAGGAATTTTCTACGAAGTATACTTCTGAGACATTGCCAGAATAGTTCCCTGGGCGCGTACAGAGCTAGTGTTCTTGAAGAATCTTACTCATAGACCTAAAAGTAAACCTGATTTCATATTACTAGGTAATTGTGGAAGTAAACAGCACTTCTACTGTTCTATTATCTTAGAACGACTTGTCTGTAATACATTACCATGATACGAGTTGATTGGCGTATATTATGCGTGGCCTGTGTATAAAAAATGTTTTGCGCATTTTGTTCGGCTTCAGAATATGCGGGCAGAATAAAGACATGTACGTACATGGGATTATTGAATTTATTCTTTGCGGAAACAAATTGACTACCTTAGAATACTGATAGCCCTACATACATATTTATGTAGGATCACTATGCCATGTGCTCCGAAAACATGGCAAATTGTATGACAATATTGTGTAATACATACAGATTAGGTCGTGTTTTTTTATCGTTATTTTTTCTTTGGCCTTGTAAATTTCCGCAGATCTATTATAAGTACATCATAGCATAATCAATGCATTGTCTTGTCTGTCCCCACTAGAATCAAACCATCGTCACATGTACGTGTGTACGTTAAAGCGGCGTGCGCTCGCGCACTCATTAGTGCTTATTAATTAATCATTAGCGCAGTTAAGTAACCGGCGACTGCTCGCCGCTCTCGTGAAAAGTGAAATTTTTCCCTCCCTCCGTCCCCTCACTCTGTACCCTCCGGTGCATTTCATTACCGTTTAATGTGAGTTCATTGGTACCTTTTAGTTTTTGATACTTTCAATTATTTATTTAAGCCGGCATGGCATTCTTGAATTAGTAAGATTTACTCGCCTTCATTACGCTGAAAGCTGACTGTACTTATGAATGATGTTGTACGATGGATTTTTGGAACAAGCTTTTCCTGTAGTTTAAGGTTCCACACTTGTTACTTGTTCGGTAGTTTGTTAGGTAACTCGTTCAATACAACGAACGATGTTTATCAATCGAACTGGTTTGTAGTAATAGAGCATGAAAATAATTTGCCAGTTCATCGCCACTGAGCACCATTCATTAATTAATTAATGTTGGGGAAACAAACGACTGCGGAGTACATGATAATAAATTCTACTGCCGAGTTCTTTGAAAGAAGGAGTTTTTTTCTTTGGGCTTTTATTAATAGTTGTACTTTATTATATTTAGCTTGTTGTATATCAAGATTGCTTCCTTATGCCATTAATCTGAGAAAGGAAAGTGTTAATTCGCTGTATCACCAGTTTCCAGAACTTTCATATGAACTGGCTTCACATTAAATGGGGGTACGGGTAGAGGTGTTGCCAATCGATCACCACGTGTGCATCGACACTTCCTACTTCCGTGCCACCAGAACACATACGATACACACGGCCGTGCACACTCGTCAGCTAAATCAACAGCTGTAAACGTTATAATGCGATAATTCGAAAACTAACAGGACAATGCACACTTAATTGATAAATTTTACATAATACTGTGAGTATGCTTGTCAAATTGATTGGCATTGATTATCAAATCAATTTTAAAAAAATACTGTAGGTACATTTGTACCCAATTAAACAACGCTGTAAAATTGAAGTGTACATAAAAGTGATTGGAATTTTTTGCAGCTCATTTATTAAGTATTGAGGCGTAACGAATGTTGGGGAATTTATTTATTATTGCAATGTAAATCCGAGGAACAACAACCGTGGTTAGTGTAAATATTTTATTAGTATTTCGTTTGGTATGAATAACATAACACTGTTTAAATTCCTGCTGCAAGAAACTTCAATTTCAGCGCGTGTAGGATTCGACGTAAAAAAATAAATATTGTTGCTTTAAAAGTCAGTCGAGATGGCGATGGCTGCTGTCTTCTAAACTCAGGTTTTGTTGTTTTGTGGGCAGTATGTCTCAGTGCTGGATTAGCTTCGCTCTCACTGCAGCTGTGCGCGTGGTGCAGATTCTCGGTAAAAAGCTCCGCGTTCCGCATGCCCGGTCGATGTTATGCTGGCTGAGCTAAGCGATTCGATACAATCTCACTCAATAGGGAAGCTGGTTTCACTATTACACCTCCAAGAATTCGCTAAATGTACGGCATTTTTGTTCAGAAATACAATCCTATACTTCATAAATAAAAACTGTGGAGAAAAACAGCTGTAAGCTCAGTTTAAAAACCACAAACTATATTTAGCACACTATCAGATTGCACGTGCATTGACACGCGTTTTATCACAACTCGTTATTTACATTACAATCCACATTAATTCTACGCTCATTAAAATAATTAAATTATTACACAACACACACTTCTTGCTCAAACATTAAATAAAGCGGCACAGAACGGAAACAATGACGACTTCACACAATCCTAAACCAACAAGGTAAGCTGCTTACGTCACCAGAGGCTAAATATGACTGGAACTATTTGTTGTTTACAATATAATGTGAAAACGTTAACAATAATATGTGTGCACATCCCCCGGCACAACGACCGTGAACGAGGGTAGGCAGGCAATAAACCCGCCTTACTGAGCGCCTCGCAAATGTGCTCTGACGTGTATTTACTTCACTGAAGAAAATTCTTTCACTCGGAAAACTCGCAACGGGAACTAAAGCTTTCGCAATTTTATTGGGTAGACACCTAGTTACCGTAATAGTAGATTTGCTCCTAAAAGTAAAAGGTTTCGACCGGTGGCACTGAGCGGACAGGTGTTTTATGCTTAGGACGAAACAGTTTGCCTAGTGGTGTCATTAGATCCTTAGTCAGGCTGCCTAGGCTAACCGTGCTAGGCGTTCGAAAACCAGTTCTTTAATTGATGTTTTTCCCAACGTAGTAATTGCTTGATATAGGGTGCACATTTATCTCGAGTGGCCAGAGCATTTATAATTGAATGTCAGTCCAAGCGGCGGTACGCCAGGCGTATCATATTACTCGGCTGTGTCCGCGTCTGGTATCACTAAAGACGCGTGTAAATCAGCGTGAGCAGTATTCGCGGCTGATGGGCGGCCGCGGCCCGCCGGCCAGTCGGACGGCATTCCGCTGCCGGCCCATTGTCGGCCATGCGTGAACATATCCACGCTCGCCCTAAATATTCACGTCTGTTTCTACATCGTGTAATGATGTATTTGTTTACACACTTGAAAACGTAATACACGTGATTTTAAACAATAACTTGTTATCAATTTATCATAGGTACTCCATTTCATTTAGTAGGTACATGACAAATGTGGCTTACCCAAAACATGTAATTTTTTTATTTTCATGTGGACTTTCAGGTGTTTAGAATATTATTTTTTTATCCAAATTAACCTAGTATTTATAAAAGAGCACGGGTTACACATATAATGTCAAGTATAGTTACCTAGCCGAGCTAGACAGACACCTCCAAACTAGGCCTCCCAACTAACTCAATTCCGGGCTGAGGCTGCCGGCCTTATCAGCCATCACGTTAACAGCATTATTGTGTAACCCACTGACCTTATCAAAATACATAGTTCATGTCCTATGTATATTAATTATAGCTGAATATAAACTAAGTTATCTAAGGAAGTTTGGTTTCTTTCAAAACATTCTTTAGATCTTTATTTATATTTCCTTCATTTGTCAAAATTCAGCAGATTGTTTACATAGCGTCTATCTACATATACATATATCTCTTGAACAAGTTTTCTCTGAACAGTGAAAGATAACGGCGCGCCGCGCGCGGCGCCTGCGCATCGCCCGTCATCACTGCGCTTTGAAGTTCGCAAAAAGCACACACGCGCAGTATTTAGACGTGAACAGTTTTTGTGTGGGACGGGTTCTTGTTACTGTAAGCAAAAAAGTTTAAAGTTAAATTGTACACAAAAAATAGCATCCATTTCACTAGAACCGGATACAGAAATACAGGTTGTTACAAACACATCATCGCTTCTTCAATGATCTTTATCGTTTGATAGATTTTGGTATTGATATGATGCTTGCCCATAAGACCCTCTTCTTTGAACCGTGCAACTACTACTTGACGTTTCATAAGAGCGAGAATATTTTATTTTTGTTCTGAATTTGAGTTTTCAAGATTTTCTGTAGATACTTTTGATGCTGGAGCGGGCTAGCTATAACAGTAATTTGTTGTTGCTCTACATTAGTGTTAATCTACTTTTCCATTCCTAACACGAGCTCCGTATAAAGGCTACCTAGTTCAGTCCATTAGTCTGATGGATATGCTTGGCGACGTAATTGCCAGTGGCATCGTGCACCAATTCTCATGTCGCAATGATGCCACCGTTTGGCAACTCCATCATTGCCGCCGCTTGCCCAACCGACGGCAAAACATTCTCTCCTATACACTTTGTTACAATAACTTCCCGTTTGATGTTTACTTTAGCTCTTTAGATCTCTTTGATATTGATAAATATCTCGTTATTTTTATATTTCGTAACGTTCAATAAATTGGCTTTAGAAAACCTTTTGAGATTTTTATCGCAATCGAAACTGGGACGGCTCAAATTGATCACGTTTGATTAGTGTTTTACTATAATTTGTTAGCGGGGTTCGAAAAGTAAGAAGTCCGATTTATTTTTATTTCAGTTCATGAAATTGACGAACCTGATGGATATAATCTTTGATTTAATGCCAGATATGTTCCATGAAATAAAAATATAAAAGATATAGTACTACTTTTGTTGACTGTAAATTGTTTTTTTTATGTGATAAACAATAAAATACGCGTTTCATTCGTAAGAAAGTTTGAATGCGAGTGCTCAGCAGTTACCGGCCCGGCGAGTTATTGCCAATAACTCCGCGAACGGCCTTACAAACTTGTTACAGAATAAAACAAAAAAAAAACCGCTTGATGCTATCATACGATAACACACATTAACGACGTTAATATAATACAGAGCAGCAGTTACGTATAGTGCATGGGCGATGGCTATCGGTGTAAGGAGTTTTTAGGGATATTTTTTATAGTTGTACCAAAGCTTGGTGATAGTGGAAGACTGATAGTCTTCTTCTTTCAAAAAATATTATTGTCTATACGAGGCTCTTTAGTACATATCATACACTATGTCTTCAATTAAAATTAATGAAAACCATAAACACTTGTAACTGACGATGCAGTTAGGGTAAAGTTCAAGTAATCGGTGGAGCTTGTTGAACCAGTGAACTTATTACGTGTGCATGTGCGGATTACATCATGGATGCGTGGCGGCGACGCGGACCCAGGCCCCACGATTGCCGAACGCCACCGGTCCGACCGGCCTTTATTGTCGTTTGCGTTGTTTTTGCCCCGTGCACGACGCCACTTTTATTATACAGACCTGGGGCTAAATTACCTGTTTATGCGGTGTCTGGCTGTCGTATATCCCGGACTTGTGAGAATAGAAGAAGAAAACAGAATCATGCAAAGCGATGATTGACGGATTTTGTGAAACACCAGAAGGGAGGTGAATAGTCATCCCTATCATCGACCGTCATCACATCTGGTAGAAGGTTGTCGAATAAGGGACAGTGGGAAAATACCTTTGGTATAAAAATCTTCAAAATAATAATTAAACGCGCTCATGGAATACGAAGGTCAAAGACGATTTCAAGACTTAGAAGATGAATCCGGGCTAGCTAGTAACTTGATATTCATTGGACTGCACTACGGGATAGCATGTAGTTTACTATTATTTTTTACTACTGCACTATTTCTAAATGACAACCTCTTTGTGGCTAGTGAAATGTGAAAACTAACTTAACGGGCTGTTTCACGTTTATAGCTTTATGTTTCCGCTGCAGCTTTTACAATGAATATTGAACAGTCATCGCCGATTCCACGGTGAACCAAATGAAAAGACAATTGCTATGCATTGCTTGCATATTCACGACTGTCTTTGGTCACAGACACAGAAGAAGGAACTGTTTGTGAAAATAATCGAATTTGCTTATTCGTATTTCATTTGCATTTTGGCAATTAACTGTTATGTATTGACAATCTATAATAAACTTGTATTGAATAATGATGCTTTTCTCTCCCACAGACACAGGTTGTTAAATCATTATTATACATTGATAATTACAAGGAAAGAAGCTAAAGTGTTTCAGTTATAGTTACGCCACGCATAAAATTTACGAAAGGCAAACTGTGATCTAGTCACACATGTCGACAATAAGCCGCAGATATTGAACACGTGAGTCGTCACATCATTAATTTGGGGCCGTCGCCGCGCCATGTCATGCTGGAGGCTTGAAACACTTGGCTAGGTTTGTTCATGGTAAAAATTGTGAATATCACTAAATGTAATTTGTATGGAAACGCTAATGTACGTAGTATAGATGAAAAGTCGAGTACATGATACAATTCTGGACCGAAATTCCACCAGACCCCTCCATTATACCAGACTTTTAACTCCAGAAGCTGGTCGCTTCCAAAATTTTCGCTTTCGCATGATAAGAATGCCATCACGACAAACGACTTAGCGAAGTCTTTTGTAATCTAGTTGACCTCATAATAAAAATAACTCATGATAACTAGTTTACCTATGAGCACGTATTACCTAACAGCACAACTAATATAAACAAGACAAACAGGAAACGCGGAAAGGTCGTCGACTCTGAGACTTGCGACCATTCGAACACGTACGGTACTTGGAGACGACTGTGAGACACCACTCAGCTCGCTGCATCTGTAGGCTCACCAGACATTGATTCTTAGTTCGTTAGATTATGCCAAGACGAAGGATTATTATATCAAGTTATCTGTGCTATAAATGAGAAGATACGAATACACTTTCAATCACTCGACCTTTCAATTTGGAAGAACACAGAACTCGAGCTGGACAAAAAAAAAATAATTAAGGATGTTAATCCCGTCTGTCTTCGGGCGATGTCGCCGATATTCTGATTCTGTTGACAACTAAAGTAACTAAAGTAAAACCTGCTTGCTTATATGATGTTATGAGTATAATTTCGTCTTAAGAATTACTTCTGAGCTTCTTGATGTAAGTTTATGTCATAAAACATTATTTTAATAACCTAATAGGCGTGTTGTTGGCTATCAATCCAAGATGTAAGATGCTGGGATGGAGATCAAAGCGAGTCCTGCAACTCGTTCACCGGTCCGCATTCGTTAGCCGGCTATTTCGGGTGACATCCGCTGCATTATGCACCTATGTGTTTTTTCAACAAGCGACGCGATAGAGCGATAAATCTGTCGCATGGAGGATGTGCCACTTATTAAATGCTGCTAGAGATCACTTAAATGCCATTTAGTTCTACATTCATTTACATCATAGCTATTTTTATTTCTGTTTTGAATTGATTACCCTCTTCAATAAAAAGTAACTGGCTGCAGAACAATCTGTAGCACAATTATTTTTATGGTTTTTAAAGTTGAACAATGAACTTCACGGATGTTGCTATCGGCGGCGGCCTAACAAACTGATAACTCGATATAACCGTCGCGGCGGGATCGATTATTAAAACTAAATAAAACACGCTGACCGATAGCGAATTAATGTGTACGAACAGTTCCTAGAACTTCTATAAATTAAATAATATATGGTATTAGGCCCTTGAGACTGCACACGTGCGTGGTACGTGGTGTGGCCGTATGCGTACGCGCATGAAGCGCGGTAGTAATGTCGCCTAGTTATGATGAATGGACTTCGGTATCTACATTACCTCGAGAACAACGCTTCGTTAATACAGAGCACCTTATTATAACATAATGCTTCATTCAAACATAATCAGCGCAACATGTACTTACCAATGATAAGTATCCATTCGTATTTAACCTTCTAAGATTGATGATTGATTTTAGAAATGTCCAAAGTATCTTATATCAATCGAGATGTGTATTTGGATTCAGAGTACAACAAAGACGTTATCAGATGTGTGTCATCGCGACTGCTTACGTCAAGTCATCGTATAGAATGCACGACGCATACCGATACCTATCAAATGATATCGATATTCATAGTCACTCGACTTGATGCGAAATGGGTATCTTCATGTTTTGCCTGTCGATGTTATGTCCGGAAGGAAGCGAGTCTCTCGGCGTCGGATTCCCACGTTTGAATGGTCCACGGAAATGGAACGGCCGGCAGACAGGTGCGATGGCGACGCTCGCCAACTCCAATTATAATATGAAAATTAAACGCAAAGCTCGCAGCGATCGGTGCATATTCGTAATTAAATAGTCTGAGGGTTTCAGTTCTGTATGTTTGCAAACATTCTATATGTCTGTTGACTATTTGAAGTTTCAAATGCATGAGTAAAATTTGTGTTAGTAATGTTTAGTTTTGTTTGTTTATTATTCCTGATTTTCATTTTCATTTCTTACTTTTTTACACATCACGTGAGACCAGCCTGACGAGTTCAGCATGGCATGTAGCTCTCTGTATTTATGTGGCACATTTATTATGTGAGCTTACCGCACGCGGTGGCGCCGCGGGCGCCTCGACAGTTTCACAAACAAAACATCAATACTAATGTTTTTCCAGCCCAATCGCTCTTTTTGTTCTCTGGACGGAGATTGTTTGACTTACGGCCATTACAAACAACTTTGATCAACATTTGATTGCACCAATTAACCCTAATTCGTTCCAAACAACAGTCGTAGTAGAAAGAACAAGAATCCGTGCAAATTGAGATTTATCACTTCCTACTGTAAGTTTGAGACAAAGGCAAGGCTGTGGTCTGCCCGCACTGGCTGATAAGCCCAATTTGCGTGTAGTGGCGGGGTCGACGCTCGCATCGAATTCGTACAGGCCGCAGAAGTGAACGACCAGCCACTCGGTGCAGCCATTGTCTGACTGTTGAACCGCTGACGCGGCACTCATCTGCACTTCTTCCTTAGAGTACGCTGGTTAGTTGGGCAAACATTCATTTTTAAATGTACGGGCCTTGGTAAAAACTAAAACTGTTCATCGTTCGTTGTTCACTACCTGAGTATAAATTACATTTTTTTTTCATTCACGAGGGACTGCCCAGCTCCTTTTAATTTCGTTCTAAAAAATAAAATGAGAATTGATAATAACTAGCTTTGTAATTGGTAGGAGTAGTGTCCGATAACAGTTCTTGGAAGCCCCGTCAGATGTAATGATACTGTCGGGGCTATAGCGATCAATTGCCTAGGTTCTGCTTGTTCCATCAATTAATGGCTGGTCTCGTGATCTTTGCGCGCTCATTACGGCGACTGTAGTCAACGAATTCTTATTGCGTAGCCTTGGATCCTAGGCTTAACCATTGATACAATTAACGTGTCTAATATCATCTCTGTACTTCACTTTATTAATTGTTAATTTTTTCACCCTTCATTTTCATTCCTCAATTTTCTGCATGAAACGATAAAACCGGAGCCACTTGAGCGTTGATGGCGTTAATAATTAAAATGAATCGTTCACCGTCTGACGAGGGTAAATATTTTGTGTAAACATAGACTTTAATAATCAGTTTGGGAGAGGAGCGCCTGCTATAGCCAGAGGCTGGGGTTGATAGCATTAAAGACGCCGACCTCCGGCCATTCACCCGCGTCTAGGTTCCGTACGACCTACGCCGAACGGAATGCTATCTTATTAACAATAGTTATATACATATATAGGTGGTTTTCATATACCTAAGTAATTTGATAGCATTAAACAGTACTTGGAACAAAGGAGACACTACAAAATGTAATAAACTTCCAACTCTGTCGTCATCTCAGGCGTTCAGCAAGTGATCGAGTTGTGGTGAGGCCGGCGCGGCCCGCGCGTGGGAACTGCCCGTGTTTGCCATAGTCGTTGATCGACTCATCGTTACATTGTTTTTTGTTATTCATTTTTGCGCACCTTTTTTTTCAAACGACTCCATGCGATGTTTTACAACTGATAGGTAGTCATTAAGAGAACTCGTCAGACGACAATAATCGTTCCGACTAAGTAGACGTTCAAGGAATGCCTTTAATACTTTAATGCAAACGCCCAATTACGGTCCTCCGAATCGGAATAAGTAAACACGATTTTTGAGGAACAATCCAATCTCTAAATCGTTCCTATATCATTTGTCCTAAGGACGTAAACAGAGGCCAACTCCTAACGGAAGATGCAAACAAGTTTGTCACATATTTATGACAACACAGCTCTCTCATAAATTGAGCGTCATAAATTTTGGATTGACAATAAATCTATAGAGCACTTAAACCCGTAAAATATAACTTCATAGTAAACACGTTGCCTTGCTGGGAGTTTTCCGACATTAGTAGAGTTCTGATCCACAGGGCGCTCCCTCCTTCCCATCATGTTGATTACTACGTCATAAATTATTCTCATTACGTCACTGATCTGGGCCATCACCGACTTATTATTGCCCCTATCAGTTTGTCGTTCTAATTCTATATTTTTTTACTGAAAACAGTTTTATCACTGAAAACATCAATAAAAGATGTATCAGAAATTGCTTCTCAAAACAAATCATTTATACTACATCACATCATTATTTAGTATTATATATAGGCTAATAAAGGAAGTACACCTATCTACTTGCATGTACTTTGCTTTCTAGCAGGGCCGCTCATTCAGCCGTGTGGCCACGTTCAATGGACGCCGCATCGCGCCGCCCTCATACATAAACAGTTAATGTCTGCTTCGTAATTATTACACATACACGTTATTGAATGGACAGCATTATTAATAATGTTATTCATAAATTGTTACTATATGCAGTGCGGTGAGTCGCCGACCCGTGTTAAGCTGTTAAACAAAACCAAACAATATGGTGAATTTTGAAATTTGTAAATAACGGAAGGCATAATTAATATACCATGACAGGATTTAACTTGGTATCTAACATCCTAATACGATATCCTTGGTTTGTACTCGTAAGTCGTATGGCTGTTCTTAAGATCTATCGATACAAGGAAACAGCCAAAAAATGATCATAACAAACTGAATAACTTGGAACTTTTAATTAATATTATAGCTGTTTTAAGCTGTAATTACACATACATAGAGATCATAAAGTTAGCTCTCGAGCAAGAGAACTCCCATTAGTAGGAAGTCCTAGGATTAACTCCGTCTGAGAGTGGAGCTTAAGTTGGCGTTGTGAGCTCTCCTATGCAACAACAAACGTAATAACATTTAAGATGGAAATTAATTTAAAATGTAGATGTTCGTCGCAAGTTTGAAATAACAACCATTATTTATTTAAAGACCAATCCTTACTAATATGAAAAAAAAAACCATTTATGAAAATAACCCCGTTACGCTTTCACAGTAAAACCGATAGAGGTTAGACTTAATATTATGGAGATATATTTAAACCTTTCCCAGGTATCAGGACATTTTTACCCAGGTGCGGGAAGTAGTTCCTTCAAGATGCGAGAACGGAATAGCTACTAAAAAAAAGTGTAGAAAGCCTCTGATCAGATACTCACAGGTGCACCAGTGCGGCAAAACGTTTAGTGCGAGCGACATGTTTGTTTGTTTGCTACTAATTGTGTTTACCTGGACCAGGGCTCACAATACTCTCGACTGTAACAATCACTACGTCCTTCATCTTGTAGAGAACCATATTTTGTATATAACATATATATGTTAGATTAAGGTATTTATCTATGGGCCATTGATGCCTGAAATAAAGGTTAAATAAAAAATAAATAAATAAATATTATTGTGCTCCTACAATCATATGCTAAAGCAATATTTGTCATCAAACGCGTATAAATCGCAATTTAAAAGTTACGAATGTAAAATATGTGACTGTGTTTCAAACAGTATCAGAGTTAAATTATGATACACTGTTATTAATATTAAATGAGCCGATGACCTGATTTAAGCAAATGATCCTTGGCGCAAATTAATTCACTGCAATATTCCGCCAGTCCCATTTGGGGTCAGGGGATGTCGACGGACATGTTACAAATGTGTTCTATTCCCAGTTTCTTTGGAAGTGTTTGTTTGTCTTAGAATCTAGATTTTGCGAGGGGTCAGTAAACTTTGTTCGGGAAAATTTTCCTGTGCTATTTAAAAGTTTTTGTCTGGCTACTCTTAATATTTGGCAAAAAATAATAATAGCGTTTTTGTTATAATTTATAATGCACATTATAGGGGTGTGTAATTACATTACACTCTTGGGAAACAGAGAAAGAGCTAAGCGCAGAACCTGACATTTTGACATGTTGAACTTACAAAAAACGAAGGAAGGTTGTACTGGATAAATTTCTTCACACATCATCACGATTGAAGTGACCTAATTCTTGAATGTCCGCAATTATATTTTGTCCTACTTCTCCGATAGGAACCGACATTTCATCCAGTTCAATACGATAATAAATATAAGTGTGTCACTTGGTGTCGCTAGCTATTGTTGCCAACGACCGCTGTGTCAGCGGTAGGGTCAAGCGCTGACCTTGTGCGCGGCTGGACAATGACGCCGAGGAGCACCCGCCGCCCACCTAAACGCTGTTGTCAGTCTGTTGGCACCCTCCCACCGCAGCTATGATGTGCTCGCGTCCTCATTTCCGGCAATCGCGCTGGAATCAGCTCTTTTTACTTTCATATTACATAAAACCGTAACGACTTTTATAAAATAACGTAATTTGCCTCCTAAATTGCTTTGCTTATATATTTATTTCTGGTATTATTTGTTCACGGTAGCTTATATTTGACAAACGTCTATTTAAATCTATTGCTTCAAAAGAAATAGCATTACTTGTAGATATTATTAAATGAGAGCCTTGAACACTAATGAAAATAATATTATAGTACACTACGTATTATATACGTATTATATATACGTATTATACTGTTAGGCGGAAGTATATAATTGGATTTAAGGGCCTGACATTGGCTGGGGGCGTTACGTTCCAGCAACACGCGTCCAACATGGACTGGACCAGCGTGATGGACTGTGGCCAGCGGGAGGTTTAAATGTGAAAACAATTGTGATATACGTACGGAGCAATCAACCAAGTCTATAATGTTTATTATATAGTATGTTAGCACCTTAGCACCACTTCGTACGCACTTCGGACACACTTCGTCTCTAGTAGAATTAGTTTTACGATCTTTGAAAAAGCGAGAGCTTTGTAGTACCAAGGCACCAATTCCATATCGTCTACATTTGTGCAGTACTATTTACTGTCAACATATGGTGTCTGTTCTTGGCATGACATTGTAGGCAGCACGTGGGTATGTCTGATAATTAATATACAGCTTCTGATGAATTGGATGAGCGAAGGACAAATCTTTTGTCTGCAGTAGGGTTATGTCTCGCTGTTTCGAAATGTTTGCACGAATTTTTAAGGCTTCTTTGCATATGGTATAACCATAATCCCCTGTATGTAATACTTATTTATATAAGTAGTGACGTTGTTTGCAATGCTGTCATCGGCTTAGTGTTCACCCCTTCAATTCACGTGGGAGTGGTAACAGGCGACCAGGGGATTATGTTGTATCCACACGGACGTACACCTAGTTTGACATAATTATTCGAAATAATAGAATAAGAAATACGGTGCAAGGAAAAATCTATTGAATAAAGTTCAAACTCGTTTGAGTTTTAATAATATGCGTGATTTATAGGTAATCATTAGAATACTGATACGAGTAAGTAGTTCCTAGATTTTCCTTATGTAAGAAATACAGGTATTTTGGAAATACCCTTCTATTATATTCATGCTATATTTGCCTTATTATAAAAAAACTTGCGGTCACATACCGCACTGCTATTGTTGTAATGCCAAATATTCATGCATGAACCGATCACTGTGAAACATACACATTAATAATATTACGAAACTAACTCACGTGTTTTATCACACCTTCCTGTAGGAAATAACATCATAAGATGTGTGGAATGAAAGTGACAGGTGGGAACCCTGCCCGTCCCGCCTCACTATAAATAGACAATGACAAACTCAGCGCCAACAGATATTTTAGCCAAGCGTGGGATCCTCTGATTCATTTATAAATGTTTATCATTTGTGCTGCAACCCAAGTTACATTGATTGATGAATTCATTTCGAAAAATATGTATGATGTTTTATGATTTGGCTAACTTGCAATCAAAACGCAAATGGCATCATCATAACAATTATAGAATGTTGATTTTTTCCAAACATTTTGCTTATTATTATGAAAAATGGCTTCGCTGGGCTAATGCCGCCAACGCATATCACCGTTGCACCTGATTGGCCGTGGCGCAAGGTCAAGCAAGGCCGTCAGCGCGCACAGCGCACCGCTTATTGCCAACCGCGAGTGAAAGGACCCACACACGATGAACCTCTTTCCACGAATTCGTAATTTCGCCGTTACGTACAGCACCTATAATAACAGCTTTTGTTCTATTATCTCATTCCAGCTCGAGACAGTACAGATTAATGGTCAGTTTGAGTTTGGTTAGATGTCATTCAATTAAAACATTACAGCTATAACGAACAGCTAGCTAGTTTAGCTAGCTAAATCGATTAGCTGAAAGGTATTCGTGACAAGACTCAATAAGTTGTGTACGTTTTAATCAGTTTGGTTAGAGGTACGGTTTCAGGTTCAAAGGTGAACGCAGAAGTTTGTAAACACGGCTATAAATAATCGAAGATCAATTACTACTATATTATCAGGAATTCTATTCGGTTTATTTACAGTAATTATTTAACGTCATTACACTAGAGCCATTCATGCGTCGGTAAATCGCTAATTAATATGACTAGTTAGCTAGTAAAATTGATAAATGCCACTTCAATTTAAAGCCTAATGTATGTTATCACTATCACATAACTCGGAGTGATGTATTTTATACAGTTGTTACGCTGCACAATTCGACATTATAAACTCTTACTATCAAATGCCCATGCGTCGAAACCCAATGTGTTTAAAGTGTTCATCGACTGTTGAAGAAAATCGAGATTGCTCTCAATGATTCGACTATACCTACACCTCACTTTGCTGCGTTGATGAACCACAACATACAAGTCGACGAGACGGTGATATCAGAGCAAAGTCATCTGTTTACCCAGATGATGTCATCGCGATAACTGCTGTTAATGTACGTGTAATTGTTGTGGTTCTGTTTGATCCGATAACGAATTTAATTGTGTTAGCAAGTGTTGATTAATTTTCATTCTGTTTTGTTCAGTTATTTGACAGGCATACTTGTGGTATAAGGTATTCCTATCAAACCAAATTTAATAATCGTAAAAACAATTGAACTGTTTTATTACTATTTTTCTATTAGAAGACTGTTTGGTTCTAGGAATAATGTCATTGCTTTAATTGAAATGCAAACGATTCTACGTACAGCTTTTTATACCTGCATTACGTGTGTCTTGCGAATGTTTTGTTATGTTTTTTTTTGCTTACGAAGTAAGTTGCTTTACGTCATTGTTTCATTTGAAGTTAGTTTTTTTTTCAAAGTTAGTATTGCATAGCCAATTTTTTTTTTCACATAGATAGAATTGTCTCCATTTTGTTTGCATAGGTAATATCTAAGGCCTTCGTATGCATTTATTTGAGTAGTAATGCTGTCTCTATTGTTCTCGTAGTTTTCAATACATTTGGACATTCATTGACATGGCTTTGCAGCACGTGATCGGAAGCGCGAAGAGTGTTGGCGCGGCGCCACATCCTCGCCTGACACTGACATCACTGCACCGCACGTCACGCGTATCTGAGCCCGCACTTCCACGGCGCATGTTAAACATGGATATTTATGTTCGGACAATGTAATTACTGACTTGTCACGACAACAGCCCACGGTGCCGAACACAAATCGTGTTCTTCAAACTCGTGGATGATATCTTTGTTATAGTTCTTTCTTTGCACGACACCAGTATAACTCTCATAAAATGTAGCGTGAACGTGTATCAACTATAAATCATCTTCTGTTTCTTTGAACTAAACATCTAAAATATTGAGTTTAGTATCTCTTACAAATGACCCATTTTGTTAGTTAAGCAATTTGTTGTTGAGTAACGCGCCGTTTAGGTTCAGTTCTGAAATATGTCAAGCGCTTCTAAATCCTATTCCCACACTTTGTCAACACGACGAAGCAAAACATTTATGAGAAGCAGAGCGAGTGTAATGCCCGTTAAGATTAACCAGCAACGAGCCCGTCTGGAAAGTATTGGCTGAGCCATAAACCCAGCCGTTTCCGAGCCGGCAGTTAATCATGATTTACTTCACCATTACTCTAGCACAGAATAGCAATATAATTTGGATCGGTAATAAGGAAAGCCGGGCTCTTAATAAACTTACGTATGTATTATGATGATTTGCATGCTTGCATTACTCGTAGAATGTAGTAGACAAATATTCATGAAAACTCCTATTTGAAATAGAATGAATACGAATATTGACAAATAAATTACTATATTCCATTGTATCAGGCTTAAACAACACATGTGTGCGTTTGATCCACAATAAATAAAGGAGGTGTGACTATATGGAAATTCTCAGAACATCCAAATATATGCACCAAGTACCTAAATTCTGCAGCATTGCGAGTTTGAGACAAGTTGGCGCCAGAACTACCAGACCGTTTAAAATGAACTGCAGTTTGAATGGCGAGGGATTTAGAGAAATGCTGTCCTGTTCAACTGTAAATCGAATTGTGGCATATTTAGGTCGAATGCAGATAGTTTTTGTAAGTAAATAGATCTGTTGTATATTTTTGCCGGTTCACAGTGCGTATCGGCATGTGTGCGCATCATCCGATGGCTAATAAAGCAACGCAGTGCATCCTGTGGCTGCGCAACGCGTCCTCGCCGGGGCTACGACCCCATTCCTACCCAACACCGGCTACCTACTACCTACGTTTGTTGCTGGTCGGTTCTATCCTTGTAGTTGCCAACACGTTTGTTTGTTGATAATGCCCGGTTAATTGTTGTTGCACATTCTGGACGGGAATGGGTGATGTTTGGCTTGTGTGCGTAATGCTTCGTTTGGAAATTGTTTTTGTTTTAAATGGCTACGTGTTGTTTCTTCGGTTTATATTGTAGAAACATAACATGCAGAAAATATTTGTGTAGGATTCTAAACTTATGTGTTTGACGTAAATATAGGAGAGCAAACTAATGACTGAATAGTGGCACATATTGGTCTCACGCTTGCGTTTCGCGCCATGCACCGTAGCATCAAGTGTCTTACATTCTCAGCAGTGATTGACATTCAACTAAGCTACGCAGTTATGCGTAGGCGTGAAAATTATGTGAAAACGCGTTATTCCTGGATGTGATGCTCATGTCGGGGGAAATGGAAACCGAAATACAGATGGTAATGATGACTTTATGCTTACCAATATCCTGTTTCGAAATACAATCCACAACACATGTATGATAATACATATGTTAAACTTTGTGTTATGTCACCTAGTATCCTGAATTGTATTGTCCCAGATTCCATTTAGGATTTGTAACATCTATTAATATTAAGTGGCAATAATCTTATACGATCTGCAGATATAACTCTCGTTCTCAATAACCGATAGAGGCGATTACTCGCTGCTCCGAGAAGCGTGTATAAATGCGATTGTGTCGTAATTATGACAATGCTGGGCGCTGAAGCTAGCCGAGTGGAAATATCGCGAGGTGTGTATGATGCGTCTGACTCATTGGGTTTTATCTAAGGCCGATATGTTAAATAGTAGTTCAGAAATATATAAGTTCTATTGGTAAAGTTATAGTACAGCGTTTTTTTAAATTACTATCACCTACTAATGGAATACCGTCTATTGCTTGATGTTTGTAAACTTTTCTTAATTTATATTTATTTTTTTGGAAATCACGCAATAAACCTAGTATAAATTTATTTATACCTACGTTGTTTTTAAGAGAAACTGAGTATTTTTACATTTGTACGTTTTCTTTGGTGCAAAATAAGAATTTGTGCTCCATAAGGAGTTCGAAGGTGTCCGGCTCCGTGACACTAAATTGACAGAAAGTTAAATGGCGCAGACATACAACACGTTGTGTCTACCTCGTGCGGACACGCTTTCAGTCTTTTTAGATCCATCTGTAGATGCATCCTATCTCTTTCTAATAGTTGGATACCTATTCTATTTCAATCTACTACTATCTTGATGTATATCCCGGATTAAATCATTACTAATTTTATAGGTCACATAGAGTTTTATGTTTTGTTATTACATCCAAGATTACCTCCTTGTATTGTAGCCAATAAGTGCATACTTTACTAACCACAGATGTAACCGCAAATACTTCAATAATAACATATTGTTTTGTTGTAAATATAATATAAAAAAGTGGGAAAATGTTGATATCCGAATCAATCATATTACGAGTAAATATGACTAAATAAACCAGGGGTTTAGTTAAGTCACGTAAGTTTAGGGGTCACATAATATAAAGTTTATATGAAATGTGGGACTATCTTTAGAAATATTGTAAGTAGGTAATGTGATTTAAAGAAAAAGAGCTTTTTGACTTGAACAGCTGTAGGATTCTAATTAGAACAAATACCATAGTTTATCGGTTTACGCCCTCTGAGTCACGTCTATTTGTAATACTTTCTAGAAACTCTACCAGTGTTAGTTTTTCGTCCCTATTAATTATTTAAGGAACATAGTTGGTCATGTCGATGGGTCCCTCGTACGTTTTCGATACTGGTTTCGGAATACTTTTTTTTTTGTATGGCGTCTCGCAGGTCAACCTAGAAGGTTGTCGACTGCTTAACCGGGCTTGCCTGTGAAGTGTCTTAAATGAATTAAGGGCTTCCAGCCAGGACTTAAATTTCGGAATTCTTTTGGAATCATTCAGAACGTGATGTGCCTGCTGCCCTATCCACGCTAATAGCTCGCCGACACACTGTGCTTTGGTCGTAAATAATGGTACCACCGTCAGAGCAGTTTAACCCTCGTGTATGGCTCACGCTGAACGTTTATTATACACCTTTTACTAACTCCTACGTACGAACATAAACGCCAAACCGCAACTGTATGGAATGTTGTTTACTAAGAAAACCTCAAACCTTGTCGCATTCCAGCTAGTAACATCTTCTGTCTTTGCTAAAATGTATTAAACTGGTAATCATCCGCCACTTTAAATTGAAATATTAACTAAAGTAAAATTATAGCTGGATCCCTATTTACCCATGTTTCAACAAGGAATTAGTTATTCGAGCCGACCCTTGTCCTTCAGCGGGCATCAGCGGAGGTTTATGATGATCCTTTTTACTTAAGTGGCGTGCCGAGTGACGTCATAAGCATAATTCATTAGCCATACTGTTTTGTTGAGACACTGCTCGATGGTGGGTAAAATCTACTGACGGAATATCCATTATTTTTTTGTAATTATGCATGTGGTTTAGTAGGGTTCCCCTGTTGTGTTTCATCGTTTAATGGAAAAAACCTTTAGTTGATTTCATGCAAGAATCTAGCGCAAGACCTCACAACAGCTTACAGATGACTTGCCTATTAGTCACATTATCATTTTGTTCTCAATATTCAAACCGCAATTGAATGAAAACCCCATTCCAACTTCAGGCATTTGTTTTGTTATTTTTTTATACTATCTGTTGGCCACTGTTACATCTGCGTCCTTCAGTCAACTATTTGATACAATACCCGTAAAAAAAGCTATCCTAAAACTATTTCCATGCTTCAAGCAATACCTGAGGACATTGCAGGAAATCGGACGTTATAGCAGCGACAACAAAACATGTGACTTTTCATCTAAATAAGTAATGCCGTTTTACCGTGAAACCGTAACAAACAAACAAAATCAATTGCGCATTTGTAATACATATATACGCGTCGATGTTAGTGTCGGCGTCAGAATTGGCGTTAGTGCGGGTGTCCGCGTCAGCGTCAAAGCGGACTTCGCCGTCGTAATTAGAGTCGTTGTCAGGGTTTCCGTCGGCATCAGGGTTTGAGTCGGCGTCGTCCATAGAGACATAGCGTCGATTCAGAGTTGATATCGGCATCAATTATGGCATTGGCGCTGGTGATAGTGTCGGCGTCGGTGTTGGCCCAGCCGTTGAAAGACCATAAAAAGACGTCGGTGTCGTATTTTGTTTCGGTGTCGAATGCTTCGCTGTTTCGAATATCTTCTTGAATTATCATATTAAACCCCAGCTGTCTCAAATCTGGTAACAAAATTGTTGTTATACTAATGATAAAGATGATCATGAGCTTAAAATTACTATAGTTGTATTAATATCATGATTTAATTTTAGTAATACTTATGTGCCTATGCAGTGATTTCCTTCCAATGCGGGTTAATCCCAAAACAAGTTGAGCAAACGGGTACTAGTCTAATTAGCCGCGCCTGTCTGGTTGCGTCCAGCGTGTCGAGTGTCGCGGTGCGGCCGGCCATCTGCCCGACACCCGACACCACGACATCTGCCGACCTTGCGCTCGTTACACGCTCTGTTCCTTTGATCTGTGACTGTGCTTGCAGCTACAATCCACGCGATTGCGACATGATAGATATTGGGTAGATCGGGACGGACGTATCTTTCTGGTAGCGTAGTACGATCTGGGATGTGGGCATCAGTTGTAATGCCAGCAAGTTTTTCTACATTCCTATGCATGTATACGTACAGTTACGTAAGGTTAGTATCATTGAGAAGAAAGCCTTTATAGAAAAACGTTTTTTCGGAAATATGAAATCCAAGACAAAAGAAACAAGCTCCAGGCGATTTTACAAAAGATGAATTCGTGTTCTAAAGAGAGCTTGCAATCCTGTTTTTAAAAAATTTATCTGTGTACTTACACGCTTGTTTCCTGTGAGAATTCCTGGCTGGTTTATGATAGCTTTAAATCTTCGTCTCGCATCACCCCATAAAGCATTGCTGCGCGGTCCGCGGCGCGCCTCGTAAACTGAAGGAATGGGGCCGGCTGTTGCAACGTGTGCGTCTTCAACACGCTGGGCTTTTGTAGCCTCACCCATCCTACTCGATATTACGTTCATAACAATATTTCTTTCATTATGCTGCTGGTTGTTTCTATAAATGAATGTGTGCGCACGCATTCTCGAAATGTCCAAAGTGCCCTTATGATAAGTGAACCAACACATCCACAATCTACCGTTACTGAACTGCAATGAGCATGTAACTGTTGTCTTCACTGTTCCCCTCGGACAAGTGAAACCAGTTAAATCTTACATTTATCTGAAGCTTAAGGCGAGCCGACCCTGAAAACCGTAGTTTTCTTTTGCGTTTTATTCATTGATAACACGGATTTAAATTTTGAAAAAAATATATAAAATAGTTCATACTTTGATCTAGGTGATTCGGCCGTTCGATACACGATTACGTGTATTTGGCTGCATCCAATTTAATCGCAAAGACAAGTCTAAATGGTGATCTAAAACCCATTTCATTTGAGTAATATTAGGCTTTGAACAATAAAACTTATACCATAATAAAGGTCGTAAAAAATGTGACAAAAAACGGCCGACATAATTTGAAATATGAAAATACCTATACCACTAATTCCAAAATCAAGTGTTTTCATCTTCTAACGCGCTCGCGCCGTGTGATTTAGTCCCGAGCGGAACGCGTTGGAGGTCGGACGTATGCCAATTTTTGCGAAACCGCCCCACCCCCGCTAAGTTTTGTTACTCAGTCGTCTGAGTCGAAAATAATTTGTAAAAATAATACCTTTATAGAGTTTAGTTGTATATAATTATTGTTAGTTATTTATTAGGTAGGTCTAGTAGTAATAGTAATTAAGTTAAGAAAATGGGCAAAACTAAAAATAGGTTGTCATAGTTAGCTCTACGAATGCTGAATAAACAAAAAAGGTATGGATGCTTTGACAATATGTATTATTATAATATATCTACATTATATTATGCTTCAATTTACTAAGTAGGTAGAGGTACCATGCGAAATAGATTTACAAAATCTATACTAATATAATAAAACTGAAGAGTTTGTTACTTTGTATGAACGCGCTAATCTCAGGAACTACTTGTACGATATGAAAAATTATTTCAGTGTTAGATAGTCCATTTATTGAGAAAGGCTATTGACTATATATTATTATCATCACGCTAAAACCAATAGGAGCGGAGCACCACTATTCCACGAGGACGAAGTCGCGGGCAGAAGCTAGTATGTGTATAAAACAGTTGAATTTACCACCCTATGTATACCTCAATGTCCTATGGTAATAAAGTAAATAAAGAAGTCACGCGCGCAAAAAGCTATAATGGTTTATTTTTCGCGCGGAATAAATTTACCAATCCCAACAACTGTATAAAACAGACCAAATTGAACCTTATGCGCCTATGATTAAAGCCCAGACATGCGCAAATGTTAAAATGGTTTATTATTCTCAAAAATTACAAATATTACAGCCGGGTCGCCGCTGTGTTAGTCCGGGTGTTTTTATTTTGTTTATTAGCCTGGATAGATTTAGTTTATAATATTTGTTATTTGCCTATACTTCATGTAAAATAAGATTAGAAAAATTTTTTTTTGCAGCTTATTAAAACCGATTTTAAGTTCTATTCCGTTCTGATAAGGATGGTGTTGAAAGCAAAATAATGTTTACAATAACAAATATATTCTGCATTCTGTTTTTGTCATGTCACCTTAGCAATAGAGCTCAACATCGTTTGAACAAACGGTAAATAGCATGCGTTTAAATGTTTAATCTCTTAGTAATTGGAGTATAGGCACAGATTACTAAATTGTTACTACGTAACAGGTACATCTCTTCAATACAAAATCGAAAAAACCTACGCTATAATCCTAATAATAATACCTGCTGTTCGCAGCGAGCAAAAATGTACCATAAGCACGTAACAAAGAGTTGAGATTGCTTTGCCCTGTGCTGCAAGCGCGTATTCGAACGAATGCGCTAGGGTTGTACTACGAGTAGTCAGATGATTTTGGTAAAAACGAATATTGCAAAAAAAAAGTTGTTTCAGATTTATAAAATGATGGATACATTTTTTCCTGTCTTTGAATTCACGGTTATTAAATTTAAACGTTGAAAATATCCTGAATCTCGTAAATAATTTATCATTTGTTAGTCGTAGACAATTTTTCATTAGCTTTTTGACTTTGACACCCATCCACTACAAAATAATTACGTGGTTTCGACATTTCGATAAGTAAGCGCGGGAAACGTGCCATGCGTGAGCTCGGCCGGCGTGCGGCAGCCCTCTGTCGCTTGTATCAGTATCTACTATTGCAGGGTTGGGCAGTATTTGAATTACTTGTAATTAAAATACGTACTTCTTTAAAATGTAATTTGTAATTCGTATTTCAAATAATTGACGCCGGGGTATTTTGTAATTTGTATTTCAAATACTTGAGGCTTCAAATTACATTTTAACATTAAAATACATTTAGCAGGTTCTCTTTAGCAGGTTTTATTGGCTCTCCAACGAGAGGCTATTTGTCATTTAAAAATCTAGTGTTCATGAAAAAAAATTCTGGTCTACTGATTAATTAATCTTGTTTTCCTCTGCTTTTCAGCCCGTGCTGGTATAGATTTACTTATTTTGTAATTTGTATTTCGTATTTTAATTAAAAATAGTTAAAAAACTGTATTTTGTATTTTATATTTTAAATACTTTACTTAAAGATATTTTGTATTTCGTATTTTAATTACCTGCGATACAGTATTTTGTAATTTGTATTTCAATTAAAGCAAAGCATGTATTTTGCCCAGCCCTGACTATGCGAAGGGGTAGGTATATAATGCGTGGTCTTGAGCGAGTGTCGGACGCCTGCTAAAGTTCGTGACCTCATGAGCGACGCGCTAGCGCTCGCGTTTCCCGCGCATCGTATTTTTAGACGTCGTTTCGTATGCCTTGCGGGGGCTGAGGTAAGCGTTGAAGGCCTACAGGCTCGAGCGCACCCGGCCTTAAATAAATTATTTTATTGAAATCAGTCAGACCTAGACACAACCAGATGGTACCAGAAGTGACCCGCACTGTTTTCAGGCTGCCAGTTCGCACACCTACTGCTATTTTAGACTATCTTCCACTTAAGCAGTTGAAACGGCGCAGTAATTTCGCGCGTACATTCCTTCCTGAAAGCACTCAATAAGACCATTAACCTGGTAAGTATTAATGTATGCACAGTCAAATTGAGCGTCCACCGTCCATCACGCGCTGGTCGGCCGGCACTCTCACGCACGCCGCAATTACAATGTCACCGCGTACTTTACGAGCACTTTTATTTACACTAATGCGCATACGACGCCGCATAAAACTCACCTAATGGATTATTATAAACAATTTGCATGATATATGCTGGTTCTAACGCAGTTTTCGCCGACATCACGACCTGGAGCGTGAAGTTTTGCTAATTAACATTGTGTCTTTCGTAAAATGATTAATTCCTTACTGCTTTAATAGTGTATTGTACAACATTTGGCCACTCTACTTCATTTCAGCCAGGCTTTCTTTTAAAAGAACTTTAACCAATCGTATTTGTCTATAGTTTTTCTTGTTTGATTGTGCCTTTGTGCACATTTATGAACAATATAGGGCTATGAAGTTTTTCTAATCTAATATTTATTTTTATATTCTCTAGTGTATAAGTAATATCAACATCAACCATCAAATTCACATCAAAATCGACCAAATGTTTTGCATCGTGGAGGTCATAACTTCATTCCTAGCTTATGTTGTTAAATACATTGTGGTAATAATGCGATTCTCAAAAGTAAAATATCGTTTATCTTGTTAACATCGGGGATTATTCCAACATGTGGTGGTCGCAGCGAGTGAAATGTGGCATCGGCATGCACGACTCGACATTTATTTATATTATTATAGTAAACACCAAGCAAGCGGTTACACTTACGAAATGCATAATAATCGAATTATTTACTATTCATTTATTTACTTGTGAAACCATAAGCTGATCGCCACACCGTTTCTCAATAACGCGGCGATTGGCGCATAGGCTGGATCAAATGATACTATTATCCCATCTTTATGTTTTTGACACATTTGATAAGTTGCAAATCTTCCTTACTTACTAGTTGCGTAAACAATACTAATATTTTATTACGTATTGTACATGTTGTCTTGTGGTACTAAGAACAATTAACTACTAACAAAAGAGGTCTTCTTCATATAATTATATTTCTTCTTTTAACTCATATCTTCGTAGAAAATTAATATGAGACTGATATTTACCTAAGCAAAAATTTCCGCTACAAGTATGTTCTCCAGCAATCCAATTTCCTTACCAGAGCCAGTTACTTAGATTGAGAAATGTTAAAATATTATGACAAGATCTTATTTATTTTAGACATCGATAAAATAATGAGTTAGTTTACAAATTGACTTTCATTAGTATTTACATATTTTACTTATTTACAGAACATATTCCTAGTGCCTGAAGGAAAATTATAAGCTTTTGCAACAACAATTTCCTACCATGTTTTAATGAGGCTCTTACTCAGGGTCATGTTCAAACGAGGTCATTGCTCCTCCCAAGGGCCCAATAGAGCAAGTTTAGTTTCATCGTAAATTATACCTAACAACCTAATAACAAGTACAATAACCGGCGCGTGCTTAACTAAAAGAAGTAATGGTAATTATTATTAATGATTAATTAGCGGTCAGGTGCGGTGGCCGACGCGCCGGCCGTGACGCCGGGCGCTGCTGGGGCCAGCGCCGGCTGACCGTGAAGATACCTATCGCGGCACCTTGCACCAACATTATGGAAAAGTAAAGAAAGCACCTCCAAACTTTTGACGAACTTATGCGAGGGGTGCGAACAATGGTTACTTTAAAGTTTCCTTGCTATATTTGCAAAGTTTACGGTCTACGGGTTCGCACATTCACATACATGATATACGTCATGTTCGTTCAATTGCTGCCGCCCATAATTTTACGTTTACGTAGCATGTATATATTTTCCGGTGGTCTTCACCTGGTCCTATTTCAGTAAGTAATTAAGTACATTAATTACTACAAAATTTGTTGTTCAACAAGTTATTAATTCTTCAATAATATAAGTTATGTTTCCACAAGTCCTTAACCTTCATCAAGTACTTACCGAAACCACTAATTAACTTCCTAAAATATAAACAAGCGTACTCTAACAATATGTATTATAAGTGCCAATGTGAGTTTGTTGTTTATGTCGAACAGAATAGATTGTTGTTTGTAACGTTTTCACGGTAAAACCGATTTAGTTGAAATTAGGTGTGCAGATAGGATACTTACCTGGACCTGGGGATACTTTTTATCCGGCTGCGTGAACTAGTTCATTTGGGTCGCGATGAAACCGCGGGATACAGCTAGTTTAATATCAAATTGCTTTTGGCTGGTAACGTTTCTTCACATGATCATATCGATTAAGAGAAACGTCCATTGTTCGTTTAGTATAAACGGCATTAATCTCGATAAGAGTAGAATAAGCATCCTGAGCGCGGGGCTCGGTTCGAGGAACTGCCTCGTAAACATGGGCCAACTAGCCGCACCGCCCGCGTTGTTGGTGCACCGCCGCCGCCGTGGAGATGGATAACGACTGGAAACATACCAGCTTGTCTGTACATACAACATCTTATTATCAAGACTGAGGCACTAACACAGCTGAGAAGTGCATCCAGAGATATCCATAAATTTTAAACAACCTCTTGTACCCGTGACATCCATTCATAATTCGGCTTTTTCTTAACTCTTAAAATCTTGCTTCGTGCCCATGCAGGGCAAAGTTCCCGAAATTTTAACGAAATAAAATTCCCATTATCTCAAGTATGGGCTCTATTATCACAAGAGCCATTAGCGGGCGGAAGTGGCCCCGTCCGGCACGCGAACACTCATTACCATTTAGGCACCGTCGATGACCGACAGAAATGGGACGCCACCTCATTGTGGGACACTAACACCATACGGAGGTCAATCAAACCTTGTACTTGTGATATTTATTGTATTTGAATACCGTTATTTGATTGGCGTTGAGATTGAAGTGATTTTCAAATGAGTTTTGTTTACTTAAAGGTGTGGAATTTTTGTCTCGACCTATTTGGAGTAAGTAGGTACCTAAGTATTTGTTCTAGCAAAAACATATAATTTTTTTATTCAAAGTCTTGTTGCGACACGTTAAATAAGAAACTGCATTGTAGCGATCCCAAGCACCCCGAATGCATTTATGCTTCATTTATGCTAAGAGACAGCTCGCTTCTCATTCCGGCCATGTCTGTCTGGCGGATTTCGCGTAAACTACGGACTGTTCGACTCGGTTTATCGCCCGGTCCCGATATTTACATGTGAAGTATGTGAACGATAAAGTACAGGTTCGTTTATACGTTCGAGACCGATCCACTTACTGTCAGACTTTGTTTTCAGATCAATGTGTATGTTACATTACAGTGTACCATTAGATCGATATTTATTTAGGCTAAACGAGCTACCGAGGCGTGCGTGATCGAGGTTATTACACAGAACTAATCGTTATGGACTTGTGATAGCTCACACGTATGTCTAGCGCGATGTTGGTATTGATAACAGACAGCTTCAATGTGTTTCTTAAACTGTATAGTTGGCAATTTACAGTAAATAGTTTTTAATTTCCACCAGCGATGTTTCTTTGTGCTGCTTGTCATTAAGGGTGGCGATGAGGACGCACCATTAGTGTCACAAGCAGCTGCTAGTAGTAAGTGCACCCGCTCAGTGCTGCTGCAGCGACAATGCTAGCTACTGCTGACTTCAAATACGTTATCGCTTGCTCTACAAACTTGTCCACCTTGCAACTATTACTAAGCGGTTTACTTTATCCATTATCCTTCGCAGACTTCCTCCCACTAGGAGAAGGGAGTTTTATTTTAGTTTCGCAAGCTAAGTGCCGTAACAATAGTTTTAATGTCTACTACGGTTACCGGTCCCTCCATCGCATTCTAGATAATAAAATTTGACTTCCTCCATTGACAACGGCTTTTGTCGTGAGATAAGCCGCGAGTGTGTTGTATGTAAGTCGTCAAGGAGTCGTAAGTAGAACTTTCATGATACTTAGAACTACAGTCTTTTTCGTGCAACGTTGTACAATACGTTTGTTACAGCTGAACAGTTGACACTCTCATTCACGATGATTGCGCGATTGTTACATCTTTGACTGCAAATGTGATAGACGCGCGTGTGACGTTTTCTCAGAGCTATGACGCCGTAAAATAGGGATTTTATAACAGCTCATGTAAACACTTTGAAGGCCTGATAAATACACCATTCTAGGAACATGTAGAAAGACTTGTTGACGAAAAGACACCGAAATTATTTCCTATAGTATTTGTCGACTTGTAAGAGACCGGGGTTATAAGTTGACATGGGCGACACGTAATAAAGGCAGATCGTCCGCCGCTGCGCCATATAGGTCGTCGGATCGCTCTATATGTGCCACACCGGTAGTTTTAACGAAGTGCAACTGAATGGCGCACGCGCAGCCGTGACTTCCGCATGGAGTTGGTGCCGGCGCGAGGATCCGCCGGCTGTGTCGCAGTTACGCGATGAACAATATAGGAAGTGAGAGGCTGCTGTGAATTCAAGACTTGATTTAGTTGAACTTTTAAATAAGAATATTATATCTATCTATTTTGCCTTTTAAACGGAACAACAGTACACACACTTACACTTGAGCCTCATTTATCGAAGCTGTACTGCCATTATTCACCGTCTGTTTGTATTGGCCACAGAGAGGAGGTGCGGCACCACGCCGTGCGGTGGAACGCGCAGTTCTCGTTCGTGTGCAAGATGTGCGCCAACGCCAGCACGGGCGTGCTGGAGCCCGCGCTCATGAGGGTCTCCGTGCGCAAGGAGTGCAAAGGTATGAGAATTATATAAATATATGTATACAAGAAAAAAACATATACGAATATGTACATTGTACATTCAGAAATGCATGATGCATGTGTGTGGCGTAGTGGCCGAGCTATTGGCTGCTGCGCTGCGTGTCGCGCGACCGATTCCCGCACGGGACAACTAAAATTGTTCCGGGTCTGGGTGTTTGTGCACCCACGATACAGGAGTAATTCCTAGTGTGGGGCGGTGTTTTTTTTAATGTGCTTTAGTGCTTTGAACTCAAGAAACGTATTTGTTTTGTGCGAAGCTAATAAATCTTATAAACATATATGTATCTTATTATTACACTGAGTAAGCGCCTAACGCGGGTAAACCTGGGCGCGAAATAACAATTCCAGAAGAAAATTATCGTAAGTCAAACCGCCAAAAGTGGAACACCAATCAAAGTGGACCGTGTGTTAATTTGAATGAGTACCCAGCTCCCTCGAAATATTAAACAACGCTGACAAAAGTTTGATCAAAATATTTGCATTAATCATTCCAACGACTTCCAAGCTCCCTTTGACCAGTTTAAATATTTCCGCGCAAACTTTACCGCTGGAATACTGAACATTGAACGCGAACGCCCGTAACGTCCATATTCGCAAGGGGCCGTGGAACTGGACGGACGGACTTTGAAGTCATTCGCTTTGAAACAAAGCGTAGTTTCAAAGTATTCATTGAATCCGAGCGGCGCAGTCGTTTTACAAGTCTTGCATTCGCAGTGGACTGACTTCAAACTTAGATAAATAATGAACAAACCAACTTGTTATCCGTTGAGCAGCTGTTTTCAGTTGTGACTTTCTGTGTAGATATCGTTTAAATTCATAATAATGTATCTCTCTCTGTCCTCTTAAAAGCTATTTTATCTGTCTGTTTCGTGTTTATCTGTCAAGTCAAAATAAAGTTTGACAAAAAAGGACAAAACACTTCGATAGCTAAAAGAGACTTCTAACACGAATGATGTTATTACGAATAAGAGGGTTCAACTGTTACAAGTTTAACTGGTATAAGTTTTTAACTAGCTTCAATAGATACTAGCTGCCACTTCATTTTAGTTCGCCATGATTAGGCGCCCACTTACGAGTAGCTCGTGGCCTGAACACAGGCTGTAGACACATTCGTTAAAAGAAATCAATCAAAATCTGTGGAATAAAAATCACATAAAATGTATAAATAGGAAGAAGAAAGAGCATTTTACTTCGACTAAAAAGTAAAATCAGCACTAACTAAATACTGATTGGATTCCAGGCGGCAGGTCATACCAGAAGCTGGGCTTCTGCGACGTGAACCTGGCGGAGCTGGCGGGCGCGGGCGAGACCACCAAGCGCTGCCTGCTCGAGGGGTACGACCCGCGGCGGCGGCAGGACAACTCGGTGCTGCGCGTGCGCATCAAGATGAATATGATCTCTGGCGACCCGCTGTTTAAAGTGTACGTGCCACGTGCAGTACTCTTGTCACGAAATTCGATAAAAGACCCCTTCATATCTAAACAGAACTTCGTAGTTCAACGTGTCCCCTTGTTTGGTTATTTTAGTTAGTTCTACAATTTGTAGACTAGACCCTGTGTCTGCTCCTCAAATTGTTATCCTCCATGTCTGAGACAGTCCCGTGGTAAGGTGTGTCGTACGGGTTGCAGCCCGGAGCGCAAGCAGGAGGCCGCGGACGGGCTGGCGGGCGGCGACAGCGGCTCGGAGAGCGTCCCCGGCGCCACGCAGCCCGACGACGACTGCGCCTCCTCCACCGCCTCCTCGGGCTTCGGCTCGCTCACCAAGAAGAAGAACTACGGTATGTCCACACCGCCCACACTTACCTGAACACGTGTAGGTCACTTACAATAATCACTGGCATGAAAGTTTGGAAATGGTCATAAAAAAACTAAATGTAGATTTATGCTATGTTTTCAGAGGGTAGCGTATCGCAGCCCCTGTCGTTGGTACCCTCCTGCGAGCTGCCGACTCCTGACGGCGAAGACTCCCCGCTTGGCACGTCCGCGCCGGACCACCCTGGTGAGTTAAACCAACCAAAGGAACAAAACCACCAGCCATTGTATACATTATGGGATGTAATAAAGTTATTGAGTATTGAGTAAAAACATTCTGGTCGTTGACGTTGATTTACTATTTGAATGAGTTGAGGAAACTACGTAATTTGTCTAGCAAGAAACATGACTATTTTTTTTCTAAGATCTTTGAAACGTTTACGAAGTTCTAAGTGTCCCCTTCCACACTTTCAGGTTTAACGATATTGGCGGCGGTGGGTGGCACGGGCCCGCTGGGCAGCACGGTGGGCAGCACGGTGGGCGGCACGGTGGGCGGCACGGTGGGCAGCACCGCGGTGCCCACGTCGTGTGCGTCCTGCATGCAGCAGCAGCAGCACACGCACTCGCGGAACTCCTCCAACACCTCGGGGGACATGAGCAGCAAGGTAGGGGCCCATTACAGACTCAGACACTTAGACACTCAGACGCTCAGACACGACATTAGCTAAATCACCCGACCTTGATGTAATGAGCAATGATCGTGTTCCAGGCGTCCGGCTACGGCAGCTCGTCGGCGGCGTCGGCGCACTCGCGGCAGAGCTCGGAGGGCGACTCGGCCGGGGACTCGGGCCGGCCGCACCACAACAGGTGAACTGCCGCTACCCGCCCGGGCGCGGGCTCCCGACCGCGGGGCTAGGCTTCTGTATACGTGCGGTGACGGCGCGCCTGCGGGCTCTACACCCCGCATCCCTATAGCCTAACTGCTTCCCATTATAATAACATGTTAATTAAATATTTATTACTACTGACTGTGAAAAATGTGGTGCGGGACTAAATTGTGATCATTGAGGATTTGTAGATACTGTGACGATTGGTAAATGATCAATGGTAACGGCAATTGTGAACGTTTGTGTTACGTCATCCCCGGCTGCGGCACGTGACGTCACTCGCGACCACACTGTACAGTGTTCATTGTATACGCTTATGTTCATTAACTTAACATTGTGTTACGCACGGTAACTAACTTTATTTATTTCGGTTCAGCACTTTTATTTATTTGCTTTTTTAATTATTTTTTATTTTTTCGTTCCCCCGCCCCCGCCGCCCCCCAGTGTCCGCACAGAGCGCCCCCCCGCCAGCCCCGCAGGCACCACCGGCACCAGCTCCTCGCTATTCGTCCCCTCCCAGTCGTGCAAGCAGGCGAGCCGCGCGCTGGCCAAGCTGCTGCTGCAGCAGAGCGCGGGCGAGGAGTACCTGACGCCCGACTGCTCGCTGGGCGGGCCGCCCGACGTGGTGCCGCGGCCCGCCGCCTCGCCCGCCAGCCGGTACTGCACGCCCGACACCACGCTGCTCAACGGACACGACTACTCCTTCGCGATGCCCACCTACTTCGACAAGAAGAAGAAAGTCGCCGCCACTATCATCAGCGCCGCCGTCGAGCCGCTCACCAACTTCCAGATCTTCAAACAGAAGTCGCTCAACACCATCCCCGCGCTGCTCGAGAAGAACAAGAAGAACGAGGAGTTGTTCAACAATTTCCCGTTCCTGACGCCGCTGGCGCACCGGAAGAACTCGCTCGTGTCCAACGCGCACCGGCTGTCCGGCTGCATAGAAGACGAGTTCTATTGCATTCCTTCCGACCCCGAAGTGGACCTGGGCTCGTCGGAGTGTATCGACATCAGGCACCGGTTCAGGAGTCTGTCGAACCAGGCGCTCAATGAAGGCACGGTTCTGACGTCCACGCCCAAAAACGAGGTGGAATTAGTGTGCGAGCGGCGCCTGCTCGCGCACTCGCTGCGGCACAGCTACACCGACACCGGCAGGTGAGTCGCGCCGCTTGCCGCCTGCCCTCCCTCCCGCCCTCCCGCCTCCCGCCCTCCCGGTAACTCCAGCGCGTACTAACGGTTGCGGGTGGTGTCGGTGGATTACTTGCCATCTTTTTAGTTTTCTCCTCTGTTCTGTCTTCTAACTGTGAATGTCTCTTCCGTGTGCCGCGGTGTCCTCTGCTGAGGTGTCTAGCTAGTAAGATAACGTGCCGCGAGTGCCGGGCTAGCGCCTAGCCCGCGCCTGACCCGTGTGTGTGCAGGCGCGCGGAGTGCGGCGCGTGCGGGGCGCTGCGGGACGCGGGCGGGGGCCCGGCCGGGGCCCCGGGCGCGGGCCCGGGCTCGCTGCCGCGCCGGCCCAGCTCGGCGCTGTTAGTGCTCCAACACCTGCACACGTACTCACTGCGGACGGTGCCCGCGTGCCCCCGGCGGGCCCCCCGCGGGCCCCCGCTGGTCACGCGGGCACCTACGTACCCTTAGATGTTGTCTCGTGCCCTTGTCGTATCGATTACGTATTTATGTGTTGAGGCTTCTATGTGATGTTGTACTACTAGAAACTAAGATTTTTAAATTTTATTAATAAAAAGTTTTTGGGACCATTTACGCATATTTTATTACGGCTTTGTTAGAAAAATATATTTGTTTACAATAATTGTATTGTTTTCAAAAGTTGTTCTTTGAAATATAAAAAAAAAATATTTGGATTTATGATACGGTACATAGTTTTAATATAATTGCAGATATGTTATGTACGCGGTGCATGCCTACCTCCTATTTTTATTTTCTGTATATACTTACATAATACTATATGCTTAATATAAAGCTGTAATGCATGGCAAGGGTGGTAGTAATAACTTTGAATGATGCATGGGTTTGCATTAATATCAAATTATAATACGCTTCATAGTATTATAATCCGTAATAAATATGTTTTAATTTTGATACGGTATAAAAACATACAAATAATTATTTCACTTTATTGTAGCAGCCGTCGTACGCGTAGTTCCCGCCACAGTTATGCGAAGTAACTTGACGTCGGTCGCACGATAGTCGTCACGCTATCAATTTCTATTTAAAATAAATACTAATTTAGTTTGCGAATCATGCGTCAGTTTACTACGCGGAAGTGTGGAGCGGTCCGCGTGCGAGTGGTGACGTCCGTTCCCCGCAGGAACCCGTCGTCGGGGTCGGCGTCGGCGTCCGAGGGCGGCGGCTCGCTGGAGCGCGCGCGGGCGGCGCTGGAGCGGCGCAAGCGGGCCGCGGCCGCGCCCGAGCCCGACGAGCCGCACGCGCCCGGCCGCGTCGAGAACACGCGCGTCAACCCCGACCTGCTCATCGACGAGCTGCTGGCCGCCACCGACCTCAAGCGCGCCGTGGACGACTCGGCCGAGAGTGAGTGCCGCTCCAGCTGCCGCGTGCTACTGCCGGCACTAGCTCCCGCACTGACCCGTCTCGTTGCAGCGTCGGGGCTGCAGCTGTTCATCGCGCGCGACGGCACGGCGGAGCTGGGCTCGCGGCAGCGGCCGCAGCTGGCGCGGCGCGACCTCCAGCGCGTGGAGCTGCACCCGCACGACAACAGGTAGCCCGCGCTGTGACCCGCTCGTGGACAGTATTACTTGAGATTCACGCCGAGCTCTGCTGTGTATTAGCTTTTATATACGTCCCGCCGGGGACCCCGAGCAATGCATATACATATATTTATTGTTTTATGTAATGTAAATTATGCCATAATTGTTTTACGACTCGTAATTTAATGTTAATATTATTATTCGGTAGCAGTTCTACAAAGAATGGTTGTGTTCGTGCAAACCGACAAGTTTTGTATGATTTATATTATTTTTATGTCTTTTTAATGTAAGTAGGAATCTTTCAATTTAATGACGACCTACTCGACGACTGATTGTTCCTATATTTTGCGTAGCGTCTGTGCTTCCTCCACTCTCCATATTGTATTTCTGCGAATACAGACCTCTGTACGAGCAGACGGTACCTCGTAGTGCCGACTTCCAAGTTAGTCTTGCCTCTTCCGGTTAGTGTCTGTAGCCGACACGCGAGTGCCGGGCGACACGTGTCGCGTGTGTCGCTCGCGCGTCGAGCGATGTTAGCTTAACACAAGTGCTCACAAGTGGTGCTACGTAAGCGCGCGTTCTCACGCATGCCACTGAGATACGCGCGAAATTTTACTATCGGTATGATGTAATCGTTATTGTAATTGATTAAAAAACCTATTAAGTGAACCATGTAATCGAAACAGTACTTCCAAAACCCTCCATATATATATTTTCAATATGACTTTTGTATAAATTATTTAGTGTGGTGCCAAACAAAACTGCGCCCGCTCTAGTGGGGGGAACTAACAGAGTATACAATAGTGCGAGGAGGTAAATCTAAGTCATTCCTTTGCGTAGCTTGAGCTCGTGGCTTGCCGTCGATCTTGTGCGTCGCGCTCGGTGTGCGGCCGCGGGCGCCTCTATTGATTTATTGCGAGTTGGGGATGGAGTATACCATGACAATACTTTTCTTCCGTCGAGTGTTCATTTACAAGTTAACCCAGCGGCGGCACACTGAGCGCGACAAGCTCGCCGGCCGCTGACGACGCGTGTGTCACCACTGACGGCAGCGGCCCGCGAGCGTTTATAAATAAAATACCATTTTGTACGCATCATCGCGTGTGGCGTGTACTGCCATGTGGCACACGGCACGCGAGCACTGCGCGGGCTGCGCTCCCTAGTGCCACTGGTGCTGCTAGCGCCAGTAGTGCTGCTAGCGCCACTGGTGCTGCTAGCGCCACTAGTGCTGCTAGCGTCACTAATACTGCTAGTGCCACAGCCCGCGCGGTGCTCGCCAGTGAACGGCACGTGTTGTTATTGTATCATATTCTATAAAGCCTGTACAGTATTTGAATAAAGGACGTGTCTAGAGCTATTTCTATTTATTTCTCCTCTTTACTTCTTTACCAACGTACCGTGTCAGGCTCTTACTGACTAAAACCCATCCATGTTCCTTCATCAGCTCCTTCGAACATCCCGCAGCCCCGGCAGGTTACCAACATACCTTCCTACCTAATATATATTTTGTCTCTATGGTCCCTTGAAATTAATCCATTGCATAGCTTCAGAAGTTACGGCTTTCGAAGACCGAAGTTATCAAGAATTCAAAATTAAATTCAATGCATCTGTTATTTTTTTTACACCAACTATTAAAATTTTCGATAATCTCTATATACATAATCTTTAAAAAAAAAAAAAGTAGTTTTTTCGAACACTAACTGAACGCTTACTATGGACATTGAAAAACATTTGAAGTTGCGTCACGAAAAGTACTAGGACATCATAAAATGAAGGTGACACCTCTGTGATGTTTTAACTACCCACCTGTATGTTTTTGAATCGTCGTTGTTACGGCACGAAAAGTACTAGGACATCATAAAACGAAGGTGACACCACTGTGATGTGACAACTACCCACCTCCCAACAAGCAAAGTAATCCTATAAGAAAGATTATAAGTCTGTCAATACTAATAACATTCTTGTAAAGGCATTGTGGTAGACCTTTTAACTTATAATAGCATTTGCCAAGCCTTAACATACTCAAGTTCATTCGTTTTTATATCTCGGTCTTACAGTTCGCTACAAGAGTGACGTCTAAAACATTTATAGGATTTTTTTACTAGTAATAGCATTTCACAAGCATACATATCCTCAAGAGTAATTGCCTTTATATCTCAGTCTTTAAGTTAACTCCAAGATTATCTTTGAGGACACTTTTAGGAATAAGTCTTCTATAATTGTTTTCAGTAAGACTAAATAATCCTGAATAATTCTATAGTAGCACTTTGTGAGAGAAAATGGTATTATAACATACTTAGCTGAAACGATTACAAGTTTGTGTCGTCATAGTCTTTCTCGAGACTCTTTAAAATCTAATAGTACTTAACAAGAGCGCTATAAGATCAAATTGTCAAAAATAGTCGACATCAAGAAATACCATACGACCATCTTGTTGATTAAATCTTAAAAAAACCGGCCAAGTGCGTGTCGGGTCATGCGCAGTAGGGTTCCATAGTACGTTTTAGTTGGTCGACTATAACTCTGAAATCGGTTAAGCCTACTCAGCCGTGATAGTTTTCCTTGTTAGTTCATTACATGTGCTACATCTGTGATTTTTTTTCTAATCTTTAGGGACAGCCATTCAAAAGTTAAAGGGTACCTTATAGATGCTCGTATCGAACTAAAAATTGTACTTTAAAGCTAGATATTTTGCAAATGGATCCCTAAATCGAAAAATAGTCTTCACACACCTGCTTTATTTTTGAAAGACCACACTCAAAAAAATATTCATCGCCACTTTATTGTATGGGAGCTACCTAAAAAAAATTTTTCTTAATTTTATTTTACTACTTTGTCGGCGTGATCAATATAGGTACATACCCATACTAAATTTCAGCTTTCTAGTATCAAGCATTTCTAAGCTATTGACAGACAGACAAACGGACATGGCGAAACTATGAGGGTTCCACAAGAAAAAAAAATCTTTAGCCGGCAGACTTCAAGGGAACCCTAATTTGTTTTAAAATGGAGGTGAGTTATCTGGACGGAAACTGCTACAAGTACTAATTTACCTACAATGGTTCTATAAAGTACTTATGAAGAGCAATTTTAAAACATGGCGAATATTCATAAGAAATTGATGAAATAATTTATTCACAATAATATACTAATGTGTTATTTTTGGAGGGCATTGTGAAATTAACTATATTTCGGTACACATTTACAGTAAATATGACTTCCCCACGGGTTGACACACTATATTTTAAATGTATTATTAGTTATGTTTTACAATAATACAAAATAGTAGTAATAGTAGTTTTACTTACGTTCATATTAAGTATTTACCAAATAAAAATAATACTTCAGTAAAATACTTATGTCAGATACTAACAAAAGCAAATACAATTTGTACTTGTAATTGTGTATTGTTATATCATTATAGAAGCTATTGCGCTTCGTCAAGTATGTTATAGGACTTAGTAACATTTTATAAGTTGATTATAAGATAGATATAGAAATAACCGATCCTATAACTGCGCCCAAATCCAGCTTTGTAGCACGCTACAAGTTTCTTATAAGTGAAAATAAAAGTAGTCTTGTAGATCATTTTAAATACTGATTTTGCTTGTTGGGCTGTATATTACTGTTTTTGAATTGTTGCTCCACGAAAAGTACTAGGACATCATAAAACGAAGGTGACACCACTGTGATGTGACAAATACCCACCTGTATATTATTGTTTTTGAATTGTTGCTCCACGAAAAGTACTAGGACATCATAAAACGAAGGTGACACCATTGCGATGTGACAACTACCCACCTGTATATTACTGTTTTTGAATTGTTGCTCCACGAAAAGTACTAGGACATCATAAAACGAAGGTGATACCATTGCGATGTGACAAATACCCACCTGTATATTATTATGTTTTTGAATTGTTGCTCCACGAAAAGTACTAGGACATCATAAAACGAAGGTGACACCATTGCGATGTGACAAATACCCACCTGTATATTATTATGTTTTTGAATTGTTGCTCCACGAAAAGTACTAGGACATCATAAAACGAAGGTGACACCACTGTGATGTGACAACTACCCACCTGTATAATTTATTATGTTAATCTTTGTCCACCCGTTACTTTGTAAATACCAGGGGCTTTACCACCACGTGTTTTTGCAATCACTATTCAAGTTTGAGAGCGTGACACAGCAACTAACGTCGTGTAGCTCAGTCTATTTTTCATAACGAAAATAATCTTGTTTTGGCACGTCATGGTAAGGCCCCAGGGTTTCATAATGTAGCAAAGTTCTGTTCGCATAGGAAGCGGAACAATTCTACCAACTTATTGAGATCGAAAGACGGGATATGTGCAGGAAGTAAGTATTAGGATATCATAAAAATGAAAGAGACACCACTGTGATGTTTCAACTACCCACCCGTTACTTTGTTTTGTTGTAAATCGCCTGTTAAGGCGGTACGAAGGTCGGGACAGCTAGTAAGTAAAAAAAAAAACAAGTGTGTCATATATCATATTTGTTTATTGAGTAAGGCCAAAAGGCCCGGGTGCTGTACAGCAGCAGGCGCAGGCCCCGCGCACGCCGGGCGGCGCCGGCGGGCCGCGGGGCGACAGCACTTCGCTTACAACAGAGTGAATACAATCGGCGTAAGAACACGAGTCTGTCACATTAATGATAAATCCTGATTCAGTATTCTATAGGGAACAGTTACATTGATAGAATTTTAAAAACTACTTACAAAATTATCTGATAAGGTATTTTATATTCACTCTGCAGTCTAATAAGTATTAGAGAAACTCTTCGAGTGTACTTTGAATAATACAAAATGTACAATAGTTCGATATAAAGTTACAGAACACTTACTATTCAATAAATCGATTACAATTAACGGACGGCCAAAATCTATAAATACTGATTTGGAACACTTCTCTACAGTTACGAACAAACAAGAATATAATACATAAACCGATGCAACAATAAAACCAAAAGAATTATCACAAAATGGAATATTAATTCACAAATAATAATTTGTTAAAAATCTTAAAAACAAGGCAACGAAATCAAAATATAAAGATCATCGCTGGCAGGCAGCAGTTGAGCACTAGTAAGTACAGGGTACTAGCAAGGACGGCAGAGCGCCGCGCTAGTGCACGCCTCGCGCGTACTTACGTCTACAAGTATATGAGTACGTTCCGTCTAGCACGTCACAGTGTAGGTGTATACAGTTCAGAAATATACAGACTTCTCGTTAAGGCACGGACGGCTCGCCGCAGCCCGCAGCACTCGGTGCGCGCACGCTACCTAACTACTGTACCTTACGTTATTTACATTATGAGAATACACTAAGCCTATGATATTTGTGTTGCTACTGGGGAACAAATCAAGAGCTGCCTTCCTCATCGCGTTGCACAAAGTATAACTAATTAGTAGTGTCGATAAGATGCGGTGACCCGCGGAGTGCGGCGCGGCCGAGTGCGCGGCTAGTGAGGCGGACGAGTGGCGTCTTCACTATATTGTAATTTAGAATCTTGCACGCTTTCAATACCACTTAACTACACCTAATACTTAAGCTAAGCAAACGCGGATAAACACGAGCGGCTTGTTGCTCACTAAACGACTGGAATCACTGACGATAACGTTGTCGGAGACTTATTATTTGAATGCGTTCAAACGTTCACACAGTTTTCCACGCGTGGATGTGTGCTCAGTTAAACTGTTAGAAGTATGCTTATATCGTAGCGTAGTCTGCGAAGTAAGTAACTTTGCAAATAACAAACCGCTCTGTTTACCAGTGTCGACAATTAATTCCGCTCTGCTGAGACCTGCGCTAAACTCATGGACCATCTCGTTAGAGTTACTACACGATACATTTGGACATGCTTCTTTACGCTTACGCGGATATGTCTACAATATTCATAAATTATGCCTGAGCATGCTCTATTGACTTCTAAGCCATTTTGTATCCGTACTTTCACATCATGGTCCAGCTGCAAATCGGAACAAAGCTGTCAATATTCAGATTCATCTGGAATGTAATCATGGAATGTTGTAAGGTTACGCGGACGGAGTCAGCAGCGCAGCGTTATACTTACAAACTACTTACACGTACTTAGTTGATAATAAATATTTGTATTCGAATTCATCGTGAATACAGTACACGGACGTCACAGCAGTCGGACAGTCCACCAGTATTTTCTACAGTTTATTTATTAATGTATTACTTAAGCATTTCATTATAATATAAATACTACTAATACTATACTTGTTTCAAAAATACAATGTTAAGTACCATGATTGTTTCCAAATTCATTAGAATGCTTGTTGCGATAAAAATTCGAAGTTCTTTAAAGTCAGGCACTATATTAAAGTATAATATATAATATTATGTTTACATACGTGTCAATATGTCGCTCCTAAACAGAGTCTGACATTTCATTAAATAACTTCATATCAAAATAATCGAGCTCTTACCCTAAATATATATTTAAGTCCGTATTTATTTATAAAATTTGTCATTTTTATAAAAAATGTACACTCGGTGAACTAGAGTAAATTCACCGCGATGGCGCCACTGTCGTCTGAGATCAATAATAATTGCACCGTATTATATAATATTTATATCAAAACATTATTATGTAATAAACACGTACAAAACGGGGCCAACGTCTAATATCATGCATGTGTTGATCTCACACGAGTGGTCGCACGCTCGCACGCGACATGTCCTGACTCGTACAATGACTACTATAATTCGTATAATATGGTAAAATTAAGTACATCGTCGCGGCGCTCGGGAGGTATCGCCCCACGTCTTAAAGCTAATTATAATTATCTCACGCACACACTCAAACTGCCCAAATGTATAAAACGTACAGGTACAAACTAGAACACTCGTGACACACACGCAAACATAGATCTGCATTCACACACACACACACACACTATCATTTGGTTGATATGCGACGAGGTTCGTGTTAACTTCCTTCTTGTATCTTCTATGATTTTGTTCGATTTCAATATCTTCTTTCCAAAACTGAAACAAGTAATATTAATAGTAACTTATCGGACGGAAGTGTGACTCGACCGCATACCACGGGTCGCGTGCAGTACCGGCGCTAGATGAGGCGCTCCTCGGGCGGCGGCTTGAGTGCGTGCTGCATCATCTCGGCGCGCGGGTTGCAGTACTCCTGCCCCGACGGCGAGTACGTGCCGCGCGTGGCCCGCTTGCGCCGCGCCTGCGCCCCCAGCGCCGCCAGCGCCGCCGCCGCCAGCGCCAGCGCCAGCAGCGCCGCGCCCGCGCCCACCAGCAGCGCGCCCGCGCCCCCGCCCGCCTCCGCGCCCACCTGACACGCACGGCAACATATAGAACCACCGATTTTCATAATATTATAATAATTGGCGTCATAAATGAGTAGTTTGGGTACCTGCTCCGAGCAGTTCCGGCCGCCCCAGCCGTCCACGCAGCTGCACTCGTAGTCCGTGCGGTTGGTGCAGCGCTGCGTGCACGAGCCGCCGTGCAGGCACGGGCCCGAGCTGTTGCCGGCGCCCGGCAGGTAGCACGGGTCCTGCAGCGCGCACTCCACGCCGCAGTAGCCCTCAGCGCACAGGCAGCTGCGGGCCGCCGCGAGTAACAAGATAAATAAACCTCAAAATATTGTCAAGGTAAAGTAACGATAGGAAAGAGTCATGTCGTCACAAGCGCCGGCAGCCGGCATACGCACATGTAGGATCCGTTCAGGTTGACGCAGTCGCCGGGCCCGCAGCTGACGAGCCCGGCCGCGCACTCGTCCACGTCCAGCTCGCAGCGCGCGCCCCGCCACCCTGATACACACACACGTTCAGTTTTAATATTCCTTCTAAAACAGTATTTTGGTGGTGTTAATCAAATGAAAAACAATTCAAGAACACAGCTCTCTGTGCCTATAATGTTCTGCCGCAGTCCATGTGACTCACTGGTATTGGTAATGCTGTCGGTGTACCCTCGATGCACTCGAACAGAAAATGCACGAGCTTTTACGTATGGATGAGCTCATATCAGGGTTGAAGTTCTTTATAAAATACACCTAGCTCAGGTGCTCGTTATCATGTTGTAATTGTATCGCAGTGATAACCTTATCAGTTAACAATGTTAAGGTTCTCGTGCTCAAACAAGCCCGATATACTTCGACAGTTTGTTATAATGACGTCATAATGTGATTCTCACGAATTAATTGTGTTTTGAGACAATATATTGTAGAATAATGTGTGATGACTGATGAGGTCACTTCTCTGTGGTCTCAACTCCTTTGTATACGTTGTATATGGTAACAAGGAAAACAGAGTAGGCTGACAACAACCAAATAAATATTTAACTTTCAGGAGAAATATTTATATGTATTCATAATGAGCGGTGTTAACATATGTCGAGAAACTTCCATATTTCATCTACATCAATAATTTGTGCAAACGTATTACGGAATTTACAACGACTCATGCCGTATTAGGTTAGGATTTAAAAAAATAATGAGTAACTTAGAGCCCAACTAATAATAATTATAAATGAGAAAGTAATTTTGTTTATTTGCTAATTGAACGCTGAAGATAGGCAGTAAGGCTACTTTTTATCCGGTAACGACAAGTAGTTCATAACAGCTAGTAGGTAAAAAGATCAAGAGTATAGAACTCCCCAAGGTGGGCAAATACTACATCAGACTAAAGTTTAGTTAATCTGGCCTCGGATATCTCTAGATCTGTATAGTAAGCGCACGAGCGCCTCCTGCGACTGCACCACTGATGCGGAAATATTTATTACTTTTCGTCCATCAGAAACAAATCTACAATAGCCAGTGACAATGAGAACATCAGGAAGCTGTGGTACAGCCGGGGTCGCAGGTGGAACGAGTTGAGATGTGGGCCGACAGCGACTGTATAGTCTCACAGCGTTCACTGTATTTACATGATGATACACGCCCTCTGTCTGATATATCAACAGGTGTTAAATTAGTTTTGCATACATTTTACATATTTTTTTTTGCAATATTTACATATAACTGATGTTTTCGCGAATTCTGCTAAGTAATTAAAGTAGCTGTAGCATATTTCAAAAAGAAATTAGTGGTTTGGTGTCTCAGATGCAAGTGATTATTTTCAACTATACGTTAAATCTGCAGCGACACACACTAAACAGCTGAGCAGCTGAAACTCATTTACTATTTTTTTTAAAGCTGAATCCAACTTCATAAGAAATAAATTGATAAAACGCACGGTTTGAGGGAAAATAATATAATATTAAGTAATAACAGTAAAGTCACAGACGCGACATGAAATATGCACTTATTGTGATATCCAATCTGCTGTCACTGTTATGATTGAGTGTTGCTATACTGCTCCAGGCTCCAGCATAACAACACGAGCTAGACACTCAGTTCAAATTCGAGCCTTATTTTGGGTCATTTAGTAAAAGAAATACGTCTCAAGCCGCTCCTTTTCTCGTGTACATGGTCGCACGTGGCTGGCGCGGGGCAGTCGGTGACACAAGTTGTTTATCTCGTGCCGATCACTATCACTGACAAGGAACAATGCCATGATATCAGCACCGGTGTTGTCATCAACAATATAATTAGCACAATAACCTATTGACTAACCACTTGATCTAATAACACTCAACTATTTCTTCATAATAATTATTGTCGTCCAGTGAAAATAAACTTACTCACCACTTGTCAAAGTACGTATTACAAAGTACCGCTAAATACAAGTTATACAATACCTAACAAGACGATAAGCAGCAGTGGGATCATCATCGCGAGCACATTATCATCGTCACGCACTGTCACAGGAGTGTCACCTCACGGCACACATCTCGCCAGATAAACAAACAATATCAATATTAATTAGTGTGTCGCGCCGGGCGACATGCCACTGACTGTGGAGTAGCCTCGCCCGCCCGGCCCGCCGCGGACGACACTGATTCACAAAGTGTGACGACACCGCGATTTTCCCGCATCTGCCGATACCGACTAATTAATATTATGAGGACGTCCTATTGTACTCGTATTAATTATTGAGCGACTATTTACCGCCCACGATAGACTGCGACTGCACGCGCGACGGACGCCTGGCAGACGCGTGTGTGCTTAGTTAGTTAAATTAATAATGTATGCTGTTACTATGTTATCGTTACCATATTTTATTAAGTAATACGATTAGTTTTATTGAATGATTTTGTAATTTTCAACTATCGAAACTTTATCAAGTTATTAAAAAGTTTTTCAAAATTCAAAAGTCATTTATTCAAATTAGGCTGAAAATCAGCACTTTTTGAACGTCAAATTTACAAAAGACAGCCCCCAAAACGCCCGCCCTTCACCACTTCCTATGTGTTTTTGCTGGGAAGAAGAAGTGGCGCAACAAACTCCCCAGGTTTTGGGGGTTTTGTTATTGATGCTAAGCAGGAAATGGTAATGCACAAGTAAGACAAGATGTAAAATAAATGACTACGGTCTAAGGCTAGCTCGCTGTATAAACAAGGACATCAGTGAATCATGACGATTTCATATAAAAACATTATTGCACTTTGACTGCTCTCGTCTCTATTATTATTATTTTAAATCTATAAGCGGGCGATACATAAAACAGTGAAAAGTTTGCGAATCGCAGTCCGTGTTATCGTTATCAGCGCTTATCGGCGGTGTCGTCGGCGATCGCGCGCGCTGCCGATAAGATACCTCGGCACAGGTGTAGGTGACCATACACACACATACACACACACATACACTGTCGACCGCACTGGGAACTGTGGCAGTGGAACATCAATAATATCAATATTTCGTCCTACATTCCACGACAAATAGGGCCTTTTAATTATTTAAAAAATGTTAACTTTTACTAATTTATTTGCTTAAAAGTTAACGTTAGTTTTTAAATTTTCTTAATAGGTACATTAATTTGTAGGGGAAGGTAACGTTTGCTAATTAATAAACGTCAAGCGTACGTAAAATACTTGCGAGAGGACGTCACGGCTTGTGACTGACGTCACGGCAACGAGATCGACTCACGGTGGGGATGGACACTGTGTGTATCCGGCACTCGAGCGTTCCTGCTGTGTGGAGTGTGAGAGTACATACCCGGGTCGCAGTCGCAGAGCGGCGCGCCGGGCCCGGGGCGGCAGCGGCCGTGCAGGCAGGCGCCGCGCAGCTGTCGCGCTCCTGCTGAGTGGAGTGTGAGAGTACATACCCGGGTCGCAGTCGCAGAGCGGCGCGCCGGGCCCGGGGCGGCAGCGGCCGTGCAGGCAGGCGCCGCGCAGCTGTCGCGCTCCTGCTGAGTGGAGTGTGAGAGTACATACCCGGGTCGCAGTCGCAGAGCGGCGCGCCGGGCCCGGGGCGGCAGCGGCCGTGCAGGCAGGCGCCGCGCAGCTGTCGCGCTCCTGCTGAGTGGAGTGTGAGAGTACATACCCGGGTCGCAGTCGCAGAGCGGCGCGCCGGGCCCGGGGCGGCAGCGGCCGTGCAGGCAGGCGCCGCGCAGCTGTCGCGCTCCTGCTGAGTGGAGTGTGAGAGTACATACCCGGGTCGCAGTCGCAGAGCGGCGCGCCGGGCCCGGGGCGGCAGCGGCCGTGCAGGCAGGCGCCGCGCAGCTGTCGCGCTCCTGCTGAGTGGAGTGTGAGAGTACATACCCGGGTCGCAGTCGCAGAGCGGCGCGCCGGGCCCGGGGCGGCAGCGGCCGTGCAGGCAGGCGCCGCGCAGCTGTCGCGCTCCTGCTGAGTGGAGTGTGAGAGTACATACCCGGGTCGCAGTCGCAGAGCGGCGCGCCGGGCCCGGGGCGGCAGCGGCCGTGCAGGCAGGCGCCGCGCAGCTGTCGCGCTCCTGCTGAGTGGAGTGTGAGAGTACATACCCGGGTCGCAGTCGCAGAGCGGCGCGCCGGGCCCGGGGCGGCAGCGGCCGTGCAGGCAGGCGCCGCGCAGCTGTCGCGCTCCTGCTGAGTGGAGTGTGAGAGTACATACCCGGGTCGCAGTCGCAGAGCGGCGCGCCGGGCCCGGGGCGGCAGCGGCCGTGCAGGCAGGCGCCGCGCAGCTGTCGCGCTCCTGCTGAGTGGAGTGTGAGAGTACATACCCGGGTCGCAGTCGCAGAGCGGCGCGCCGGGCCCGGGGCGGCAGCGGCCGTGCAGGCAGGCGCCGCGCAGCTGTCGCGCTCCTGCTGAGTGGAGTGTGAGAGTACATACCCGGGTCGCAGTCGCAGAGCGGCGCGCCGGGCCCGGGGCGGCAGCGGCCGTGCAGGCAGGCGCCGCGCAGCTGTCGCGCTCCTGCTGAGTGGAGTGTGAGAGTACATACCCGGGTCGCAGTCGCAGAGCGGCGCGCCGGGCCCGGGGCGGCAGCGGCCGTGCAGGCAGGCGCCGCGCAGCTGTCGCGCTCCTGCTGAGTGGAGTGTGAGAGTACATACCCGGGTCGCAGTCGCAGAGCGGCGCGCCGGGCCCGGGGCGGCAGCGGCCGTGCAGGCAGGCGCCGCGCAGCTGTCGCGCTCCTGCTGAGTGGAGTGTGAGAGTACATACCCGGGTCGCAGTCGCAGAGCGGCGCGCCGGGCCCGGGGCGGCAGCGGCCGTGCAGGCAGGCGCCGCGCAGCTGTCGCGCTCCTGCTGAGTGGAGTGTGAGAGTACATACCCGGGTCGCAGTCGCAGAGCGGCGCGCCGGGCCCGGGGCGGCAGCGGCCGTGCAGGCAGGCGCCGCGCAGCTGTCGCGCTCCTGCTGAGTGGAGTGTGAGAGTACATACCCGGGTCGCAGTCGCAGAGCGGCGCGCCGGGCCCGGGGCGGCAGCGGCCGTGCAGGCAGGCGCCGCGCAGCTGTCGCGCTCCTGCTGAGTGGAGTGTGAGAGTACATACCCGGGTCGCAGTCGCAGAGCGGCGCGCCGGGCCCGGGGCGGCAGCGGCCGTGCAGGCAGGCGCCGCGCAGCTGTCGCGCTCCTGCTGAGTGGAGTGTGAGAGTACATACCCGGGTCGCAGTCGCAGAGCGGCGCGCCGGGCCCGGGGCGGCAGCGGCCGTGCAGGCAGGCGCCGCGCAGCTGTCGCGCTCCTGCTGAGTGGAGTGTGAGAGTACATACCCGGGTCGCAGTCGCAGAGCGGCGCGCCGGGCCCGGGGCGGCAGCGGCCGTGCAGGCAGGCGCCGCGCAGCTGTCGCGCTCCTGCTGAGTGGAGTGTGAGAGTACATACCCGGGTCGCAGTCGCAGAGCGGCGCGCCGGGCCCGGGGCGGCAGCGGCCGTGCAGGCAGGCGCCGCGCAGCTGTCGCGCTCCTGCTGAGTGGAGTGTGAGAGTACATACCCGGGTCGCAGTCGCAGAGCGGCGCGCCGGGCCCGGGGCGGCAGCGGCCGTGCAGGCAGGCGCCGCGCAGCTGTCGCGCTCCTGCTGAGTGGAGTGTGAGAGTACATACCCGGGTCGCAGTCGCAGAGCGGCGCGCCGGGCCCGGGGCGGCAGCGGCCGTGCAGGCAGGCGCCGCGCAGCTGTCGCGCTCCTGCTGAGTGGAGTGTGAGAGTACATACCCGGGTCGCAGTCGCAGAGCGGCGCGCCGGGCCCGGGGCGGCAGCGGCCGTGCAGGCAGGCGCCGCGCAGCTGTCGCGCTCCTGCTGAGTGGAGTGTGAGAGTACATACCCGGGTCGCAGTCGCAGAGCGGCGCGCCGGGCCCGGGGCGGCAGCGGCCGTGCAGGCAGGCGCCGGCGCCGCCGGCCGCGCAGCTGTCGCGCTCCTCCTCGCAGCGCCGGCCGCCGTAGCCCGCCGCGCACTCGCACCGCGCCGACTGCACACACGTACGCCTCATAAAGTCTACTCACATCGTTCAATATTTTAACTTGAACACAAAAATTAATACCATGCAACTTAAGTTGCGTGTAAAAACAAAAGCTGTAGATCTTTTTATTACCTACAACTTTGCCATTCAACTTTTTCCTATAGGACTTGTAGTTTTGCCGGAAAATGAGATAAACCGTTTTTTATCCTTAAAAACTCACCAACTCCCACTTCCCGACCTCAGATCGCCCGTTATTTAAAAATATAGCCCATTAATTTTTCCTTTAAATTTTATAATATTCTCCTCCTTTTCCAATGGGTTTCATCCTACTATTATTTTTTTTGGTTTCAAAAATTATCAACTCTGGTTCCCAGTATACGCGTAGCTGTCGTGGATACGGACTTTTTCATAAAAGGGTCATTTTGAGATGGCGCATTTTGAGAAAGGGAGCATTTTGGAAAATGGACGATTCGGAAAAGGGACATGCCGGGAAATGGACATTATGGGAAGGGGACATTCTAAGCCTGAACATTCCTATGCTCCATTATTGATAATATTGCCCCGATACTCAGTGAAATTTTCAACCTCTGTATTGATAGCGGTACCTTCCCTGACCTGATGAAGCACATCAAAGTGATTCCGATATTCAAGCCAGGTTGTAAAAAAAATCCCTCAAACTATAGGCCGATCTTCATCCTCCCGGCCCTAAGTAAAATCTTCGAAAGAATTATGTTAGAGCAGATATTAAGTCACTTTAATTTAAATAATATATTACACGATCGTCAATTCGGATTTATGAAGGGTAGGTCTACTACGGACGCCAGCGCTCGACTAGTCACTCAGATCTTAGATGCCTGGGAGAACTCACAGGATGCTATAGGTATATTCTGCGACCTCTCCAAGGCATTCGATTGCGTAGACCATGAAACACTTATTTCTAAGCTGAATCACTATGGAATTCGTAATAAAGCTCTCGAACTTGTTCTATCCTATTTGTCAAACAGACAGCAAAAAGTAGAAGTCTGCGGCTCAACATCATCAAGGACAGTAGTTAAAATGGGCGTGCCTCAGGGCTCAGTACTGGGTCCATTTCTGTTCTTAGCTTATATTAATGACCTACGGATGCATGGCGTTAATAACTTATTTTCTGCATAGGTGGCTCCCCTGGCGACCAGAAAATTACTTGAAACAGTATTTATATTGCTGAGTATAAATTGTAATTTAATTGTTTCATTATTATTTTTGTATGTTTTTTGTATAGCATCATTTGAATTGTATAACTTTCTCAGAGATAACTTGTACTGTAAAAAGACTATTGTAAACATTTCCTTTTGAAAAGAGTGTCTATGGAGTTTCTTGCCGGTTCTTCTCCATAAGACCCACTCCTTGGAACCGTGCAACTAGCTTGACGTTTCATAAGTGCCTGCAAAGACCTATTTGAAATAAAAACATTTGAGTTTTTGAGTTATTTTTTTAACGTTCAATTTACAAAGATCTCAAACTGAATACATTTTCGATTTGTTTCCGATTCGTCCTACGGGTGTCGTCTCACACAAAAAAATCTTGTTTCGACCTACATTTTATTCCTGTTTCGTCCCGAAAATAATATTATATAATATTTTTCCATTTTATTCTTGTTTCGTCCCACATTTTGTTCTTGATTCGTCTCGAGTGCAGTTAAGTTAATCATTCAGTTCTGGTCAGTTAGTCAGTGAGTTGTATTCGGACCCGAGATAGACTAAGCGCGGCCTGTGGATTCGGTTCGCCCTTCTAATTCATTTAACAAAGAAGCCTAGATTATTATGAGTTATATGTAGACTTTTATAATTAGTGATCCAGGGGCGGTCACAGCCAAATATTTGGGGGCGGGGGGGTTATATCAACAGTCAAAAGTTTAGGGCAGAAGGTTCTGGCGATGGCTTATTAATCGGCTTCGGCCAAGAAAGGAACTTCGGTCGGACACTAAGCAAATGCGAAGTTATTGCACAAATAAGTATTCCAACTTTTTATACAAATTTAAATTGAAACCTATAGTTTGGTTCGTTAACTTTATAACAGCGTAGTATCATTATCCCTAAGTGTATGTTTGAATACTGGAAAGGGCCATTCAATTTTTTTTAAACAAAACCTTTGATTCAGTTTCTTTGTCTGGGGGTATATTTATACTATCTACTATATAGGTTAATGTGAATAAGAAGCCAAAAAAAAAATTATGAAATATTTGGAGTAAGGAAAGAAAACATAGGATCAAAATGAGTTAGAGCGCGAGCGAAGCGACCGCGATTTTTTTTCGAAATATGAGCAACATCATCTCAGGAATATTTTTTTTTACATTATGACAGCTTTTCCTTCAACTTTTTCTTTTTTTTTTTCACCAGTATTATTTTTTCTATCTGACAATCCCTGACTTGCCCTGAACACTGTGACGCAGCTACGTTACCGTTTAGACCCGACCCTAGAGCTTACTGCGCGAATTAGTGCCGACATGCCGTGTTTCGCGTAATTTTAAATACCAATTCTTGTTTTCATGTTAAAAGTTTCAAGCAGGAAGATAACAATTTATTGACTTAAAATGTTCGTAAATTGTTTATTTTTAAAACGTTTGTCGATGTGACATGTAAGATTCTGGGGGGGGAGCACGATCCCCGTGATCCCCCCAAAATCCCCTTTCAAATCATCAAATGACCCCTCCCGCCGTGGGTGGGGCGGGTGGGAGTGTCAGACTCTTACTGACTAAAACCCATCTATGTTCCTTTCTCAGCCCTTTGTCTTCCGGGGGCGCGGTATCTCTTTCGAACGTCCAGCAGCCCCGGCAGGCTATGGCCCAGTGGGAGGGCCCCGTTGTCCTTGCCGGACGGCGAGCCGTCCGCAGCCCCGCGCCTACGGTGGCCGGGAGTCGTCTCGCGGCTCCCGACACCTGTGGCGTCTCCCGCGGCGGCTGGGGCGTGAGGCCTGTCGCTCCCTCAAGCGTTCCGCCGCCTCCTTCTCCAGCATTACTCCTTCGCAGAAGGAGGCGACAGGCGGTAGATGAGGACGCCGTGGCGTCTCCCTAGGCACTCCTCAAAGAGGGGACTTACCGCCGCGATTGCGGCGTGCCCTCCCCAAAACCCCTTGGGACCGCCACCGTAGTGTTCAATATTGTTATATAGCTATTATAGTGATTTGTATTTGCCTCGCGCGTTACCTTTGTTCAAAAAGTAGTTAGACAGTTACATAATGAACGATCTAATTGATAATTCTGACGATAATAGTGAGCCGCTCGCTCCGACGTATATACTTCTTTTACGCAAAAAGTATTGAATGAATTTTAATAGATTTGGTAGACATATTTTTTAACCTATATTAACACATACGTTTTAATAGGAAATATTTATACCGTAGCAATAAAATCAGAATATATTAAATATGATTATTTCGATAAAGCTACCAGATTAAAACAATTCGCAATACGTATATGCAGTACATCCTGCAGGCGTACCTTGGTATCGTTGACGCACTTGCCGTGCTCGCAGGGCTGCAGGTCGCAGAACGCGTACTCGCAGTAGACGCCCTCGAAGCCCTCGTTGCACACGCACGTGAAGTTGTTGCCGGTCGGCGGCTCTGCGGGCAGACAGGCGGGTTAGCGCGGCCGGGGCGGGCGGGGCCGGGGCGGGGCGGGGCGGGGCACGCACCGGGCGGCAGGTCGCGGCAGGCGGCGGCGCCGGGGCCGCAGGGCCGGTGCGCGCAGGCGCGGTGGCGCGGGGCGGCGCAGGTGGGCCCGCGCCAGGCCGCGCCGCACGAGCACTGGAAGCCGCCCGCCGCGTCCGAGCACGTGCCGCCGTGCAGGCACGGGCTCGACAGGCACTCGTCGATGTCGCGCTCGCAGCTGCACATCAGACAAATAACTTCATAATAACCAAAATGCCGTGTGTAAATTTTCACTAATAAGAATAGTTTGTGATAAAAAAAAAAGAACTGCTATGTGCTTCTTAGTACTTAAAAGCTAATAGCAGTTCTTTCTTTCTTTCAAAGTACACATAGCAGATTTTAATTTAATAACGACAATATGACGCATATCTTGTCAGTCTGAAAAAGGTAAAACCATAATTTATTTGTTGACCACTTACAAGTCTCCCTCGAAGCCTACAGGACAGATGCAAGTGTACGCTGCAATGCCATCCTTGCAGGTGGCGCCGTTCTGACACTGGTGAGATGCACATTCGTCCACGTCGATCTACGATAAAAAAAAATAACAATAAAACGTCCATACTATAGGAGCAAGATTTTACCTCATACAAAATATATCATCATCTGCCTAGCCTTTTCCCAACTATGTTGGGGTCGGCTTCCAGTTTAAACCGGATGCAGCTGAGTACTAGTGTTTCACAACCCAGTTATCGGGTAACACGGTACCCCTTGGTAAGACTGGTTGTCAGACTTTCTGGCTTCTGACTACCCGTAACGACTGTCAAAGATGTACAAATGACAACCGGGACCAACAGCTTAACGTGCTTTCCGAGGCACGGAGGAGTCTCGCTATGACAAAGATGGTCACCCATCCACGGACCGACCACGCCAAGCGCAGCTTAACCTTTGATCGGTCGAACCGTGCGGCTGTTACTTAGCCACGAGCTCCTCTCATACAAAATATATATATAATGCATTTAAAGTTAACAAAGAATTTGCTTCAACTGTTAATTTACGACACAAAAGTGTCAAGTCGAGTAGTACCTGGCAGTAGTCGCCGTCGTACCCAGCCGGACAGGCGCAGGCGTAAGACGAGCGCACGTCCGCGCAGTGACCGCCGTTAGCGCAGTCCCGCTCCAGGCACAGCACGCAGCCCACTCCCGCCGCCGAGCCCCACGGCCGGCCCGACCTGCGCACACACACACTACAGGCACAGCACGCAGCCCACTCCCGCCGCCGAGCCCCACGGCCGGCCCGACCTGCGCACACACACACTACAGGCACAGCACGCAGCCCACTCCCGCCGCCGAGCCCCACGGCCGGCCCGACCTGCGCACACACACACTACAGGCACAGCACGCAGCCCACTCCCGCCGCCGAGCCCCACGGCCGGCCCGACCTGCGCACACACACACTACAGGCACAGCACGCAGCCCACTCCCGCCGCCGAGCCCCACGGCCGGCCCGACCTGCGCACACACACACTACAGGCACAGCACGCAGCCCACTCCCGCCGCCGAGCCCCACGGCCGGCCCGACCTGCGCACACACACACTACAGGCACAGCACGCAGCCCACTCCCGCCGCCGAGCCCCACGGCCGGCCCGACCTGCGCACACACACACTACAGGCACAGCACGCAGCCCACTCCCGCCGCCGAGCCCCACGGCCGGCCCGACCTGCGCACACACACACTACAGGCACAGCACGCAGCCCACTCCCGCCGCCGAGCCCCACGGCCGGCCCGACCTGCGCACACACACACTACAGGCACAGCACGCAGCCTACACATACAGGCACAGCTCGCACACTCGCAGCATACTCACTGCAGCGCGTAGTGCGGCTGCGCGGCCAGCAGCGCGGCGGTGGCGCCCACGAACAGCTCCTCCTCGGTGAAGAAGGGCAGCAGCAGCCCGCCCACGTGCACCGCGCCCATGCAGCCCTGTGTACACCACGTGATGCAGTCATTATATAATTACAGTAAATATTTTAATCTGAATTCATGACATTGTTTGAAAATATTGTTTACCTTGAAGTACTCTCCGGCCAGGTTATCACCGGTGACCTCTTCGCCCTCCGAGTATTCCCACACGGTGGGATCCGTCGAGCTCTCACTCTGCGTATTCAACATACATAGCAATTAAATGACAAGTCTGTCGGCAGAGCTCCCCAGTAGAGTAGTGTGTACGCACGGTGGTGGGCGCGGAGGGCGCGGCGGGCGCGGCGGGCGCGGGGGCGCGGCGCGGGCCGCCCAGGTGCAGGCGGCCGCGCATGACGAGCCGCTGCCAGGCGCGCGTGTCGAGCGCGGCGGACAGCGCGGGCTCGTCGTGGCCGGGCGGCTCCACGAAGGCGCCGCGCAGCAGGTTGCCGGCCAGCGAGAAGCGCAGCGTGGTCCAGTGCAGGTGCGAGTGCGCGCGCAGGTGGCGCAGCGTGGGCGCGGCGCCGCCCACGCGCCACTGCACGGCCACCTGCTCGCGGAACACGCCCACCGAGAACCACGAGCCGTCGTCGTCCTCCGCGTGGAACAGCGTGCCGCCCGCCTTGCTCCTGCGACATTCGCGGTCGGCCTTTGAATTAATTAATTGAGCCTTTTTGCTCATTGGGATATCAACGTGAAGATGAGGGGGGATAGAACAGCGCCTTGCGGGACTCCTGATTGTATGGGGTGGGGATAGTGCTCATTCGATGCGGTAGCGAAAGGAGCGGTTCGACAAGAAGTCTCGAACGATGAGCACGAGACGATCTGGCACGCCGAGTTGATATAGCTAGTATATTAAGCCACTAGCTTCTGCCCGCGACTTCGTCCGCGTGGAATAGTGGTGCTCCGCTCCTATTGGTTTTAGCGTGATGATATTTAGCCTAAAGCCTTCCTCAGTAAATAGGCTATCTAACACTGAAAGATTTTTTCAAATCGTACCAGTAGTTCCTGAGATTAGTAGCGTACGCAAAAAAAGTTGATTGATAAATTAAAAAGATGGTTGATTTCTTATACCTTGTGTCCGAAAAACCCAAATATCTTACGGAACCCTATATTTTTCCAAAATAAAATTTAGTCTATGTTACTCGTGGATAATGTAGCTTTCGAATGGTGAAAGAATTTTTTTAATCGGTCCAGTAGTTTTTGAGCCTATTCATTACAAACAAACAAAGTTTTCCTCTTTATAATATTAGTGTAGATTATGCCATACTTTGTCGAAAGCTTTCGCTATGTCGAAGAATAGTATTACTGTCATCATGTCTCGTCGTCGTTGGAAGCCAGCACTTATATGTTCCACGATGCAGTGGACTTGTTGGATACAGGAATGTTGGGTTCGGAAACCGAATTGTTCATCGGGAATGAGAATCTTTGCTTCGGTCGGCGTAGTCTTTGAGACGCTTACAGATAAGTCTCTCGTAGATTTTACCGAATACATTGTACAGGAGACTGATGGGTCGGTAACTCGAGGGTTCCGACTTCGGTTTACCGGGTTTACGGATATCGCCTCTTTCCATTCTTGTGGAAATAGGTTGTGCCTCGTGGCGCAATTAAAGATTGCGGTCATGAGCATTATGAAGGGCGGGCAGGATTTTAAAAACCCTATTTGTGATGCCGTCTGGGCCTGGGGCTTTACGGGTTTGAGATTTCTGATGATTTCGAGTACTTCGTCCGAGGTGACGGGAGGAAGGGGATCATCAGGATCTTCAACGGGCGGTATGGAGGACCAACGTTAGACTTCAGCGTCAACTTTGGAGATGAGATTGAGAGCTTGGTCTGCTGGTTGGAGCTTGGTGAGCATTGGACCTCTAAACTGTCGGCTAGGCATTCAGCTTTATCCTCGTCGTCGAAGGCGACAAATTTATGATTCGGGCGCGCCGGTACGTACCGGTACGTGATGGTGAGCGTGTCGGGCGGCTCCACGTCCTCGTCGGTGGCGATGCTGCCGGTGCCGGGCACCCGCAGCTGGTACGTCAGCGTGGTGTTCACGCCGTCGAACGTCGCGTTCGACACGCACTCGTACCTGCGAGGAAAACGTTACAGTTTATAAAAATACATGCGTTGCGGACTGGCGCCACAGTACCGTCACACTATGGGGTCGATCGTGTTATATATAAAATGTAGTAGTAGTCACCCTGCATCCAGGTTGCGGCAGTGGGAGTTGAGCGGACAGCCCTGCAGCTGACAGAACTCCACCTCCGAGCACTGCTTGCCCTTGTAGCCGCGAGGACATTGACATCTGCAAATAAGTATTACTTACTATTGTTAATCTGCGTTTGAACAGAAACTACATAATTTAAGATTAAAATATTTCGCCGAGTATATATATTATATTTGTATGGGTCCGGAGTACGAAGCGTATTATTACGTATAATCGTTCCAGGTGTTGGTGCAGGTGGCGTTATGCAGGCAGGGTCGCTCGGCACACAGGTCGTCCGACACGACGCCGGGCAGCACGCCGGCCGGGTCCAGCCACACCTCGCCGAAGGGCGGCGGCAGCTGCAGCCCCGGCACCAGCAGCGGGAAGAACTCCACGATCGTCACGTTCACGCCGTTCGAGATCTGCACAAGTGGCACTGTGTGAGCGGGGCCCCGCGCCGGGGCACGTGCTGGGCGCGGGGCCTACCTGCACGTCCTGGATCACGCCCTTGAAGTACGCGCTATCGTCCGGCTCCGGCGCTGGCGGCGGCGCCGGCGCGGCGGGTGCGGGCGAGGGGCTAGCGGGCGCGCCGGGGGCCGCGGGGCCCGCGGGGGCCGCAGGGCTGGCGGGGCCGGCGGGGCCCGCGGCCGGTTGCGGGCTGGGTGCCAGCTGCGCTTGCGCCGCGGCCGACGGCACCGGCGCAGGCATGGCTGCCTCGGTGCTGCTGTCAACCAGCGGCGGGGGCGGGCCACCCAAGTACAGCACCTGTCTCACGGCAAACGTCGTTATTTTTAGAATAGTATAGTATTTGTGAGCTCCTTGGCTACACCTATACTCTTTGCGCACGTCACCTGTGCGTCGATCTGCTTGGCTGCCGATATGGACTTGCGGAAGTACTCGGTGCCGTTCAGCTTCACCTGCACCAGCGTGGAGTTCCTCACCACCTGCACTCGAAAGTGGAACTATTTCAATATGTCCCGAGTGTGTACATACATAGTTATAAGCATAAACATTCACCCCCAGCTTCTGATATCTTATTTTTTATTGTTGCCAAATGTGTTTCTGCTTATTTAATTAAAATGATTATTAAGAGAGTGTCAGCAGCGGAGGGTGAGTGACGAGGAGCAAGTGCGCGTACCTCGATGAGGTGCAGGTAGCCGTTGTCGAGCCGCGTGCCGCCCACCGTGTAGTTCTCGGGCGTCTGGTTGAACCGCAGGTGAACCAGCAGCTCCCCGCCTTCCAGCGACGCGCCCACTTGAGTCTCGTCCGTTTGACCGAACCTGTAAGATGTATTATTTAATGCCATCAAATCAGTAGTAGTACAACATCAATGATGTCACTGCATTGTGATAATATTTTGATGAAAGCTTCGTCCGACACGCTGACGTAGTGCGTCAGTAGGTGTGCGTTACCTGGCGCGCGAGCCGAGGTAGAAGATGTGTCCGGTGGGCTTGCGCGTGCGGATGAACATGGAGATGTCGAGCGCCGCCCGCACGCCGCGCCGCGCCGCGTCCGACACGCTGACGTAGTGCGTCAGTAGGTGTGCGTTACCTGGCGCGCGAGCCGAGGTAGAAGATGTGTCCGGTGGGCTTGCGCGTGCGGATGAACATGGAGATGTCGAGCGCCGCCCGCACGCCGCGCCGCGCCGCGTCCGACACGCTGACGTAGTGCGTCAGTAGGTGTGCGTTACCTGGCGCGCGAGCCGAGGTAGAAGATGTGTCCGGTGGGCTTGCGCGTGCGGATGAACATGGAGATGTCGAGCGCCGCCCGCACGCCGCGCCGCGCCGCGTCCGACACGCTGACGTAGTGCGTCAGTAGGTGTGCGTTACCTGGCGCGCGAGCCGAGGTAGAAGATGTGTCCGGTGGGCTTGCGCGTGCGGATGAACATGGAGATGTCGAGCGCCGCCCGCACGCCGCGCCGCGCCGCGTCCGACACGCTGACGTAGTGCGTCAGTAGGTGTGCGTTACCTGGCGCGCGAGCCGAGGTAGAAGATGTGTCCGGTGGGCTTGCGCGTGCGGATGAACATGGAGATGTCGAGCGCCGCCCGCACGCCGCGCCGCGCCGCGTCCGACACGCTGACGTAGTGCGTCAGTAGGTGTGCGTTACCTGGCGCGCGAGCCGAGGTAGAAGATGTGTCCGGTGGGCTTGCGCGTGCGGATGAACATGGAGATGTCGAGCGCCGCCCGCACGCCGCGCCGCGCCGCGTCCGACACGCTGACGTAGTGCGTCAGTAGGTGTGCGTTACCTGGCGCGCGAGCCGAGGTAGAAGATGTGTCCGGTGGGCTTGCGCGTGCGGATGAACATGGAGATGTCGAGCGCCGCCCGCACGCCGCGCCGCGCCGCGTCCGACACGCTGACGTAGTGCGTCAGTAGGTGTGCGTTACCTGGCGCGCGAGCCGAGGTAGAAGATGTGTCCGGTGGGCTTGCGCGTGCGGATGAACATGGAGATGTCGAGCGCCGCCCGCACGCCGCGCCGCGCCGCGTCCGACACGCTGACGTAGTGCGTCAGTAGGTGTGCGTTACCTGGCGCGCGAGCCGAGGTAGAAGATGTGTCCGGTGGGCTTGCGCGTGCGGATGAACATGGAGATGTCGAGCGCCGCCCGCACGCCGCGCCGCGCCGCGTCCGACACGCTGACGTAGTGCGTCAGTAGGTGTGCGTTACCTGGCGCGCGAGCCGAGGTAGAAGATGTGTCCGGTGGGCTTGCGCGTGCGGATGAACATGGAGATGTCGAGCGCCGCCCGCACGCCGCGCCGCGCCGCGTCCGACACGCTGACGTAGTGCGTCAGTAGGTGTGCGTTACCTGGCGCGCGAGCCGAGGTAGAAGATGTGTCCGGTGGGCTTGCGCGTGCGGATGAACATGGAGATGTCGAGCGCCGCCCGCACGCCGCGCCGCGCCGCGTCCGACACGCTGACGCGCACGACGGAGCGCGGCGCCGCCGCCTCCTGCCCGAACGTCGCCGCCGTGTAGTCTGCGGGGGAGGGGGACTGTCTTAAGTCACCAGCGTCATAAAGAGTTCGCACAAGACAGACAGCAACACGGTCATAGTGTAATATTAACTAACTAGACCGTAGGCTATAATGATATCAGTTTAAGAATTCATTGAAATGACATACAGGATGGCAATATAATTATCAGGGCCATCTTAACCGTATTGGGCGCCGGGGTGCAAAAATGAGCCTGCACCCCCACACGCCAACTCTGGTACTGATGCCTACACTGATACCGACGCCTACTCTGCTACCGACGCCTAGACTGATATCCACGCCAACATTGTTACCGACACCTACACTACTAACGCCAACATTGATGCCGATCCTTAGACTAACATCTAGGCGTCGGTATCAATCTAGGCGTCCGACGCCAATTTAGTCCTTGTAGCAATCATCTACTCGGAACCATTATGAATTACGAAACATTATGAATGATGTTGACGAATAATCGGTGAAATTATTGACTAATATCAAGGAGTAGTACGGTTTCACCAAAGGACGTTGTACTACTGACGTCGGTGTCACTCTTGTAAAACATATTTTTGATGCTTGGGAGGAGGGAAAAGATGCAATTGGAATCTTCTGTGACCTCTCAAAGGCATTTGACTGCGTAAATCATGACACTTTATTGATGAAGCTTCAATTATACGGACTAAATAAATTGGCACTTAGCTTAGTGAAATCTTACTTGAATGATGATCGACGGCAGCATGTTCAAATAAACGCTGTAAATCTAGTAGGCTTAGAGATAAAAATGGGGGTACCGCAAGGATCAATATTGGGTCCGTTTTTATTTTTTGTAGTGACTGTGACGTGGGTGGTACTAAATAATGAAAAACTTGAATTTATTGATAATACTGTATTTTTAGGGGTTACGCTTGACTCAAAGCCTCAATGGAATCCTTACAAACTTCCCTGTCAGTACGGCTTAGTTCGGCTGCTTACGCCGTCAGAAAAGTCCATCAATTCGTCTGTCCTGCTCCACAGTCACTTTGTTCTAACTAATGATATCAGTAATTGTGAATGTATTATTTGTCGTCTTTTAGTTATAATTTATACTTATTGACATATTTAGAATGACATTTTATTTATTTTTATTTTACATATTTTGTCTTCAAGTATGTTTAATTTGCACAATAATTTGCTTTTTAAAACATTCGTTTCATATTGGATTGTCTTAAATTGGATTTACTTCTCTCTCACTGATGTACATGTGAGTAATATTTAACTATTTACATAATTTTAAGCGTTCTTAGTATGGCAGTTGAGAGTGTGTCATGCTCGCTAAAAAGTCTCGCTGATGGTGGCGCGTGTATTGGATCGCTTGATTCCTTTCAAAATGGTTGAGTTCAGCGGTGCTGATGCACGCGTCATGTTCGTGAACGGCCACTGTCAGTCGGGACTGGTCATCTCGTAATTGCCATAATTTACATTTTAAATTGTACTTTAATAACATTAGATACGATTCAGATAACCTTTACATTGTTCTCATATTTTTTCTATAACAAATGTAAAACAATATTCATCATCAGTCATTTTTATATATAGATTTTCTTACCTGATACTAATGTAACAGAGTTCTTGTTGTAGGGACACGGTGCATTGTAAACCGTTTTATAATTCAGAGTCGATAAGTAAATGCTTTACGGGTGTGTTGAATGCGTTACGCGGCACGAATATACAGTAGCCCCAGAATGACGCTGCGGTTACAACCCGTCGTTGTTGTGGGTAAATTCTAATTAAATTACAGGGTTATTATTATTTTGGTGTTTTAGGAACGTGTCATATTTTTAAACTCGGTCAATACTCATAATTTCCTTAAAGTGCAGTAGATGACTCAGGGCTGATTTTTCAATAGTCAGATAATTTCTAAGTAGATCGGCATCCTGTATAATATGGACATCATCGAGGCGGGAAGTTTCGGACAAGTCGTAAGCGGTACATCGGAGGGAGGTGGGGCACTCACTGTACTGGCAGGTGTCGCCCAGGTGCGGGCGCGGGCACGTGCACACGAAGGAGGTCCAGGCGTCCTCGCAGGCGCCGCCCGAGCGGCACGGGTTGGGCGCGCACTGCGGCGTGCGCGGGCACTGCGCCAGCACGCCGCGCAGCAGCGCGCGCGCGCGCGGGCCCTCCGCCTCCTCCGCCCCCGCGCCCGCGCCCGCGCCCGCCCCCGCCTCCGCGCTCGGCTCCTCCGGCAGCACCTGCGCGCACGTTCCGCTTCTTAATTTACTAAATATTTGCAATTATCCAAAAAGTAGTCGATATCGTTCGTGGCTGGACATGTCGGCCGACGATGACGACGGCTCCGGTACTGACCCACTGGCCGTTGACGACGACGTCCTGGAAGCAGCCCACGAAGAAGTTGGGTCCGTGCGTGAGCGTGGCGTACGACGAGCCGTACGTGCCCAGCCGCGTGTACGGGAACGACGTCACCGACGAGTTGTACGCCTCGTTCTGGCTGATGGGGTAGATGGTCTGCTCCTCGTTGGCGGCCAGCACCAGGTGCGACGAGTTTATCGACACGAACACCTGCAGACGGTCATCAGTATCGAGCTCGAGAGTCTGGTCGAAAAATACCACGATGATGCGCGATACTGCGATATTACCTTCTGCCACTCGCTATCGTTAAGATTAGAGCCGATGAACACTCCCTCCCACTTGTTGAGCAAACTGGAGTGCAGGTTGAGTCTCCCGTTGGACAGTTCGAGGAAGAAGTAGGTGAGCCCCCGGCCCATGGCCAGTAGGCCGTTGCCCAGCGTGGTCTTGAAGCGGAACGAGATCTCGTAGCCCTCCTCGCGGGTCGTGTTCACCTCCGCGTAGCTGCTCTTCTCTAACGACATCGTGGTGATCTATACCAAAGAGTATCGTTACAGTTCTGGCGTATAATAACTTTTGCATATAATGATCTAGGACAACGTAGAATATGCTCGCGTACCTTCTCGCAGGTGGTGCCGTAGTGGCCGTACGTGCAGGAGCAGTTGAACCGGTGCTCGGTCTCGTCGCGCAGCCAGGGCCGGCACGTGCCGTTGTTGCGGCAGGGCGCGTCGCGGCAGCCCTGCAGCACCACGGAGCAGTTCTGGCCGCCCCAGCCGGGCGAGCAGTAGCAGTCGTACGAGGCGCGCTTGTCGAAGCACTTGCCGTGCGCGCACGGATCGTACCTGCTCCCGGGAACGACGACATTCAAATATTATAATAAACATCAATGATGATTATAGTACGAGAAACAGCTGCAGGATTAGTGCGCTCATCGATTTTTTACTAAAACCCAAATTTTTATGTATATTTATAATTAGGAAAATAGATATCTACCAGGTTGCCCATCAAAATTTGGCCGCTAGTATTTTTAATTCAATTATTTTTAGTTTATTTTTAAACAATTTCGTTTACTTGCTTTTTAAATAATAGCTCGTCTACATCACGGCAATTTATATAAAGATTCTAAAAAATCACGGTTGCCGTTGCGCACCTGGCCACACCTCTTCGCAGCCAGGTGTAAACAGGTACGATTTCGATACATTTATACGTTCATAACGTACATCTATTAATTATATATAAAAAAAGCTTTTTTTTTCTATTAATTATCATATATAGTTGCCTAATTGAATCCGCCCGCAAATAAGGGTTGCTGGCTGTAAAAGATGATAAATATTTTAGGTAGAGTGAAAGAGAGTTAGCGCGTAACATCATTTGTCAGACAAAGACAGCGATTGCTCACTATGCGACGCTTTTAAGCCATTGCGCATGCGTCGAATGCAAGTGTTCTCAACCACTGGGGAGTAATAGAGTCGACTTAATAAATACTCCAAATGAAATGTCTTCCTTTTCAATAATCAATATCTTTAAAATGTTATCTGCACGTACCTAGGTAAGTTGACGATTTATGCTCATTGCGATATAAGTTGTGTGAAGGTTTTAAAGAATTCGTGCATACAGATAATATAATCAGGTTGTTCAGTTTCTGGAAAACCAGGAAAAGTCACGGAAGCAAAATGTGGTTAAGGAAAGCCAGGGATTGTTAGAGTAACACATCGGACTAGACAAAACAAGTAGGTATTTCCTATAATTATTATCATGCAAAAAATAATTTCAAAACTTAAGAGCTTTCATGGCAGAAGACCATGACTTTAGTATGACCCCCCCTGACTTGAAAGCTGGACCTGCCCTTGAATTCAAGAGATGGATGGTGCTATATAGGAGGGATAGCATCCCTTTTCTCGCAATAGAACAATGATGCCTTTGTTGCATAGTATGAGTCCAGTTCGCAGATGCAAGCAGCTAGCTGAACATATCGAGGGGTGTACCTCTGGCACTCGTCGATCTCGATCTCGCAGTGGTCGCCCTCGTAGCCGGCGAAGCAGTCGCACGCGTAGCCGCCGATGCCGTCGATGCACTTGCCGAACTCGCAGGGCGACGACGCGCACTCGTCGATGTTGAGCTCGCAGCGCGACCCCGTGGTGCCGGCCACGCACACGCACTCGTACCTGCAAGCCGAGCAGTCAGCACAGCCCCGCCGGCGCGGCGGCAGCAGGCGCGAGCGCTCACCCGGCGGCGGAGTCCAGCGAGAAGGGCTGGTAGAAGGCGGCGGGCAGCAGCATCTGCGGCTGCGGGCCCACCTGCAGGCGCGGCGCGTCGCCGGCCACGTACAGGCTCGCGTTGGAGCGCTCCAGGCACACGCCGCCGAACTTGCAGGGCGCGCTCTCGCACTCGCCGATGTCCAGCTCGCAGTTCTTGCCTGCCGGGCGGTCACACACTACAGATCGCGCCGGGCCGGGCGGGCGGCGGGCCGGGCCGCACTCACCGGTGTAGGCGGCGTGGCAGTTGCAGTGGTAGTCGTTGACGTCGTCGACGCAGGTGCCGCCGTGCCGGCAGGGCTGCGGCGCGCACTCGTCGATGTTGTTGGAGCAGTCGTCGCCGTTGTAGCCCGTGCCGGCGCACTCGCAGCTGAAGCTGTTCAGCCCGTCCACGCAGCGCCCGCCGTGCTGGCACGGCGCCGACTGCACACATCGTCAAAACATTATCTACTTGTTCGCTAAGTATGTACGTATACACTCTAAACAAAAACTTGTATTATGTTAATCTCAACTCATTTTGACGCATATTAATAATCGTCTTTAGATAATTATAAGATGCTCATGTAACAAAAATAAAAGCATTTTTTAACAAATGCAAATCTGATGTAACCAGTCTTCTAGTTACAACAATACAATCAGGCTGACCTTGGCCAATCGATTACCTCGCAGTCGTCGATGTCTATCTCGCAATTAGGTCCAGTCAGTCCGTCCTGGCACACGCACGAGTAGCTGGCGATGCCGTCCACGCACGTCGAGCCGGCCGCGCACGGGCTCTGCTCGCACTCGTTTATATTTATGGAACAATCCTTGCCTGCAAGTCAAAAACTTTCTTAACATAGTACATAGACATTCAAAGTAAACCAATAAAATGATCATAGTAATGCGGCGACCTTCGAAGCCCTCCATGCAGGCGCACTCGTAGTTGTTCTCCATGTTCTGGCAGGAGCCGCCGTTCTTGCACGGCGACGACAGGCACTCGTCGATGTCCTGCTCGCAGCTATCGCCCGTATACCCTACATAACAAAAGCAATTTATTTGCATATTAATTATCTCGCTAATGAGGTCACTTACACAAGTCAGTAAAGTTCTGCTCACATACCGGGCCTGCAATAGCACTCGTAGGATCCGGGGACGTTAACGCATACTCCATGGTTACATATTTTCGGCATTATTGAACATTCGTCTATATCAATTTCGCAAAAGCGACCTGCAACCAAAAAAAAAAAAAAGTATAATTAAATATAATTATATCGATTTGTTATTTAATATTCTTACCATTCATTAAAAAAAATAACAGAAATACTTGAATGAACATAATCGAAACTAATAATTGTGAATAAATCAAATTCAAACGTAAGTTTGAATAAATACTAATTATATCTCTGTTATAAAATTAGTCACATAATTCACAGTGACTTTATGCAGGTGCATTGACTGTCGGTGGTAATTAAACTGATATTCACTATATATGAACACAATAAAAAAACCTAAGATTTTTTCATTTTCATTAAAGATTAGCAGGAAATTGTATTGAAATTAAATTCTTGGTATCAATAAATAACACTATTACAATATACAATAAAAACCAATGACCGAAAACCACGGTAAATAAAATCGGTTTCCAAAAAATATTTACAATTGATTGCAACACTATTGATAGCACATGACACTAATGACAACTTAGTGAAACTTCGCCATTGACAGAAACAGTTTGACACCTGTCGCGCAAACCAAAATGTCAGTGTCAAACTTGCAAAGTTGTTTTGGTGCGACCTACTTTTGCGTTTTTAATTAAAACTTGTTATTCGGTGGTATTTAATCGTTATAGATGTTTAAAACATATATTTAAATGAATTCTGGTAGAAGTGTTATGTGTATGAATCATCACCATGCTTTATTCAATACATAATGTTTTGAGGTTATGTCGTCGACAAACAGTGATACAAAACAAACGTTTCACCCAATCGCGGCTGCTGAGTGGCGCGGAGCCCGAACGCAATGCTAACAGACATAACGACGCTAAAGACTTTCCGCGGCTGCTGCAGACATATAGGAATAAAATCACATTCAACAACTACTTAGACAAGGACAAGTTGAAATTAGGTTATTTCAAGTATTACAGGAAGACTGTCAGAGAAGCGAAAAAAACTCGAAGTAAAGAGTATGAGGAGAAATGTATGCCCCCCCTCCCGGTGTCCTTGCAGTACTACGTGGACAAACATCGATTGCTTCAAGATGCAGAGGCAGAAACTATCACAGAACCTGACAAACAATTTCAACTGCCTTTTGGAACCCCTACAACTGTACAGTATGATGAAAATGTCGTGGTTTCCCCTGCAGCCAATTCTAATCTAAGTAACACAGAGCAAGAGTTTGATCGCTCAAACATAAATAAGTGGATGACTAGCTATGAGTACTTTGATGACACTAAGCAGTCATCTGACGAGTTACAAGATGAAGAGGGATGTGAAAATGGATGGTTGAAGCAGTATGGCACCCCGGATCCTACAGTAGCTGTGAGCAGCGTGCCGTGCGGGGGCTGTGGTGCTCTACTCCACTGTAGCGACCCTGCCATTCCTGGGTACTTGCCCAGCGAGATTTTCAAGAATAGACTGTTAGATGAACTAAAAACTATGGAGTGCCAGAGATGTCACTTCCTCAAAGAGTACAACATTGCATTAGATATCAGTGTGCAGCCAGAGGAGTATGAGAGGTTGTTGCAGTCTATCAGGTAAACAAAACTAACAACAATATATAACAATATCTTTTTCCATTTTAAACTCAAGTTTAAAATGGAAAAAGATATTGATATATATGATATGATTAGATATTGTTTTGGTACTAAGGAAAACAGTTTTTCAATCATATTTACTTATTTTATCAACTGAACATGAATTTATATTTTCAGAAATATAAAATCTCTGGTCCTGTTAATGGTGGATCTGTTGGACTTCCCGTGCTCCATATGGCCTGGCATTGTAGATATTATTGGCAAAGACAGACCTATCATCATTGTTGGCAACAAGGTAGGAATCTGATTTATATTATCTTTTGTTAATTATAGTAACATAGTTACGGTGTAATGTCATATATTCCTAAATTGACTTGCTTCCCCAGGTGGACCTGTTGCCTGGCGATAGTGTTGGATATTTGAAACGTGTGAAGCAATCTCTTGTGACAGAAATCCAGAAGTCTAAACTAGGGGAAGCCAACATCAAGCATATTGCACTGATATCTGCTAAAACAGGGTATGGAGTAGAGGACCTCATCTCAGCCATGTTCAAGGTGTGGCTGTACAAGGGCGACGTGTTCCTCGTCGGGTGCACCAATGTCGGCAAAAGCTCCTTGTTTAATGCACTGCTGCAGTCGGACTACTGCAAAGTACATGCCACAGACATCATCAAACGCGCCACAGTCAGCCGGTGGCCAGGAACTACACTGAATCTCCTAAAATTTCCTATAAACAGACCTTCAGGATGGAAGATATACCAACGAACGCGAAGATTGAATTCAGAAGCCAAACTCTATAGGGTTGAGAAGCAAATTAGAAATGCTCAGTTGCAGGGGAAAACACCGACGGAGGCGCCCGCCTTGATCGGACATATCGGACGCTCATTCTCTGAGCTATGTGATCTCGACAAAAGAGAGCCGTTCAAACAGAAACGTATGGTTTTTGACGAGAGGGACAAACTGTATGCTAACAGCAAATGGTTCTATGATACTCCTGGCGTTATCCATCCTGATCAAGTGCTATCACTGCTTAGCACCGAGGAACTACTTGTGACCATTCCAAAACAACTGATCAGACCACAAACCTACTTCTTGTACGAGGGTTCGACGATATTCGTTGGTGGTCTGGCTCGCATTGACCTTGTGGAGTGTGCGGAACCTTGCCGGTTTACAATATTTTGTTCGGAGTGTTTACCAATTACTGTTACCAAGACTGAGGACGCTGACGAGATTTATGACCAGTTTGTAGGCACAGAACTGTTCGCTGCACCGAGCGGCGGAGCCGAGAGACTAAAGAGCTGGCCAGGGTTGCAGCAAGGCGCCGAGGTGTTGGAGTTCCCTGGCGAAGGGCCCAAGTGTGTCTGCGGAGACATAGTGTTGTCGTCCGTGGCCTGGGTCGGCGTGACGGCGAAAGCGGACACCACTTGCAAGGTGCGCGCGTGGACGCCGGGCGGCCGAGGTATCTACAGGCGGCAACCATCAGTTTTGCCGTACTCTATCAACCTGAAGGGCAAGAGACTGCGCGATTCGCCGGCCTATTCAATAGGAAAGCTTTTCTCTGAATACGAATAGATTGTTTGACTGTATCCTAATAAATTATGTATTTAATAAGTGACATGGTATTTTTGTTATTTATATATTCCTATAAGATCCTTAATATATAGGTTTACTCTGAGGGAACTACTTCATGCACTCAGATAGAAAGTAGACTATAGCCGTCTCCAGGGCCTTATCTATCTCCATACCAGTTTCATACAAATAAGCTCATCTTTATAATATTAGTAAGGATTTCCTTCTTGTAGATCATTCAACGTCTGGTGGTATTTCAATGTTGATATAGCTATTTCATTATTACGATTATTCAGTATTTACAAGATGATCTAGGCATCTTGAGTAGTAAAGGTGTGTCTAGTGAAATTAAATGAACATTGTAATTAGTAAGAATTGAAATAACGAAATAATTATGTATTTTAAGATTAAAGACCACAAAATATCATTTTTCATAATACCTTTTTTTATGCGGTTTCATCTTCATCCTGAGGGAACTACTATGCGCACCTGGATAAAATCTAATTTCAATCTCCAGCCGTTTTGCCGTAAAAGCGTGACAGACAGACAATACACACATTAGAAATATATACATATTTTTATAAAACTTGTATATTTTATTTGTATATAAAATGAATCCCTATTTCCTTTGGTCGTGCTATAACTTGACGACGACTTAACCAATTTCGATAAATTACTACTACTTAAATTTTTATCCGGTCGGGTGAAGTAGTTCCCTCGGGACGCGGGTGGAACAGCTAGTTATTACTATATTAAATGAGGCGTGCAGTGGTAGTGCGGGTACTGACCGCTCTGTCCGGGCAGGCACTGGCAGCGGAAGAGGCCGCTGTCGAGCGCCAGGCAGGTGCCGTTGTGGCAGGGCGACGAGGCGCAGGCCGAGTCCTGCGCGGCCGGGGCGCAGCGCCACGCCGGCGCCGCCTCCACGCACTCCGCGCCCGGCGCGCAGGCGGCGGCGCGGCAGTCCGCCGCCTGCTCGCACGCCGCGCCCGCCCAGCCCGCGCGGCACTCGCAGCCCGCCTCGCGGCACACGCCGCCGTTAGCGCAGCCGCGCGCCCCGCACCCGTCCGCCCCCGCGCCCGCGCCCGCCCCCGCCGCCACGTCGCAGCGCGCGCCCGCCCAGCCCGCCTCGCACTCGCAGCGGAACCCGCTCGCCTGCGGACACGCCGCGCACGTCAGTACCGGTGCAGCGATATCGGCACGTCAATTAGCTTTCAAAATTAAGCCGAGTGCACCGTGAGCCGACACCGCTACCGAAGTCCATATTTACAACAAATTTCATTATTGATATAATTTATTAGTGTATGTATTTATTATCTAAAAACAAAAACACATTTTTTTTCAGAATGTCTAATGTGTTCAGCGTGTATACCTTCTAAAATACATCCTGTGAAGTAGGAAGCATTTATTATTAATAATAGCCTAGTTACTCGAAAATCTAATAGATTAAAAAAGAGTACATGCAAAGCATAAAACGACAGAAGCACACATAAGCGCGGGGCACACTCACGAGCTCCTGGCAGGACTTGGCGTGCAGACAGGGCTTGCTGGCACAGCGCTCGGCCGCCTTCAGGTCCGACAGCGCCTTGCCGACCGCCTGCTCGCAGTACACGCCTACACACGGCACATGCGCCACACGTAAGCCACGACCGGCCGACCGAGCCGGCGCCCGGCCTATTGCCGCTTCGGTCGGCCGATGTACACGTAACATATCGCGCATGCATCAACAAAATGATAAACAATTAATGATGCTAAGGCAATCACATATTTAAAGAGTTGAGACAAACAAAGCACGAGATGGGTAGGGGACATCGAATGCAAGAGACTATCGCGGCTACGAACACTACAAGCAGCAGTACCTTTGTACCCGGGCGCGCAGGAGCAGTTGAAGTGGTCGGCGGCGAGCGTGCAGGTGGCGCCGTTGAGGCAGGCGCCGGCCTCGCACGCGCCCTCCAGGCTGCTGCAGTTGGGCGACACGCCGGGCGCGCCTGCCGAGCGGTTATATACTTGCTTGGCTTTTACATTCCTTTTACGTCTTAACATTCGCAGTAAGATTACATTCCCTTCACTATTCGACTACTTTCGGTTAGGGTAAATTTAAGAAACACGTAAAAATATTTAAAAAAAAATTTATACTTTCGATACGGATAATCACAGTAACTCAGCTAGTCATCGTACAGTACAGTCGTGAACTCACCATAGTATCCGATGTCGCAGACGCACATGACTTGCTTAGCTATGACGCCAGTTATCATCGTGTTCGGTATGCCTGCAAGAAAGCACTTCATTATATTACTGACTACTCGGCCGAGGCAGTCTCCTGCCAGTAGTGCGGCGTAGTGCGACAGAGCGTGCGTACAGTGCGAGCGCGGCGGGCACACGATGTCCTGGCAGGAGGCGGGGTGCGGCGCGGGCGCGGGCGCGCAGTAGGGCGGGGCGAAGCCGCGCGCGCACACGCAGCGGAAGCCGGCGCCGCCGCTCTCCTCCACGCAGGCGCCGCCCGCGCCGCACGGGCCCGACGCGCACGCCGACACCTGCGGGCACGCGGGTTACAGCTCGGTACGACATCAGCAGTTTCCTTTTGAAATTTATTGTGCAACACTTTGTTGCTAATGAAATATAAGTGGCCTCACGTTGTTGCAGCGGTCGCCCTTGTAGCCGAGCTGGCAGGCGCACACGTAGCCGCCGTACGTGTCGTAGCACACGCCGTGCCCGCAGATGTTGCGCTCCTCCACGCACTCGTTCACGTTCAGCTCGCAGCGCGCGCCCGTGTAGCCTGCCGCAGTAAACACACGGTATGACGTATATATTCGATCGTTCTTTTTTATGCTTATAACAAAAGTTTCAAATTTTCATCAGACCAAAAAAAACCGGCCAAGTGCGAGTCGGACTCGCGCACCGAGGGTTCCGTACAAACCTGCAAGGTTTACAAAGTTCGTTCATTACGACAATCGAGTCATTGTACTTTTGCGTTGACTTAGAATTTTTTTTTTTTTTCACGGGTTAAAGGCAATTAGATCTAAGTATTTGATATGAATTTCAACTTGATAGCTCTACGCGTTCATGAGGAAAAAAGTAATAAGTTTATATTTATTAAAAAATATATATTTTGTAATGTAACTAAAAATTTAAGGTTTTCGGAATTTTTCCTTTATGTGTGCTATAAAACGTTGCTTCATGCCAAATTTCAAGATTCTAGGTCGACTGGAAGTACCCTTTAGGTTTTGATTCCCTTGCGAGTACTTGCGAGTTTCAAAATATGCAGCTTAAATTGCTGTTTCTTTTGATTGCGTTGACATAGAAGTTTGATTTTGTTACAGCTTAAAGGTATTATAGACCTGAGTATTTGGTATGAATTTCAATTTAATACCTCTACGCATTTATGAGGAAATGGGTAGTAAGGTTAAAATTATTAAAAAAATATATATTATGTGATGTAACTAAAAATTTATGGTTTTCGTAATTTTTCCTTTATCTATGCTATAAGACGTTGCTTCGTACCAAATTTCAAGATTCTGAGTTCACGGGAAGCACCCTGTAGGTTTTGATTCCCTTGCAAGTGTCGAAAATTTGCGGCATAAACGGCTGTATCTTTTGATTGCGTTGGCTTAGAAGTTTGATTTTTTCACAGCTTCAAGGGACAGTAGACTTGAGTAATTGATATAAATTTCAGCTTCATACCTCCACGCGTTCCTGAGAAAAAGGGTCTTGACAGACGGACGGACGGACGGACAACAAAGTGATCCTATAAGGGTTCCGTTTTTTCCTTTTGAGGTACGGAACCCTAAAAATGAGACGAAGTCCCGAACCTAACAGTGAAGATCGACAAAGAGATAGCGTCGGTGTGACCGTAGCATAGTGAAGGAATACGTACCGGTGCCGGTGCAGTCGCAGGTGAAGTTGTTGACGGCGTCCTGGCAGCGGCCGCCGTTGAGGCAGGGGCTGGCCGTCGCCGCGCACTCGTCCACGTCGATCTCGCAGTTACGGCCCGTGTAGCCTACCGTAGCGTACATTCAAACACTCATCACACACACAATTCAAAGTGTACAGTACTCGAAGCACAGCCTGCGCCGCAGTAGCAGCCGTACCTGGCGGGCAGTCACACTCGTAGGCGTCGGCGCCGGGCGGCACGCTGCAGCTGCCGTTGTTGCGGCACGGGCCCGCCACGCACTGCGGGTCCAGCGACACCTCCAGCTCGCAGTACGTGCCTGCAACCGCGACACGTTACTCAGCTGCCGCGCGAATAGTGGAGCAGTCGACATTATTCGGTCTCGTTGAACATGTTACAGCTTTCAAATGCAAAAAAGTGCCGTTAGATACCATGGTAGTTGGGCGGGCAGTCGCACGAGTAGTCACCGCGGCTGTCCTCGACGCAGCGGCCCGCGTTCTGACAGGGGCCCGGCTCGCACGGGTCCCCCGCGTCCACCTCGCAGTTGTTGCCCGTGTAGCGCGCCGTGCAGTGGCACTCGTATCTGACACATATACATGGTAATATTACTATAATACGAGAGACCTTGCGTGTGGTAAAACGCCGTTTTCGAGGACGAAAACCGTTATTATTTAGATTATATCTCATATCTCAGTCAGTACAAGTTAAACTCATGTCCTAGTAAAAACATATGTCAACCGGCAAAGCATAGCCACTCGTAGTTGTCGTTGCACCAAATTATTTATTATTGAAATTTGAAATTTAATAATAAATTAAACCCTTAAATACAAATAATTTTAAAACAGTAAAAACATGAGTGTCACAAACGCTGACATAAATAATGTGTTATCAAAACATATTTGACGACATGCGCGTAAAGAACACACGTGAAGCAGCGCCAATGACGAACGGTACAAAACAATTAACGAAGCATTGAACCGACTAACATAACAATAAGGCGCACTATACCGACTGTGACTCATTCATCATATCGTACCTGTGCCTCACCTTTTCCCAAATATCTTCGGGTCGGCTACCAATCTAACCAGATGAAGCTGAGTACCAGAGTTCTACATGAAGCGACTGCCTATCTGACCTCCACAACCCAGTTACCGGGTAAAACGATAACCCTCGGTGAGTTTGGTTGTCAGACTTTCTGGCTTCTGACCGACCGTACCGACTGGCTTAACATACTTTCCGAGAGTAAATTCCTCATGCCTTGATAAAACAATTAGCCAGTCAAAATGCTGCTAAGTAAGCTGAATAGGATGTGACCCAAGTTGAGCACGACTAGGGATTAATCGGGAGTGTTCGTCGGGAGATGAGTTTAGAAGTCATGAAGTTTAATTAATAGACTCAAAAACAGGTGACTTATGTCCAGCTGTCGGCAAGCAGGTAGTGCGACTGACCTGTCATGTCGTGATATGCAGGTGCCGTGTCGCATGCACGGCTCATTGTAGCAGTAATCCTTGGGCTGGATGCGCAACACATCCTTTCTGTCAATACCTGAAATTAGTCATACACAATGTTATACGCTCAGTGGCGTGCCATGGGAGAGCTCTGTTTCCAGTGTGGACTGACACGGGCTGATTGGTGATAACTGTTGCACGGTCATTGGAAGGAAATCAATGGAAGTTTATTACGCAGTGATTTTTACGAAGAGGAAAAACAATTAATTATGTATAATATATAATTTAAAGCTGACTTCCCGTTTGCATTCAATTGTTATTTTGTTCGGAAAAGGAAAACATTTAACTAAATGTGGGTGTGTAATCGCAACTTCCGGAGTTAAAAGATTACGCTTTTATATTTAGTACCTAAACACATTAATATTCAATGTTGTTTGTTAATATTGTTCGGCGGGACGTGAAGGGGGCCGTTTCTTAAGCAGCAGTAAATTTGAAATCTCGCAAGAGACCTTTGTTGTCAAAATTATTCAATCACTATGTAATTATCTAATAGAAAAACAGTATGGGTATATATTTGCCACACTGCCCTTCTCTATTGAGGCGAACCTCTAGCCCTGTAGTGGGACAGTGCCGACTCACAGTCGTCCGTGGTGAGCGGGCAGTGTCCGAACACGACGTTCCGGTCCTGCGCGGTGGCGGCGTGGAACTCGAGCTGCGGGCCCTCGTGGATGCAGCCGCTGAACACGTTGCCCACCAGCAGCACGGCGCCGCCCGCCTCCAGCGCGCCCGGCGACAGCAGCTCCGGGTTCCACGTCACGTTCGATATTATCTGCGGCGACACCATGAGCGCACTCCATGCATTTAATACTACATATTTTATAGGCAAGTCAAGATAGAATATTACGGTATTACTGAAGCGGTTCATTATACTATAGCGTATACCATAGGATAATGACTTTTGATTAACGTTAATTATGTTAAAGATTGTAACATTACTACGGTATCGCTTATTAAATAGCCGATTTCCTTACAGAAAGCGTTCATCACTCACTATACTATTGGAAGACTTATTTATTACTTATTTAAATTGTAGGGAGGTATATGAGAGTATGTGTGTATTTCGTAATCACCAAGAAGACTTAATACTCAACCGTCCTGCAGGATCAGAAATAATATTATAGAGTGCCTAGGTGCCTGTTTCAAGACTGCGTGCAAAAAATAATTTCAGTGATGCAGACCGAATGCGTTTCACCTACGCTCATGAAATAATTACAATTCATACCATCGTGCATCTGTATCAACATGCAGTTTGTAAAGATTTATTGACACAAGTGCAGCGAGCACGTGTCATGCAAGCGCAACACGAAGACCCGACGGCTGATTGATAAATACTTATACAGCCGTTTACACCTAACTTTTAATAATTTATACTTTTACGAATATTATACCACAAGTCAAGTCTGGAAGAACCGTTCCCCCGATGGCTCCAATTATTTAAATCTCAACTTTGGGTACTCAGGATAAACTAACATCACGTAAGACATTATCTGGAAACGTACATACCTGTGTGTCTTTATCGACTTCCAGCAACAGGGAGGGGGGGTCGGAGTTGTACCGCAGTCCGACCCAGTGCCAGCGGTTGTCGAGCGTCTCTTTGGCCAAGCCGACTTCGCGGTGAGTCTGCGAGGGCCGCGCCCACGAGACCACCACCTGCTCGAACAGCGCCGTCACGTGCAACGTGTACCCCTCGAACCGCTGCGAGAATAACTCGCCACCTGCAACGCGCGGGGTTCATTGGGAGATAGACACAAAGAACTTCAGAGAAGACTTTGTTTGAAGTTACAAAAATTACACTCATCATCACATCCATCTAAGGAAATAAATCAAGAGTTACTTTATTCTTTAGAAACAAAATCCTGAGAGGAATCATACAAGGGTGTCAGCGTATAGCTAGATGTCCCGTTTATTTCGTCGTGTGCGGTGACCTTTCAACTCCAGCTCACCGCACGTAACGGTTCAAAAGCCGCGTTCAGAATATTCCCATGATGACATTTGGTCAAGAGCAATGAGACTAACGGTAAGCAAAATGCATGTAATACTGTCGACTTAGACAACGTAAGCATTAGTGAAAAACAAACATCCAGAAAATGGTGATAGCTACTAAGAAGGCAGCTGTGGGGCAGATGCTTATAGCAATCATAATTTCAAGTTACTTTTTTCTTTGTAGATAGAAGTCAATTATTGAAGATTATCTCTAAACACCTGTCCCGTACGGCAGCGTTGTTCTGGCTCTAGCGGCTACTATGATGTAATGAACAAATACCTAATGCGGAACACGACGAATTCCATGAATCTGCCGTCGGATGAATGAAACAGAGTGAGGGTGAAAATGAAAACATGGTGTGTGGAACAGGGACATATCGGCAGCGTCAGATCGCGGCGCGATGCCGACGTCGATGGTGCGGAGAGCGTCGCGTGTCGAACAATAAGAGCCTTGTAATCGTTACCTACGACTACACAAACAACGCGTATGTTTTGATCCGAGTGCTCCACAAAACAACATCGATGGCGTATTTTTATTGGTTCACATTCCATGTTCGCTCACGTCAGTATTTATACGGTCATCATTGTTTTTTGTGAAGTCATTATATGCGTAAGCCTATTAGCTCTTCTAGGCAATGGCATTCTTTGCAAGACCCTAGTAGTACTGTACTAGCCTAGAAGTTGTTTTCGCAATTCGCTAAATTATAAAATACTTCTACTCGGACTAGGGTGGTGTATAGAACCCGCGTGGTTCAACACGATCTAATCATGTGTATACGAGTCGTGCAGTGTATCAAGTATTAAGTAGAGATTGGACCACCTTTCTCCCAACAAATCACTATTACGACGTCGCGTGGATCGCGACCGGTCCGGAGCGCGTGTGTGCTATGACGTAAGCGTCGCGTACTGGCCGCGCTCGATCACTACACATCAATCACAACACTGCCTGATCTACCACGCCATTTGCCTAGTCCTATACCATAGTATAAAAAGGACAAAGTATGTTATCTTCATACAAATGAACCGCGCGCGGCTTGTATGTGTGCGCCATAGTATCTATGCCTCGCCGCACGCACACTAAACAAAATCTCGACCCGTTTCTCAGTGCGCCAGTCGGGGCTAACATCGCACAAAGTTCGCGCGTCACGGCTTTTCGGCATCGCTAAATAAATGAAAAATGTGTGATAATCGCAGGAGAACTTATTGCTGTGTGTTTGGGTGTCTAAATAATTCATCGATTCCAGATTTATCTCTGTTCAGATTACCTACTGAACAAGAAAGGTAAGCAAGTCACTTATTCTAGCATTTAATTTTAACTTGGTGATGAGATACCTACTTATTTTTGTTGTTGTTAGACAGACAAAGTAGGCAGGCCTACTGTCCCACTAGAATGTATTAGGTACTTTTGATCTTTTAATAAAATTGATATGACGCTATTGCTTTGTTTACGTTTCGTCATTCCGATTTCTCAGTATTGTAGGTAGGTATAGTAACTAAGTACTTACAGTTATAAAATCGTTTTTTAAAATAATTGACGAATTGTGAATCAGATAAATAGAGCAAAATTCGAATCGTAATCGTTCGTAACAACAGAACAAAAATTGATTATAGTCTAAGAGAGGGGCTTTAGTTTCTTTAGTTTGGAATTATGTTTTTAAGTATATGAGATTTTAGTCACTTTATTACAATTTTTATGATAGATACCTAATGTATATTAAATGTGCTTTGTATTTCAGATGCCTTCAATGGTTGCGCTTAATTGACCGCGAGGATTTGATAAACAAATCTCAACCCAAGCATGTTGTTTGTGAAGCCCATTTCCATCCAGAAGACATAATCAAAAACTGTGCTAGAAAATTACTAATTCAATAGATGTGTTTGTATTATTTTATGTTTATTTAATAGAAAATATATATTGTCCTTAATGTGTAAGAATAATAAATTATGCCTATTAAAATAATAAAAGCAATTGACTAGTATATGCTAAGAATATTATTTAAACACAAGCTTTTAGTCTATAAACATTTATTAGCGTTTTAGCGACACACGAATCCGATGAAGCACGGAATGTCGCGCCCACACCGCCCCGCCGCCGGTTTATTGTGTTTCTAGGCACTGAATTAAAATTTAGCTAAAAGTGACAACCCTGAGACAGACAAGTACGGTAGGCAATTACATCGCGGATTGGGCCACAGATAGCCTACTGTGTCCTTTTTATACTATGCCTATACTACACATAAACGTGCGTTATCCACTCATGCCTTGCGTATGCGCACATCGTTCGTTTTGACAGTTTTTCATCAAATAGTACCGATTTGGTGAAGCGCAGAATAAATTATACCATATTCATCTATTTGAGAAAGTATTTGATAACAGATTCAATCCATACATATTCTAAAATAGTTATGTAAATTCAAAATTAGCTAGACGTTTTCATTTTTATTTTCATGTGTAGTAAAAATTGTAAATTAATTTGATTTTTAATTGGAAATCGTCGAATAAAAACGCAATAAAGAACACATCTGTCAACGTCACCAATCTGCGATTCTTATAATGATGGAGCGTGTTCTGCAATGCAGTAACGCGTGCACTTCGCGTAATAATCAGCAAAAAGCGGTGATGCGATGTAATGACGGCCGCGGCTCAGGACCATTTTGATTGATGCAAGCTCCGCGCACACCGCCGCCGCCTGCACGACGCGGCAGGACTTCGACGGAGGTTTTTGTCGCAAGGACTGCTTGCTCTTTATAAAGTGGCTTCCTTAACCATTAGCCAATGACCAAAGCGTCCTTTGCGAAAAAAAACATTATTCTTAGGATTGACTGAGATAAGTCAAGGTTTTGCAGTCAATTTAGTTTTGTTTTGTGGTCATTAACTTAAAACTAGTATTATTAATTTTCAGAATTGTAAGGTTATGACTGCTTGACTTGATGATTAGAGAGCGGACCAACTATAGTTTTGGTGGGTATGAAACAACTCGCATCTAAAATTATGGGCTTAATTTTTTGTTGTGTTGACTGACCTACGCATGTCCGGAAACTGAGTCCAACGAGTTGTTTGAGTGATATGGGCCTGGATAGCTTGATGTATGAGCTGCCGTTGAAGTAGGCCTCGGGCCGGTCGGAGGGGCCTAGCGGGCCGGCGGCGTGGGCGGCTGGCGATGTTACTGCGCACGCCGTCAGGACCACCAGGCAGGCTAGAACAAACGAAAACGATAATTAAAATACTACTTGCAATGTATTAGAAGGAAATAAATGCAACTTTCTAGTTGTTTTTTTTTTAGATCTGGACAATAATTGCAGTACTATACATGAATGAACGCACTCCCAAACACCTACTAGGAACTGACGCTGCAACCTGAATAGCAATATCAATCACAAAGTACGTAGTACCACTGACGTCACTAGCGAAAAGTTATTGGTGTGCTGGCCGGCGATATGTGTGCGTTGTGCAAACAGTTCGATACGAGGGAGTAAACGCTGTATTGCATACAGGCGCATAGGTAGAGCCTCCACGAAACCGGGTCACTGCAGGTGGCACAAGACTCGCGAGACAGCGATTGCAAAAAGTAGATACGGCAATTCTTTTAGTAATTAATAACAGCTAATATATAAACCCGCAAACCAATGTTCTAAAATTAATCGTATAACAATGGACTGTAGAACAAAATGACGCAAGAAGTTACAGTCAATTGAGGAAATGAATTAAGTACGTTGAAGAAGCTTGTGTCTATGGCCTACAGACCTTTCACTATTTACACGCAGACGAGATCTTTGACCCACAACGTAGTTAACGCTTTAAGGTTTGAATGATGCCGATGCAACACAATGCGACATTGCGTTTTTGTTTAAAGAAAACCTCTTGAAGTATCTGCTACATGTTTCGTCGCATTTAGATCTAATTATGAGTCATGAACACGAAAGCTTTTTAGGAGCCTTATCTTAATGTGTTAGTTAAGTGGTTCTTTTAGTTTTCTTTTTTTATGTTTATTCTGTCTAGGCATGTTCTAGTAGTAGTAATATTACTTGACGAATATATCTAAAACAGCTCCCTATCGCCGATTCCTTGCACCAGACGCAGTGAGAGCGCCCGACATTCTCCCAGGGCTCCGATAGACCGCTGGCCGCGGCTCCAATTTATTACCTATCGACGTGGCTAGATCGCTCCTAAACATATTTACAGTTACCACACGCGCACTGAAACTCCGGCCGCAACTTTGTGACTTCGAACCAACGAACACCGCGGTATTCCGTGATTGCATTGGCCCCAATACACAAGAATTTAGTGCACCGTTCCAAATACAACACATTGATGCTTATCGGTTTGCAATTTCTGAAGTTTTTTATTAATATTTTACCTTAAAATTTAATTAACGTAAAATTTCACACATTTGAACATTCGTTATTCAAAAAATGGATAATATTACATTTTAAGGTTTAGATTACACTGTTCAAAGTTGAAACTGCCTGAGCTTTCAACTTTGAATTATGAAATACAATAGTGAATAGGTATTGACATAAAAAAATATCTCTATCTATTCTATTTGACGATTGGTTTACACACAAAGCGGTTTAGTTCAGAGAGAAAAGCGTAATATACAAATATTTTTTGTTTATTATTACAGTTTTTATCGCCCGCAAGTCTGACGTTCCCATAGAGCATCGTCATAGCGTTGCACGAAGGCAAAAACGCAAGAAGCCTTATGAATAGTGGAGTAAAAGTTGTAGAGATAGTCCAATGTCAGCGAAATCCAAGTTCTTTGACCGTTATTGTAGTCATGAATACATCGATCCAATTAGTGGCAATGGCGCGGGCAGAGCACGCGCTCTCCACATAATCGAGTTAGAATCGATTCGTCACGAGATCGAGTCGCGGCTCGGCCAGCAATCACGGCGGTTTTATTAATCAAGACACAATCATATCTTGAAAGTATAATAAGATCGAGACCTCCTTTATTCCTCAGGCTTGTATATGAAAGGTTCGCACGGAGACCAGGCGATGTTAAGTGTTGAATACACAAAAAACAATATAATACTTTACTTAATTTCAACTGTTTTGCGAAATCCCGGAAACATAGTACATAGTTTGTGTTAGAATATAACCTTCACCTTGAGAGATACTCAAATTACTGTGGTCATTTACCATCTCAACACGCCGCTCTTTACGTACTAACAAAATTGAAGATTTTACCACAGCTACGACGAATCTGCATAGACGAGGGCAACCGACTGATCATCGCCTCTAGAAGTCGATTAACAGCCTTTTCAACAAATATCTATCTGTAGATTTTCTTACCAGAGATAGGATTTCGACAGAAGTTCATTCAAAATTCTATCTTTAGTAACCAAATATGTATACAGACAGATAGTTTATTGAAAATTGGCATTAATAAAGGAGTTACTTATTGTAAGAATACCATTTTTCTTCTTTTCGTGTGGGCTGCAGCCGCTGCAGGTTTAGTTACCAACGAAAGTGTCAATTACTCTGACATGGAGTGCCATTAATAATCATATTTATTTTTATTATGTCGAATTCATAGTGTACAATTATTAATAGTGGTGTAGTCCCTAGCTGGGTAAGAGCACATCGCGTGCAGAGCATAGCGGTTTTATCAGCCGCTGTCGTCACTTTCTGTGAATTTCTAATGTCGAGTCCCCAAGCGAAATTTGTATTAATGGAGGGGCGTAACCAACATCTTCATTTGACCATACTATCTCTATTTTGTGAACGTGAGTATCGATTAACCCGTAAAATCGTAAAACCACATTCCCTTACAGAAAAGAATCAATGATTTGATCAAAGTTTACTCTCAAATTTAAGATTTGTAGCTGCACTTCAGATACCAAGAATAAAAAAAGATACCAAGAAATAAGAAGAAAACCAAGACTAAAGCTGGTATTCCCAACTGACAAACAGCTGAGAACACCAACTGCAATCTCTCTCTAGGTTTACTCGGAATAGATAATCTTGGATAAGGAAAACGAACTGTAGATGAAGCCATTCTAGTAAAAAATATTTTCCCTGTAAGTTAATATACCGTCAGATTTGAAATAACTATGATTTAAGTCTCCGAGAATGATACAGGTCTGTCTCGACTATGTCACTGTCTCATCTCGATCTATGAGTAAAATTACCAATAAATAATGTATGCAATTTTCACTTATCAAGACCAGGCGCCAGTTAACACGCTGCGCTCACGCATCGAAAGTGTTCAGGGGTCCCGACGTAAGCAATTGATCCAAGAATGCACCTTACACAATGCGCTAGTTGGTTTGCATGCGCACGCGCAACGGATATGCACGTCAGCTAGGGCGCTATCGTAACCAAAGTAAACTTCGGAAATTACAACACACACTGCTTAAACTAGAATTTTCAAAATATGTAATAATTAAAAAAAAAAACAAAAGTTATTCATAAATTTAATGTTTGTGGCCATTTGGACTTGTAAGTAATTTGGTGAAATGCAAGTGGAAGACAACACAGTTTTGTTTATTTCTACCAAGAAGTTTACAGTTGAGCTAGTATCATAAATTAATCTGATGATTGTATGATCTTATCAAACTGCTACACGTAGCTATCCTCCACTCTAACAGTACATCTGAGCAGGCTGTACTGTCGGCTGTCGTATTGTGGTAGCTGTAGGAGGTAGGACATAGCAGGCCAGCTACAACACAAGCCGAGGACCGTGACGTAACGCCACGGTTCGTGCTACATCTAAACGTCAGAGTGTCACTGAACTCGAGTCACTAAACATTGTGTTAGATTAGAGGCTCCGAAACTGTCCCAGATAATAACCAAGCTTACTGGAGGAGTTACATTCAACTAGCTGTTACCCGCGGCTTCCCTCGCGTCCCGAGGGAACTACTCAAAGAACTTGGATAAAAAGTAGCCTATTAACCTACTCCTGGGTCATATCAATGTAGATCCATATCTAATTTCATCTAAAATAGTTCAGCCGTGAAAGCGTAACAAACAAATAAACAAACTGACGTTCGCATTTATAATATTAGTTAGAATTATTCGTTAATAAACCAAAGAAAGAAAATTGATGTGTGACGAGGGGATAGATTAGATAGGATGCAGTTAAGTATATATTAGATGCATCATGCGTTGCAATGAAGTGTTTTGTGCAGCGCACCCTTGTTGTCAATGTGGATGTTCTACTCGAAGGAACCCCGGCACGAATATGAATATTATACTAAACCACGTAACCGCCTCGTAGACAATGCGTGGGCGTCTTGGTTTAGGTTAATATTGCGACACTATCCCACTGCCTGATGAGATTCACACCGCCTCCGACACGCTAAATTAGAACCTACCACAATGCATCAGAGTAGGAATTCGATAAGCATTATACACAATAGGTCGTTACACGTGTGATTTCAACGACCATCCGTAACTGCAAACCATATTGGAAGGAGTACATAATTTATTTTTCATTAAAAATAATACGAGATATTATTTGTGAATGTAGCAAAAAAACTTAAGGCTGACGAGAATAATATGACGTAGAAAGTTGTTGTGAAACCATTCACGTTAAGATAACGCTACCAGAGGAAGCATAAGTTGTGTGTCAAGTCTCAAAGCTATACAGCTATCTATGCAACACTATGCAATATTCTTGTCACTCTACGATTAATACATCTGAGACATTGATCATAAATTCATAACACACTAAACAATGTGGACAAAACGAGCGCCAATGCGCGTGCGCATAGCGGCGCAGTGACGTCACCGGCCACCTTATAAGAACCAATGACTCATAAGTCATAGTCCTTTGCTTTCCAGGAAACAACGTTCACGGAAACGGCGGACCAAAGGACCAGATGAGTCAAAAGGTGTAAAAGCGCTTTCATTCATTTAGTTTACTATCTCGTTACAAGTTTATCGCTTGGTTTCTGACTTAAGTTCGCACAAGTTTATGTTTTATGAACTCAAAATAAAGACCGCAGAATGTTGTTGGCTCTGTTATCTATCAATCAATAATATTTTTGGAGCACAAACCAGCCCTTGGTAATGAAACAAGGAACTTCAAGTTTTAAATATAATGTACAATAATTATACTTGTTTTGTCTATTCATATCCTCTAAGTTACTTTAAGTAGCACGTGACAAATGTGTTAATCCGTTATACATTCGTAAGAGTTTCCCAGACAATGTGCACCGATACAAACAATCCACTTTCTACTGGACAAGGTACGTTTGCTAGTTATCCATTAGTTCTCGTAACGAATTATACTAAGCAATTGACATAACGGCCTTCAGCTCCGAAACAAAATGGCGGCAATCGCGTAGCCAGATGATATTCGACACTCTGTGACTAATTACGCTGAACGATTGGTGTTCGAAAGTCAGTGATAAAATGGTGAAGATGTAATAACAAAAAATATGCTTTCTACTTTTTATGGAAATAACTGTAGAGAAATAAAATGTTAGTGATTGTAATGTAAGCAAGTGCTAAATGAAAGTAACCCACAACAAATCATTTTAATGCTGCATTTGGTATTTGTATGACTAGCAGAAAGAATGAAATGCAATAAACGTCTAGGTAAGACGTTTACTGGACAAACTATCGACCAGTGGTTTAAATATAAGAATGACAGCAAATAACTGCTCAATTTGTGTTTTTACAGACAACAGCTCTGTTTAGAAAACTCTATTTAAAATAAGTGTACCAACAGCGAACTGTTGATTAGGCGGTTGTGGCGGAACACGTTTCAAAAGCGACAGGAAACTAAAATTACAGGGAATAAGATAATCTCAAATGGCCATCCAAATCTGATATCATTTTATATTACAAAATACATCACATTATTATATGCTCACAGAGCCACAGCTCAGCAAAGTACAATTTGATTCTACTTTTATATCTCATGACGTTAGTCTGTCCACAGCGGGCGGCTTCAGATAACGGTAACCGGCGCCTGCGCAATGCAGCACCGTGATACCAGGACTGCTGAACCACAGAACTGAACTCACGAACACGTTATATGGCATTGCTGACCCATCATTTAAAGAATTTCATTCAGATTTTGCTCTAAATGTTCTTTAAGAATAAGAGCGCGAGATTCGTACTCGTAATTTCGTAGTCATAAATAATACAAAAGTAGGAAACAAGCTACAAATTAATCCAACCGTGACAAGCGGTGTTTAATATTCACTGCGATCATTTACATAATTTTCATGAACATTTCTGTAGCATACAGTGTGGCATGGGATGGAAACTGACGATGATGTACGAGCGCAATAACGCAGTGCAGCCAGCAATTATCCCTTCCAGTGCGGAGGCAGATCAATATCTGTGGACAAGGCGCGTGCGCACGCACTCGCGTCGAGATGGAGACTGCAGCGAACACTACACGCTATAAGTGCCAGGTTGCTAACACGGGCTGTCAAACACACCGGAGGAGGAATCTTACTACCAAGGGGATTTTTATTGACTCCGAATGCCACAAAATTTTAGTTTGATAAAGTTTAATACTGAACTGCTACAAAACATCAATAAGATGTATTCTGAATATTTATAATATATTAAAAAGAGAATTCTAAAGCTTATATTAAGAAAAATGTCCTTGCTAAGCCTTAATTTCTTTATAACGGTACAAATAAAACCGTTTAACTTATAAACCGCTATCATGACAGTGTAGGGAAGTTGAAACTTGTGTATACCGTGTGCTTGTGGAACGTCGGATACTGAACCACCCACGCAGAGCAACTTAACTGAATTAATCAATTTATAAGGAAATATTGATTCAATAAAAACTAAATCGTACTAGCTAACAGTTAGCTAACAGTCAGTGAGGAGCTCGTGGCTAAGTAACAGCCGCACGGTTCGACCGATCAAAGGTTAAGCTGCGCTTGGCGCGGTCGGTCCGTGGATGGGTGACCATCTATGTCATAGCGAGACTCCTCCGTGCCTCGGAAAGCACGTTAAGCTGTATTGGTCCCGGTTGTCATTTGTACACCTTTGACGGTCGTTACGGGTAGTCAGAAGCCAGAAAGTCTGACAACCAGTCTTACCAAGGGGTACCGTGTTACCCAGTAACTGGGTTGTGGAGGTCAGATAGGCAGTCGCTCCATGTAAAACACTGGTACTCAGCTGTATCTGGTTTAGACTGGAAGCCGACCCCAACACAGTTGGGAAAAGGCTAGGCAGATGACTAGCTAACAGTTAGAGATTCGTTATCATTGAATCTGTACGTGCAAGCGAGAGGCGTCGACGCGCCGTCAGTCGTCAGTCAACACTACAGCCAATACTGAGTACCTGCCGACTGATTGGTTCGGACTGTGATCAGCTATGCCGATGCCGCCGAGCGCGAAAACGATACGGTTTTTATGTTATTGAACATAGCATAATAAACAATACAGCAGTAAATGTAAAATATGGCGAAAATTCCGTACAAATGATGGGCGTATCTTTGTATCTTTATTTTCAAGCTTTAATAATTAAACTATACTGCATTGACTTGATGAAACAGCGCGCACCTCAATTCTTATGTAACTGATGGACAGGACGCATTCACACAGTGCATGTTAATGCTGTTTAAATCACCTTAAGATAAGTCTATCTGTATGTACATTAGTGCGACGTGCACGATGGATACTGCACGACCATTCCTGAGGTTGTAGATTATTTTAAAAAAATACGATTATTAAAAAAAACTTTATCTGGATTTATTCAACTACAGATTTTTAAGTTACACTAATGAAGTCATGACTGATAAGCTATTATATTGTCACAGCTGGTCGTAACACAATATCGGATGATTCACATCAACGGACGGGGAGCAATACTGAAATATTCTATCGAACTATTCAGCGCATACCTAATAACGAACTTCGTGTACGGTAAGCATAAGGCATTTACGGCAATTAAGCCATATACTAATCAATCGATATTAATAGACGTGAATAGAGCCACTAAGGAGCACGGCTGGCACGGTGTATGCTAGTTTATCCTAGTATAAACACTCGTTAATATGACTGCTACCGCAGGCACACCAAATTTACTAAAACATAACAAAAGTAAACGTGGCGTTAACAGAAACAACTACTAATAAGCGTGAAATTGACAGATTACGTGATTTATTGGTTCATTTGGGCCAGCTGCGCGTGCGCCTGTGCAACGTGTTATATTAAAAAATATATTGCTTACAGAGGAGAGCAATTAGTATAATAAATTACAGAATATTATTTCTCGAAATTCAAACCATGAAAGGCCTGAACCTGAAACGATTAAGCTAGGTATTATTCTTGTCATTATTGCCCAACAGCCCAAGTGTCAATGACAATAGAAATACGAAGAAAGGAATATACGCTACGGGCCTAAAACCACTCATCACTTAACAGTTACTTCGCGAAACCTTGGAACAACGCAAAAAAAAATTTTTGGAGAATTTATTCCGTTACGTACCTATCTATACTTTATAAGGTTGGGGCAACACATTGTAAAATTGAGACGAATGTTAACAAAGTTAGCCACTTGAGACTAAAATCTTTAAATACGCACATGGAATTAAAAAAAACTTCAAAAATCAAACTCTCATCCACGGAACCTATTTCAGGTACTCGAAAACAACTAGTTACATAAGCTATCAAGTGTTCGTGTAATTAACAGCACTTGTAGGGCATCGTCTTAAGTGTCAGATTTTTTTTTGTGTGGGAACTGTCTGTCGCCGCACTTTATCGTACACGTGACAGATTCCAACGCGATACGATATGGCGCTAGAACTTTGGTCCTCGGGCCTGCTGAAACGTTTAGGTACTTGTTGTCCTATGTCTGCCGAAAAACTTGCTTTGTTTCGCGATAAACTTTGGCGCATATCTTCTGAGAAACAAAGCGTTTGGACGTAATGCATAGAAACGGATTAACAAAAAACAACAGCTGTTAATTATTCAACCAACCATTTTTTTATACTTATTCTTACGAAAACAACAAGGTCTTGGAATTTTTATTATTAACATCTTCAAATATTAAATATAAACCTATCAAAAGTTTATCCTTACATGACTCATTGCGAATTGCAACGTGCTGGCTGTTTCCTCGGCAGACAGTTATAAGAACTACGGTTAGGAAAGTATCGTTAAAATGGAGCGCTTTGTTCAAAGTGCGGAACGGTTGAAACTAACTTAAAAAATATGGTAGAACAATAGAGGACGCCTCACAAACTGGGACACGTCACTATTCACTGTCTCTATACAGTGAATAGTGAGCCGCGTCCGAAGGTTGCACAGCTAGCGTAGTACAGTGTTCAGCGGGGGACAGGGTACTTTCAGAGGAACTAGCGAGTACTTGCAGCAGCAGTTGTACCAGCTTGCTAGTACCGGGCTGAGGTCTTAGGAACTCAATATTGCCACGTAATGTAATTACATTTCATCTTTCGGGTTATTCCTCGGTTCAAATATGAATCAATATAGGTACGTAGGTACATAGTTTTCGGCGCAGTCTTTTTCCTGTTTAGATTTCATCGCTAATAATCGCAGTTTTATGATACTTTTTGTTGAACAAGGAAAATTGACATTATCGTCCTTTTGATAAATAAGGAATAATTAAAAAAATATTAATTAATAAAATAAGTGTCCGAAGGGATTTTGGAGTATACACCTAGACATTTTCCAGTCTAAACCGGGTGTAGCTGAGTACCAGTGTTTTACATGGAGCGACTGCCTAACTGCCCTCCACAACCCAGTTACCGGGTAACACGGTACCCCTTAACTTTGACTGACTGGTTGTCAGACTTTCTGGCTTCTGACTGATTTCATACGTTTGAATTACAATCACAGATACCGAAATAACTATCAGTCATAATCAAATTAAAAAAAACCGGCCAAGTGCGAGTCGGACTCGCGCACCGAGGGTTCCGACCATTGGAAAGAAAAAATACGCAATTATCTTGTTTTTTTCCGACCGCATAATTAAGTTTGTTTGTACAGGAAAATTGCTGATTACTTAAAAACTACTAACTAGATCTCGTTCAAACCAATTTTCAATGGAAGTTTGCATGGTAATCATATATTTTTATTTAAGTTTTATCATTCTCTTATTATAGAAGTTACAGGGGGGGGACACACATTTTACCACTTTGGAAGTGCCTGTCGCGCAAACTATTCAGTTTAGAAAAAAATGATATTAGAAACCTCAATATCATTTTTGAAGACCTATCCATAGATACCCCACACGTATGGGTTTGATGAAAAAACCCTAAAAAATACAAAATTCTACTTTGACATCTTTACAAAAGGCAACCCCCAATACGCTCGCCCTCCACCAATGTGTTATTGCTGGGAAGAAGAAGTGGTGTGCCACAAACTCCCCAGCAGCACATGTCTGTCTGTTTTGATTTGAAGAACCAGCGTTATACAATATTAGTATATAATCTATTTTAAACATTCATTGAGGTCCAAAATCATATCAAACATTGCACGTACCATGTATTGTATACTGACTAATATAGAAGTGAAATTAAATGATTGTTACGCAACCGCTGTTACGCGCCATTTGTTATAACATTATCCGATATTTCCAAGTACCTAGTAGAGTTATTGTGCAAAATTCGATACGGCCAAAAATCATAAACAGTGAAATATACCGCAAAGTTGCTTTTGTATACTATACCTATAGCTTTTCGCCAGCGGCTTCGCCCGCCTGGGTTATACGAATTCAAATTAAAAATGACAGAGTTTCATACAAACTTTGCCCCCTTTTTCACAAGGCATTTTTAGGGGTAGAATTTCGGATAATCGTTTCTTATCGGATGCCTACGTCATACAAAGAACATATCCTCTAAGTTTCAGGTCTCTACGATCACCGGTTTAGGCTGGGCATTGATCCGTCAGTCATTCAGGACAAAGCATTTTATATGTATAGAAGATAGATAAGCGGTAGGCACACAGAGCATACCAAGTTACACTCGTTAGCGTAGCGCATTGAATGAACAGTGAAGCTCTCCACGCCGACTGCTAAAAGCCGACACTCGACCTTAAGCCTCCTGTGTGTGGCTGCAGGCGGCTCTCGTTAGTGCACCGACGGCGAGTTCATGACTCATCGACTTACAATGCAACTAGTTAATTTGCGAACTGCCTGCCCTTTTCCTTGCGACAAAATTTGTTATGCATGTCACTATACATTATGGTGTGTACAATAATTTACGTACATTTAATACAAATGCTAAAACTATAATAATATTATTCTATAATTCAATTTGTTCTACTAAGGAGATAACAATACAAAACCCCAAAAAAATAGTGCATCAGGTATGAGCACAGTTCTTACGTTGCAGGAGCCCACTGAATTGGATCAGGGGCCTAGTTGATAGCGATATCATCACCGACGGCACCGAGGTGCTCCTTAGTTAGTAGCGTTAATACAAATAACCCGTGACTGTGACTTATCTACCCGTGGTGGTCCAGGGGTCTTTTTTTTCGGATGGGAAATCATCAAATGACTCCCCCCTAGGGTTACCAGATGTAAAAATCAAAAGACCGGAGAAAAGGCCTGATTACCATGGAAAAGTCCTGAGATTTTATACAGTTTGAGAATTTTCTCTCAAAAACGTATTATTATCGTTTTATACACTGCGGATCTAGCTCACGCCACGCGTTGCAACTTGCACATCGCACTCAAAGGCGGGGGCCGGCAGCGGCACCGCCCGTCGCCCCGCACCGCAGCACGGTTATCGCTGCAGTGCCGGTCGCTCATTCAATTCAGTTTTAATTTAAATAAAAATACTTTTAATTAAAGGGATCTTTAAAATGTAACCTGTGGTTTATTGAAAATCCTGAGATTTCACGAGATTTGCAAAATCCGGCCGCAATCCTGAGAAAAGTCGAAAATTCCTGTAATCTCAGGACAAATCCTGAGATATGGTAACCCTACTTCCCCCGCTCTTATTGACTAAAACCCATCCATGTTCTTAGCCCTTAGTGTTCTGGGGGCGCGGTTACTGTTTCGAACATCCCGCAGCAGGTCCTACGGGTCTGCCAGTGACATCTTTGCAAATCCCCAGGTTTGTTGTGCGTGAATACTTAAGTAATTTAAATTAATGATCGAATCGTTGTAATAATAATAATAATAATAATCCTGACCGATTTCGGCCACAGCGACTTGGAACTGGTTATTGAGAGCATCGCTGGTGTGCTCTCAGGTGACTGACATAGCCAATTTTTGCAGTGAATGTGCGTCCACATTCCCTGCATGTCAGCACCCCTCCGATGTAATGATATTGTATGGTCGCAGGTGGTCGGGCCTTAAGCTCGTCTCTTTTAGAGTCGAGTTCTTCTTTCCGTCGTCTTTCGTACTCAGACACCTTGGTGACCACGGTACGCCTCCATAGTGACCGGTTTGTTGCCATTGTCTCCCATTGTGATGGGTCTAGGTTACCTCTCTTCATGTGGCGTTTAAGTACATCTTTGTACCGCAGGAGTTGACCGCCTTGTTTTCGCTTGCCATCCTGCAGTTCTGAATAAAAGATGCGCTTCGCCACACTGTCGTCAGACATCCGTGAGACATGGCCGGCCCACCGCAGCTGGCGCCGCATCAGATAAGACTCCATTCCACCGACATTAGCCCGTCGCAGTACTTCCGTGTTACGTACACGGTCCGACCAATGGATGTTCATAATGTCTCGTAGGCATTTGAGATGGAATCTATCTAATACGCGAATGTGCTTACGGTATAGGCACCACGTTTCGGAGGCATACATAAGATTTGGCAGAACTATGGCCATGTACACAGCTACTTTCGTAGAAAGCTTTATGTCATGCGAGCGGAACACCTTGGAACGAAGCCTACCAAAAGCCGCAGCAGCTGCTCCAATTCTGCTGTTAACTTCGTTATCAAGGAGGCACTTGGAAGTTATAGTGCTGCCCAGATATTTGAATTTGTCTACCTGCTTAAGCGAGACGTTATCGAGTTTAATGTCCGCTGGAGCGTTGTTAAGAACCATGACTTCGGTCTTCTTCACACTGATCTTAAGGCCAAATCTGCGACATGACTCATCAAGACTCGACATAAGCCTCTGTAGACCCTCTGGGGATTCCGCTGCAAAACATAAGTCGTCTGCATACATCATCTCAGTGATAGTGGCGTGGGACACTTTGGTGTGAGCTTTTAATCTATTTAGGTTGAAGACACCGCCGCCATCAGTACGAAAACGAATACGAATACCCTCAGACAAAGTCTGCAGAGATTCCCGAACTACAACTGCAAAGTACAGGGCGAAAAGAGTTGGAGCGAGTACGCAACCCTGCTTTACGCCGCAGCTCACAGAAAAGAACTCCGAATCTTCGCCCTGCACACTGACACAACAACGCATATCATCGTGCAGGAGTCGGATCATTCTTACAAACTTGTCCGTGCATCCAAGTTTCGTTAGTACAATCCATAAGGCTTCTCGAGGCACACAGTCGAAAGCTTTCTCCAAGTCAACAAAACAAAGGTACAAAGGTTGACCCTGCTCTCGACTCTTCTCCAAGAGTTGGTGGACAGAGAAGATGGCCTCACATGTACCTCGATTCGGCCGGAAGCCAAATTGGGTTTCAGGTAGAATGTCTTCCGACAAGGGCAATAAGCGGTTAAGCAAAATACGCGCAAAGACTTTCCCTGGAGACGTCAGCAGAGAGATGCCCCTGTAAGAATTGCAATCAGATCTCTCGCCCTTACTCTTGTAAAGTGAGCAAACGCGAGAGATGCGAAAGTCGTCAGGAACTCGCTCCTCATACCACATCTGAGTAAAGAGCCTCCAGATGGTTTCATGCAATTTCTCACCCCCATACTTTAACAGTTCTCCAGGTACATTGTCAATGCCGACCGCTTTTTTGTTCTGCTGTTGTTGAACGGCAACAACAACCTCACGCAGAGTCAGTGGATCGTCCAGCTTGTTGACTGTGGGAAGTGATGCCATTGAGCTTATGTAAGGAATGTCCGCAGCTCGATCAACATTGAGCAAGATGTTATAGTGCTCTGCCCATCTTTTGAGCACATCTTGCTTGTTGGTAAGCAATTGTGTACCGTCGAGGGATTTTAGGGGCACTCTAGAACGAATCGCTGTACCAACAAGTTTGCGGACCTCATCATAAAATGCACCCAGCTGTTTAGTGTCAGCAAGCCACTGCATGCGCTCGGCCTTTTGTAGCCACCACTTGTCTTTTATTTCCCGTACATATCTCCGCAGCTCGGCACCACTTTTCTTGACTTGCTCCGCTTGGTGGTCGTCCCGATGCTGACGTAAGAGAGATCGATGATTCTGAAAAGCTTTGGACAAAATCTCATCATTATCATCAAACCAGTCCTCGCGTCTTCCAGGCTTGATACCCAGTGTCTGCGTGGCGGCAGCTACTAAAGTGGATGAGAGTATATCCCAATTAGCCACACAATCACCGCCCTCAATGTCTATCTTTTGGACCGCACCACTAACTGCCTGTGCATAGTTCTCACGCACCTCTAGACTTTGTAAGTTTTCTACGTCTAGACGCTTAGGCTTCATTCCTTGTGATCTGCGAGGAGGATGTAATCGGAGCTTCATTTTGGTAACGACAAGACGGTGGTCCGTGGAGCAAATCGCATTAGCATCACGCATAACGCGGGTGACATGCACTTGGGAAATATCTCTTTGACGGACAATTACATAGTCAATCAAGTGCCAATGTTTCGACCTAGGATGCATCCATGTGGTCTTATACTTTGCCGGGAGTCTAAACATGGTATTGGTGATGGTCAGCTCAAATTCGGCACAGAGGGACAAAAGAAGTTGTCCATTACTATTCATGTTGCCAACACCATGTCTTCCCAAGACCCTAGGCCAAGCTTCAAAGTCACGCCCAACTCTCGCGTTAAAGTCACCCATCAGGAGTATCTGTTCCCTATAAGGGATTTTTGATAAGGTTTGCGTAACTTCTTCATAAAACTTGGCCTTGATGTCATCATCCTTGTCCATTGTTGGTGCATAAATACTGATGACATTGAGGTGATTGTCATTAGCCAGATGTAGGCGCAACGTGGTGACGCGATCCGAAATGTGAACAGGATACTCCTCCAATTTAGTGGCTATATCATTTCTGATCGCGAAACCAACACCGGATCTCCTGGGCTCTGAAGATGGGGTCCCTTTCCAAAAGAAAGTAAACCCGCCCAGGCGCTCCACTCTCTCCCCCTCGTCGGCCAGGTGCGTCTCACTGAGCGCAACAATATCTACACCATAACGACGAAGTTCTCGGGATACGAGAGCGGTTTTACGAGGAGGACCCAAGTTGCTCTCGCGATCAAGGAGGGTGCGTACATTCCACGCTGCAAAGGTCATATTATGAGTTTTAAGGATCTTAAGGCTATTAATTCTTTTCTGTATCTTTGGACCACGCATGAGTGATGCAGAGACAGCCGTGGCTACTACCTCCGAGTATGATGGGTTAAGCCTTTTTTAGGACACCTTTTCTAGTCCCCTCCCCGGATTGGGGGAAGCAGGGCCTCTCTAAATAGAGCTGCTTCGTCACCCAGGGAGCTGCCGAATTACACTGTTAACCCAATGCAGTGCAAAGCGACCATCTTTCCTGAGCCGCCTGCGTGCAGACATCAGACAAAGCCTGGTTGGCATCACAAACAGACCTCTCTACCTCTGTCCATCGCCGCAGGACTATCAATATCGGAGTCCGTTGTCAGATCCAAGTCATTTGCGCAGGAGATATTAAAGTGCACGAAACGTAAAAACGACAGTGTGCGCGCATACACAGGTGCACTCTTATCCCTACCTCCCTGTATCCAATGGAACGGGGGACCGCTACAATCGGCGAGAGGCAGGAACGTCCCTAAGCGTCAACGAGGCCTCTGACGCAGACCTAGCCCTAACAAGGTCCTGTGACTAGCCGGGATCACCAGTCGATCTCAGCGGGAGGTGTCCGCTTAGGAACTGGGGAACAGGGAAGGGGGAGGGAGGGATACCATTGCCACGGACGAGAGGAGAGTGGCAACAGCAGCTAGAGCAGTCCGGGGTCGCGTACCCGTGATGGTTCTAAGAGTCTGTTACCGGACAGATAACTGACAGAAACACCCTCTGGACAGAATCCTCGAATCGTTGTAGTAAGTTACGATTTGCGTGTAGCTAGTCGACGTACGAATAATATAGTGCGCATGCAGCGTTGCGACACTGCGAGTTCAACGATCCACGGAGACATCGTATCGGGTTCAATTATAACAGGACCCGGTGTCTGCCAGGTTCGCGTAATGCATACGTAATAATTATCAAGTTGTCGCCCAAAACAATCCGATGTCAGAAACTGGAGACAATAACTATTGAGCCTTGAATACGCTTTCTAAACATTGAGTACATGACATGACAATTCGAATAATAGAAAAAAAATGAAATCGTAAACATACTAGCGACATATAATAGACAATATCATATGAGTATATATAAATAAATATTTGTAAACAATAGCCATCACGGAAGACAAGCAAAATAATAAAGTGTGTCAGTCAGTGTGAGTGACTACAGAAACATTCCATTTGTAAGAATGTTAAGAGCAAGCACGCTCCATAAGTGATTAGTGCTCAAAGCGAAATTTAGTACGTAAACAGGCCACTTTACGTCACCAGGTTACAGGTCGCGTGGGAAACGACAGCTGATATTCTGTGCGCCTTTCAGGGGTTCAAGTATTCCGCATAGTTCGCAAGTATCGATTATTTACAAAGTTGTTATGGGAGACGGCAGCTGTCACAGAGTCCGCCGTGCCGCAGGTCGGGGCGTCACGCACCGGCGAGCCGCACCTGCGCCCGCGCCGCACCTTTCTCGACTTACTGCCGTAGTCCGGGTATAATGAACGCACAAAGTGATCCAGAACACCCGGGGCTCACTGAATATGTTGTCAAGATGCCACCCATAGCTGGCAGTTTAACATGTGGATTAGTTAATGTATATCTATTACGACTGCGAAATTTAAATAGAAATTTTAAGTAGAGTTAACCCGTTACTGCTTACATACAGTTACGGAAGAAGTCTACAGTTATGACATAGGTATTACAGGTAGAACTAGTCTACATGACATTACATGATGGCTGCGATTCGTTTAAATTCTTTCTCGAGTAATGCCTTGATCTGTGCAAAGCTTCATGTCGTTAGTTATGATAACTATACGGCAGTGCAAGCTAGGGAACTGAGTGGTGTTCGCAGTAAACCTGCTGAAGCTTGCGTCATATAACGTGCTCCCGCGCCTGTCTCAGTGCCACTGTCGTGACTCGTGACAACGAAATGAAAACATCGGTTAGGTTTTTAATCCACTTGCTTGAAGGGACGTTTCGTCCATTGTTCTGTGCCAGTACAAATGCTACTAATGTAATAGTTAACTATGTTCCCTGAGTATTTACTGTAGCTACGCCCAAGGTCCCGGTGCTGTCCATTTGATACATCGTGGAACCGTAGTTGGCAGTCTACAGTCTAGAAAATTATGTTATCTATAAACACATGGACCCATGAATACGCAATTAAATGTCATTGGAATCGCTCTGAATAATTTAAAACGAGGACGACCACAGCCACTGTAGGCAGATCGATAGAATGAAGTAGCCACCTGGTGCATTCCCCCGACCTGCATTCAGTGACCTACTAATGAGCTTTAATGGCCACTTCTGCAAACTAGTTCGTAATGCGATTAGCTCCGCTACTTAATAGTTTATTTATACCATTCATAGTATTTTGTAAGACAGGACTACAAAAATGTAGCAAATAATTAAGCAACCGGTTCTTTAGCTTCTCCTCTCATATAGTATAGGTGACATCTATGACTAAATGTAAACTTAACCTTAAAGACTGCTAGTGTAGACAAAAACAACACATTTTAACTACCTACCTATTCCATGTTTAAAGACACAGCGCCTATAACGAAGCACATTAATTTGATGACTATGACAAAATAACCATATAACACTAATTAACTTTGCTGAACAATAGAAACTTCGTGAACGTTGAATGGTGTTGTAATTATAACTTTTAGTCCCTCCCTTCAACTAAATGGACATCACTATACCGAAAACTTTTTCTCTACTCTATGGTAATGCCCGGCTTGTAATTTGTGCTTTTTGGTAATCTCTTTGAAATAAAACCACGTTTGTTAAAGTCTATATTCTTTTAATTAATAAATACAACAGGTTATGGGCCCAGACCCACGAAATACTTCCAAAATAAAAGTTAAAATAGATTTCAATAAAAACATAGGAGAAATCAGTGCTCAAATAAAATTTAACCTAAAAGTAACAACGTGGTAGTCCTATCGAAAAGTGAAAGCGTCTTCATCAGCACAAAATGGCTTCAAACAACACAATGGCAATAATAGAAAAGCTGACCGGAAGAGACAATTATCCTACCTGGAGGTTTGCCGTCCAAACCTACCTTGAACATGAAGAATTGTGGAATTGTATCGTACCGGCGTCGGATGACGTATACGAAAAGAAAAGAGATACTAAAGCTAAGTCCAAGATCATTCTATTAATTGATCCTGTCATCTATATTCATGTACAAGAAGCGAAGACGGCAAAAGAAGTATGGGATAATTTAGCGAAAGCTTTCGACGATAACGGACTGACTCGCCGAGTAGGCCTGTTAAGAGATCTGATCACCACATCGCTAGACGGATGCCAAAACATTGAAGAGTACGTCAATAAGATTATGACTACCGCACATAAACTCAGGAATATAGGGTTTATGGTGGACGATGAATGGTTGGGAACCCTTCTACTGGCCGGGTTACCAGATCATTATCAACCAATGATTATGGCTTTGGAAAGCTCGGGTTTGACTATAACAGCTGATTCGGTTAAAACAAAACTTCTTCAAGATGTTAGAAAATCAGAAACTACTGCGCTGTATGTTAACAAACATAAAAATAATTCACAGTCAGTCAAACAAGCTTCTGAAAAAGTGAATAAACTGAGTAAAGGTCCAAGGTGCTATATATGTAATAAATATGGGCATATAAGCAAGAACTGTAGAAAGAAGAAGGAACAAAAATCTAATGAGAACTCTGGTTATGTTGCTGTATTTTCTGCGTCAACCTGTAATGACAATGGCTGGTATGTGGACTCAGGGGCATCAATGCATCTTACAATGCACCGTGACTGGCTCTACGACGAAATACCACCTCCGATTAACACTATCAAAGTGGCTGACGACAAGAAACTACCTGTGAAAGCATGTGGGAAGGTAAATTTACATGTTTTGAACAAAAACGGCAGGTCCGAAGTGATTGCAGTGCAGAATGTTCTCTATGTTCCTGAGCTTGCCACCAATCTTCTTTCAGTGAGTCAAATAATAAAGAATGGCTGTCAAGTACAATTTGACAAAGAAGGTTGCAGAATATTTAACAAAATTGGTCAACAAGTGGCAAATGCAAAACTGACAAATAATATGTACCGGCTGAATATACACAGTGTACCAGCATACAGATCCATAACAAAAGAAAATGATAGTTATCTTTGGCATCAACGATTGGCTCATTTGAACTTTGAAGACCTTAACAAACTATCTGAAAGTACAGGGACAAAAATAGAAAATAAAGACAAAGTTGTATGTATATCATGTCTAGAGGGGAAGCAGTCAAGAAATTCATTCCCTACAGAAGGTTCCAGAGCAAAAGCATTGCTAGAACTCATACACTCTGATGTCTGCGGTCCCATGGAGGTACAGTCTCTGGGAGGTGCACGCTACTTCGTCACCTTCATTGATGACTTTTCCAGGAAAGTATATACTTATATAATAAAGAATAAGTCAGATGTTTTTGATAAATTTAAAGAATTTAAAGTGATGGTCGAAAAACAACTTAATCTTTCTATAAAGACTCTTCGCACAGACAATGGTAGAGAATACCTGAGTAATGAGTTCAAATCATTCTTGATAAATTGTGGAGTTGTTCATCAAACCTCTACGCCATACACACCCCAACAGAATGGGTTAGCGGAAAGGATGAATCGAACAATATTAGAAAGAGCTCGTTGTATGTTATTAAATGCAAAATTGCAGAAGCAGTACTGGGCAGAAGCAGTCTCCACAGCGGCATATATCACCAATCGCTGCCCAACCAGAGCGCTGGCATATTTGTCACCTGAAGAAGTGTGGAGTGGCAAAAAGCCAGATATAAGTAATTTGAAGATCTTCGGTTGTGAAGCCATGGTTCATGTTCCCAAAGAAAAAGTCAAGAAGTTGGACTCTAAGTCAGTGAAAATGATATTTATAGGTTACAGTGAACAATCGAAAGGCTATAGACTGTTTGATCCCAAAACAAGAAAGGTATTGATTAGCAGAGATGTGATATTTTTGGAAAATTCAGTTATGAGAAATCATGTTCAGTTACCTCTGTCAGAATCTACCTCCAATATTGTCATAAATAACAATGAATCCATTAATAGTGAATTAGCACAATCATCTGAACAACTGGAAACAAGTGATGAGTCTTTTCACTCTGATGAGGGATCATTATATGAGCCAGATGAAACAATAGACTTAGCAGATATTCATCCATTCATTACAACAAGATCAAAAGGAAAAATAAAAGGAAATACTTACATATGTACAAATGACAGTACAAGTCAGCAGGATGTCCCTGAGACATACAGTGAGGCAATATCATCAGAAAATGTGAATGCAGCGAAGTGGAAACAGTCAATTGAAGATGAATTGTTGGCACATGCAGAAAACAATACTTGGCAATTGGTGGAAAAACCACCAGGAGTGCGAGCAATTGGCTGTAGATGGGTTTTTAAAATTAAAGACCTGCCATCGGGCTTGCTATATAAGTCAAGGCTGTGTGCCAAAGGCTGTGCTCAGACACAAGGCACAGACTACACTGAAACTTTTTCACCAACAGTCAGGTATGACTCAGTCAGAGTTTTACTTTCAGAGGCTGCTCAACATAATCTAGCCATGGCTCAGTTTGATGTAAAAACCGCTTTCTTGTATGGAGACATAAAGGAAGACATATATATGGTGCCACCGGAAGGTCTGGAAGCTCCATCAAATCTGGTATGTAAACTAAATCGTTCACTATATGGCCTCAAACAAGCACCCAGGTGCTGGAATCACAAATTTGATAGCCTACTCAAGAAATTTGGTTTTAAAAATAGTCATGCTGATAAATGTGTGTACATAGGTAATATAAACAATCAGAAAGTGTACTTGTTACTGTATGTTGACGATGGGCTCCTTATATCATATTCAAAAGAATCCTTAGATATTGTCATGTGTGAGTTAAGTAAGAATTTTAATATTAAACAATGTGAGCCAAAGAACTTTGTTGGATTACAAATAGAAAGATCCAAAGGACGTATTTTTATTCACCAGGCCAACTATATTGAGAAACTGTTGTGTAAATTTAATATGCAGAATGCAAATTCTAATGTCATTCCAGTAGATCCTCATACCACACTGGAAAAGAGCTCAGCTGCACCAGACAAGAGTATTCCATACAGACAAGCAGTTGGCTCTCTTATGCACTTGGCAATAGTAAGCAGGCCTGATATCATGTACGGGGTCAGTCTGGTGAGTAAATATCTCAATAATTTTGACCACACGCACTGGAATGTTGTCAAGAAAATTATGAAATACCTAAAAGAAACCAAACATTATGGTTTGTGTTACACATCTTCAAATGATAATGAACTGCAAGCATATAGTGATGCAGACTACGCCAAAGATATATGCACAAGGCGGTCTTTGACTGGATATGTCTTCATAAGAAATGGAGCTGCTATAACATGGGCAACTCAGCATCAGCAGAGTGTTGCGTTATCGACCACAGAAGCTGAGTTTATGGCGGCATGCGCTGCTACAAAAGAGGCTATGTGGTTGAAACAACTGTTAATTGACATATGTGCATTTCATCAAGATTCTGTGACTTTATGTATAGACAATCAAAGTGCAATTTGTCTGATTAAAAATGTAGATTATCATAAACGATGTAAGCATATAGAAGTTAAATACAACTTTATAAAAGAGAAATATATAGATAAGCAAATAGATTTAAAGTATGTATGTACCAAAGAACAATATGCTGATATATTTACGAAAGCTCTACCAAGAGATAAATTTCAATATCTAAGAAATAAGATTGGGATAATTGTAAATTTTATGATTCTGTAGTGTATTGTGAATTTAAGACTTTATCCATACTGTGTTACTAAATATAACTAACTAGGTAGTTTTAAGTGTTTTCTATTGTTTTAAACATTAATTTGCTTTGAAGGAAGGGTCACAATTTGGTGAGAGTGTTGTAATTATAACTTTTAGTCCCTCCCTTCAACTAAATGGACATCACTATACCGAAAACTTTTTCTCTACTCTATGGTAATGCCCGGCTTGTAATTTGTGCTTTTTGGTAATCTCTTTGAAATAAAACCACGTTTGTTAAAGTCTATATTCTTTTAATTAATAAATACAACAAATGGCAAAGAAGTCGCGCTGAGGACACTATGGTAGACACATTTGTTTACTGTGTAAACTGTTTGTTGATCGAATAGACTAAAACTAATAATGAATTTGCTTTACAGCCTTTTTACAGCATAGGTTCTTTCAATCATTCTCTATGTCATATTATTATCATGTTATACTACAAGTTTATGAATAAAAGACAGGGCGTTCAAGGGCTGTAGGTACCATGGCTTGGCAAAAACAGTATAATGTTTCTGTTGCGAATAAGTTTCATGTTTGTAGATTTGAACATAAGTGTTTATCTGTTTAAATGCGTATAGGCGATCAATCTTTACTGCATCTACTTATTTTCATAGCCGCTAATGATTCAAGCAATATCGTGCCCCGTTGACAATAAACCGATTAGATCCAGCATCGTCGGTTAACATCGTAAACTCATGAGCACATGGAGGATAGCCTCAGGGTAGCCGTTATTAGTTCTCACGTGTGATTAGCACAACGCTTGCCTTCCGTCACTAACGGTACCTACCTACCTACGTTAACTACTTCGAGCTCATTCGCAAAGCTTTGCCCAACAATTTACGGTAAAGCGCTTTTCGCGTCGAGTTGCGAAAAGCGCTTTACCGTGCTACCGTACTAATATGCACTAACTATTGTGTCTTCAGGCTTGTGTTCACACGATCATTTGAACTTATGAAGAGATCAAGAGTGAAATAATTATTGGCGCAGTAATAAGTGCCTGATCCAAGATATGGAATCGCAAAATGACTGCAGTCCGCACACGAGACGCACGCGGCAGAGCTGCGCATTTAGTGACAGCCTTCACCTCATTTCACTAAAATCTGGGTGTCGACGCGTCGGAAACAATAAGAAAGTGTTGTGTGCGCACTTTCCAGTCACAAGTGAAGCATCAGCACATTGCACCGACATACGGCACACAACACGAACAATGGCCGTGCGAGCTGCTTTCATTCGAGTGAGAGGCCACCAAAACAGACGCATTTCTCCTATAGTAGATTTGTGACTGAGTACACATCCACATGACTCATAACTATTTATTGTTCACATAAAAAACCGGCCAAGTGCGTGTCGGGTCGAGCGCAGTAGGGTTCCGTAGAGTAGGTCTTAGTTAGTCCACTATGACTCTGTGACTGGTTAAGCCTACTTAGCCGTGATAGTTTTCCTTATAAATTCATTACATGTACTATGTCTGTGAATTTTGTTGAAGGAACCCTAAAAACCATGGTAGATACACTTCTCATCAAAAAAATCGAAACACCTCGCAGTTTATGATTTGATAAGGATTATCAGAAAAATGTGTATATTTAGGAATAAATGTAAAATGTCATTTAATAGTGAGTAGTATGAGGTTTTTAAATCCTAATGTTATTGTTCTAAATTCAAATTAAGTCTTCATAGATTTCGTATTTTGTATAATGAGTAATTTTTACCCTGTATGGAATATGAAGGAAATGGGTAAAACAACACGCGTAAATGAAAAAAATAATTAAGAAACGTTTATTTAATAACTTGTATTCCCTCCGCGAGCTCTTATTACTGCTTCCATACGGTTCTTCATCGATCGGATGAGAGTCACGATCACATGTTGTGGTATATTATCCCATTCCTCTTGGATTGCATTTTGCAGCTGGCTAAGTGTTTCTGGGGCTGGATCTCTTGCTCGAATTCGTCTCTTTAATTCATGCCATAGATGTTCAATGGGATTCATGTCCGGGCTTCTTGCTGGCCATACCATAATGGAGATACCGACTTCGGTAAGATAATCTCGTACGACGCCCGCGGTGTGAGCTCTAGCATTGTCGTGCATGAATATGAAGTCGTTGCCAATAAAATGTGCATAGGGCATCACATGAGGTTCAAGACACTGTTCGATGTACCGATGAGAGTTTAGTGCAGGCAACCGTGGCCCAGACACAAAGGCAAGTTCTGTCTTACCGTCGGCGCTGATTCCTCCCCAAACCGTCCACGAACCGCCACCATAGCTGACCTTTTCTTCAATGCAGCATTGTGCAAAGCGTTCTCCATCTCTTCTGTAGACCTTGTTCCTTCCGTCGTTACCATACAGCATAATTTTACACTCATCAGAAAACAGTACTTTGCTCCACTGAAGGTATGACCAAGTTAGGTGCTCGCGTGCAAAGTTAAGGCGCGCTCTTCGATGGTCTGCAGTTAATTTCGGCCCATTCGCTGGCTTATGCGGTGCCAATCCGCGTTCCTTCAACCTTCTTCTTATTGTAGAGTCACTTACAGCTACTCTTCGTACAACGCGAAGCTGCTGCTGCAGTTGAAAAGCGTTAAGGCGTCGATTTCGTAAAGAAGTTGTTACAATAAATCGATCATCTCGCTCAGAAGTGACCCGATTCCTGCCAAATCCTGAACGGCGCGTGAACGAACCAGTCTCCCGATAGCGTTTGTAGACTCTATGAACAGATGATAAGCTTAGATGCAATCTTGCAGCCACAACACGCTGACTAAGTCCAGAATCCAGCAATGCCACCACTTGGGCGGCTTCTGCGGGCGAAGTATCCATATGTTTTAGAAAAAAAAGTTTTTTCAGACGTCCCAAAGTCACAGTAAATGAAATAAGAAACAAAAAGTTTAAAGACAAGCGCTAATTTTTAGTTTTTAAACGAGAAACGTACTCCAACCCTAAATACACATTTGTCTCAAAACAGTGATTAATTTCATTTATAGGATAAACAAATGAAATTCTAATTTCGAATTTTGATTTTTTTCTTCTTACTGTAATGACCAAACTGCCAGCTACACAATAATGTTTTTTTTTTCATGGAATTAATTCTCTTTTGTAAAAAATTAGGACAAAAACAATAAAAACGAAAGTGTTTCGATTTTTTTGATGAGAAGTTTACTTGTATGTGGTAGACACACCTTCAAAATAAAACTGTTTGGTTATAGTTTGTTTATATATACATTTTTATGTACATATGTAGAGAATGACATGTATGTTATCTGAAAAATTATTTAATTTATATTGTAAAATATTCTTTTATACAAAAATACCATCTTATGTTACGTACTTTCACACTTGAGATCTGAATGTAGAAGAATATTGAACATTTTTGAGAGATTTTCATACATGAATGGATACTCTGGTAATTTAATCTCCACAATGATAGCACAAACAAGTGCATTATTTTTTACTTCGCACAAGAGTAATTTTGAAAACAAAATTTATATAATGTATAACCTCTTCATTATTAGTTTTAAGATTAAAGTAATGGCCAAATGAAAAAATAACATTGTAGCTTTTATTTTATTCCACAGCACTAGTTATTAGAAATAATTATCTAATATAACTAATAATTTTATTATGCAGATAATAAGTTCAGAATTAAATCAATGAGTAATAGAACCACATTAGGGGCATTCCACGTAAAATAGGAAAACGACGTAAATTTTAAAATTGCTATAATTCTGCCCTTTTCAATCATAACCCATAGTTAAATGTCTATATTTTATGATTCTGTAGAAAAATATCAATAAAAATAAAAATTACTACCATTTTTGACCATCTAAACTTCAACTTCATACAAAATTACTCAGCGGACAAATTTAAGTTTGACTTGCAAGACTCTTTCTGGCCATTTAGGCAGTTGTAGAAAGTCGCCGCGTGTATTTTACAGAAAGCATGAAAAATACTTTGTTACAACATAAAAATAAAGTTAAAAAGTATGTAAGTTTTTGTGTTATACTTCTCTGAACAGATGCATATCGCATGTCCCACCAGTCACGCAAAAAGAGATAAAAGTTGTTTTTCTAAGCTCAAATATGATTTTATGAATGCAGTTTTTTTCTAGAAGTAACAAAACACACTTCCTTTACTATTTTGACGTGTTTTTATATCTTAAAATATAATATTACGGTTTTGAGCAGGTTTTGAAATCTGTCCCACCAGTCACACGTGGCTGGTGGGACAGCTTAAAAACCAAAATATCTCTCGCTCAGAATTGATTTAAAGCGAAATTATGTCTAGCTACTGCTGATTGTAGCTTTATTGTCTGTTCTAACCTAAACTGGAATGGTCTACACATCTTTTTTATATAACATGAATGTTAGCTGGGTGATAGTTTCCATACTTTCATATAACTGTGATCTTAATTGGAATGTAAGCTTCTGCTTACCTTAAACTTTGACTGGGTGATTGATGCTTTCTTTAGCGAAGAGAGAAAGAGGAAATCTCGAGAGAAGATGAAGAAAGACACACATAAATGTAATATAACCCAAAAGAGTGGCATAAAAAACTGAGAAAAAAATGGCATGAATGTGAGGAAAATTACAAAAAGAGATAATATTTGAGAGAATATGAAATAATAATATAACGTTAAACAGACAAATGAAAAATAAAAAATATCAATAGATATAGAAAAAAAACCAGTTCAGCACTGAAATTTCTACACGTCCTTGAATATTTTAAAGATCATTTTCTTTAGGTTAGAAGCTGTTTTCTTTTGCTGTTCAGTTAAATTTAGTAATAACTAGTTTAACCATGTTCAAAACAGTAATAAAACTGATTAAAAAAACAACTATTTTCACAAATTTCGTACTCGTCCCACCAGTCACAAAGACCTGTCCCACCAGTCACAAATTCAAATATTTTTCATTTTTTTTTCTGTGAAGGTTATCAGTTTATTTTTTTATGAAAACAAAATTTTGAAATATAAAGTTTACAGCACGAAAAAATCAGATGTGAAAATTACGTGGATTGGCTGAAATTCGTCATTGAGTGCACAAAGGTAGAAGGGAGGGATTTATAAGTGTCCCACCAGTCACACTCATTAAAATGATATTTACTCAGAACTTATTAACTGTTTCGTTTTCTTTTTAATGGGATTGGATACATTAGTTATTTATCTATGTTTAAATGTATATTTTACTAATATTTAAGTTTCCTGGATATAGTTATAACTCAAAGTAGGTCAAATTCTGGAGTCAAATGTCCCACCAGTCACTATGGAATGCCCCATTAGATAATATTTGTGTTTATCATTTAAAAACCACACATCTTTAGCTGTGCATTGATTTCCTAAGCTAAATAAATTATCTATCTATGTATATTTTGTTGATTTAAGGAACATGATCATCTTATCAGAAGTTCACTCTTACTTATAAGGAGTAGTGGTGGTTATTTTATTCAACCAAAATTTACAGGTAATCTTTTACTTTGAGTAATATAAGATATCATGCTCAACATTGCACATGTTTATATATCTATCTCAATTGTACTGTACTAGAATATAAAACTTAAGTTATAATGTAAAAATAAAAATTCTAAAAATACTAATCCACTATTCATTTAACCAAGTCAAGTGACACCCAAGTCACTTAGTACCTAAGGAAAGGAATGAACAAGATGTTTATTCCTTTTCTTAGGTAGGTACTTAGTGCATTTTATTTAATGTATTGTTATATAGTTCAATTATTTTTCCCTAACATGCTTGCACTTGCTCCACATTTGCAATGAAATCCATGTATTTTCATTACAATCAGGGTAGTGTGAAAATTATGCAGTTATTCAGTATTTCAGTGAAGGCTACCAGTTTTTATGCACATGCCTGCCAGTTATGACAAGGCCACAGATAAGGAGTATTCCATTCATTCAAACAATACTTTTTGCAAATGTCTTACATAACTTAATAATCAATTGTTTGCTGAAAAGTAAAGCTTTGCTGCAAGTTTATTGTTGTGTAGGTTCTTACTATAGCTTAATGGAAAAAAAGATAATCATAGTTTCATACTTTTACAATGTTAATAAGACATTCAACAACACTAATTATCCCATGTAAGCAAGCTCTGCTGACGAATTTTAAAGTCACAGCCTTCCCTCTCCAGTCCAACCATGAAGGTTAAATTAATTGTAAGAATTTCACTAAACTTCACTTAGCAACACTCATTATGCACATTGAAGCCTTATGGTAATGACAATCGTATATTATCGTAGTTAATTAGTTAATACGAGAGAGACGAACTTAATATCAAAGCGGGTACGTGCACATACTTTAAAACTTTAATAACACGCATTTTTATAATGGAACAAATTGACAAAAGTAATTCCTTTGCTTTTTCACACCAACTAATTTCAAAAAGTTATCGATACGTATTTTCATTGGAACAAAAAATTGTGCGCTCTTATTAGCTAATTAAGTAAAGGTGTTAGCACTAACCTGCTAGTTGTGCAGCTCCGCGACGCCTCCAAACAACGTCCACCTTCATTGTGTTGAAATAACAAAACACAAAAACTATTCACCTACATTAAAATAATTATTTCAATTAACTAATTCATTATTCACTTGCTTCAAATAACTCAGGGTTAATAATAAATTACACAAAATCATACAACTAAATTTAAGCTTTTGATGTTCACGAAAATAAAAACATAAAAAGAAACATCACCACGCAACTCATTGACTGACACTACTGGTGGTGGATGACAGCAAAGCAACTATTGACAGATCTCAAGCAAAGGAAGGGTAGAGTGGGGGCAATACCCAATGTCCAGCAGTAATAGGCAAGATATAGGTTTGTTTTCTTTCAATCCTGCCTGTCCATCCTAACGTTGTCTGGTGGATATCACTCTTAGCGATAAGACTGCCGTTACACTCTTCACTTTTACATGAACTGTATCTTGCGTAATTTCTTTTTGTGTATGTATATTAAAGCATTATTCTATTCTAACGATGAAAATCAGCATAATTATGAAAAATGTTATAGCTGGTATTTTTGTGTGATCCAATAGTTCATTAAATTAGTTGATATGGCAATAACGTTATAATTAAGGGCACAAATGACTCAAAGAATAATACTGAAAACCCCGATAGCGGCGCCACTGTCCTATAATGTAGAGGTGTTATTTTTGTCATAAAATGTATAATCTTAACATCAGAGCCGACTATCTGCATACATACAGCTTGGCAAAAAAGAGTAGAAATTAATAGGGGCGCCACTTTACCGTTCGTGTGGCAACCCGCTGCGACCGTATAGCGTACCATGCTATCGTCTTGATACTAAGCTGTATTTCTATAATTAATTAAAATCAGTAAGTATTATAAAATGTAATAACAAGTATTCACGTCATGTAACTGAATACAAATTACTTATAAGCACTAATAATGTAAGCACTCCTGTGTTTTCAAAGTTTTTTGGGTATAAAAAAAAGGCGTATGAATATAGCGTTATTATATTTGATTTCAATCAATCTTCCTCTAAATATTCCACGCCCGCCACATCCATGTCTTGGCTAGAGCTAGCCATAAACCCATCTGAGTCACACTCAGATTCAAAGGCACTGCGCTATCATGTTGGAGATTGATTCCTAAACGTTTTATGTCCAAGTACGAGCCCTCTCATAAATTCATAATACTCCTTTTCTATTTGTTAACATGCTGGCATGAATTCCTTTGAACTCCGACTCGGTTATAGATTGAAATGCACGTTCGGTGCTTCCTATAAAGATAAAAAATTTGATTAAACCTCTATCAATATTAAAAGTAAAAAGTTTACGGTAGCTATCTATTTTTTTTTTGGGATTTTTAAAGTGCTAGTTATAACATGTATTATATTATCTTGTGATCACACTCATAGATAAAGTTATGTAAAAATCGAATTTACATATTGCAGAGTATCAAGGCTCAAGCCACTCAAGTATCAATATTAATGTAGTCGCGCTATACCAAAGTGTCAAAGACAAAACGTAAACATAACCTATATGCTCGATGTTTATTGTTCAAAATTTCACTTATTTCGTATTCAAGCAATTCAAAACAAAATAGAGATCATAAATTAACACTTGATACAACTAAATACAACAAAACAAACTCTTACATACTGTCATAATGGCGGTACTTTGGTAAATATCGTCGAGATCGGAAAGAAGAGTTTAAGCCTCATGTTCGACCAGATATCGCCTATAAACATTATAAATTGTTTCCTTGCTAGTACTCCGAATAATTTTATTTATTATAACGTGGTTTTATTAACGTTTTGATGGTCGAAATAAAAAAATAAGTACAGCTTGGCAACAAAGTCTAGAAACGGAACTATTTTTTTTTATTGCTGGCAGTCCCTGGCAATTAATGTCGTTCTGTGTCGTTCGATGTAAACAAAGTTCGCGAGTTACTTATTTTTTTATTTCGACCATCAAAACGTTAACAAAACCACGTTATAATAAATAAAACCATACGGAGTACTAGCAAGGAAACAATTTATAATGTTTATTGGCGATATCTGGTCGAACATGAGGCTTAAACTCTTCTTTCCGATCTCGACGATATTTACCAAAGTACCGCCATTATTACAGGTATGTAAAAGTTTGTTTTGTTGTATTTAGTTGTATCAAGTGTTAATTTATGATCTCTATTTTGTTTTGAATTGCTTGAATACGAAATAAGTGAAATTTTGAACAATAAACATCGAGTATATAGGTTATGTTTACGTTTTGTCTTTGACACTTTGGTATAGCGCGACTAGATTACTATTGATACTTGAGTGGCTTGAGCCTTGATACTCTGCAATATGTAAATTCGATTTCTACATAACTTTATCTATGAGTGTGATCACAAGATAATATAATACTTTTAAATTTAAAACTCACAAAAAAAAATAGGTACCGTAAACTTTTTACGTTTAATATTGATAGAGGTTTAATCAAATTTTTTATCTTTATAGGAAGCACCGAACGTGCATTTCAATCTATAACCTAGTAGGAGTTCAAAAGAATTCATGCCAGCATGTTAACAAAATAGAAAAGGAGTATTATGAATTTATGAGAGGGCTCGTACTTGGACATAAAACGTTTAGGAATCAATCTCCAACATGATAGCGCAGTGCCTTTGAATCTGAGTGTGACTCGGATGAGCTTATGGCTAGCTCTAGCCAAGACATGGATGTGGCGGGCGTGGAACATTTAGAGGAAGATTTATTGAAATCAATTATAATAATGCTATATTCATACGCCTTTTTTTTACCCCAAAAAAAAATTTAAAACACAGGAGTGCTTTGCTGCATTATTAGTGCTTGTAAGTAATTTGTATTCAGTTACATGACGTGAATACATTGTTATTACATTTTATGATACTTACTGATTTTAATTACTTATAAAAATACAGCTTAGTATCAAGACGATAGGATGGTACGCTATACGGTCGCAGCGGGTTGCCACACGAACGGTAAAGTGGCGCCCCTATTAATTTCTACTCTTTTTTGCCAAGCTGTAATTTAAAATGAAGGATGTTTGATTCAAAGATAATTCTATATCTTTGGTTTGATTGTTGCGAAAACTGGAAAGAGTTGCCACCTGTGTTTAAGTTAAAAAAAAGTCTACATAATGTAAATAAATAATTGCTTCACTCATTTATTGTTTGTCTAATCTAATATATATTAAATATTACACTATGTAATTCTGTATCATAGACTATTAAGTGTATATGTTCTGTCTCTGGCAGTTCATTAAAGTTTATCTTACTCTGATATATATATTGGATTTAGATAAAAAGTATACAAAATTTTCAGAACATTGCGTTTTTTTATAAATAAGTAATGCGATGATTTACTTTTTAAATTCAATATTACTCCTGATTAAAGAAACGTATTAGTGTAGATTCCTGCGCTAAGCGTTCAACAAATTATTTAACGCAAAAAAAAAGAGTTTCTGTTTGACATGAAGTGGTGACATTACAGAAGTAAATGTTGCTATTTTTCATAAAAAATGGCAGCCTTCATGTCGTAAGCTTTTCTTTTCTTTTCTACACATGAAAAGTTTTTATTAACAATTTATGGAAGATTTATAATGCTGTTTGAAGCAATCCAGATGGTCAATCGGTTTTCCGAAGTAATCATTTAGTTGGTAAATGTTGTTAGTCATGTACTTCATATTGGCTGTAAGTACTACGTGGTTATGATTCTTTGTAGTGGTAGATTTGCTTGAATTAATTTACGTATGTATATATTCCTTGATGGCTCCCATAAGCACTAATTCCCTACACATATTACTTCGGTATATTCGTGTCTTCTGTATATTGTTATTATTTTAGGTGGCGTAAACATTGGGCTACACATATGCAAATGTTGAACGGATCGAACGATACGAATAATTCTGTGACATCTAATAAAGAAACCATGAGCGCGGGAAGTGCGACGTTGGACCGTGAGCTGGCGAGCACGCGGCGCCTGCTGTGGGGGGACCACGTGAAGGAGGATGTCTTCCGACGGTGGGCGCAGGGCTTTCAGTTCAGTCCGGACGAGCCTAGTGCCCTCGTCCAGCAGGAAGGTGGTCCGTGTGCAGCTATTGCGCCCGTCCAAGGCTTTCTGCTCAAAATTCTTTTATCAGAGACACCGGGGCACAGTTTACAGGACTTGACATCAGAGAAGTGCAATTCTCTACTTGTTAGGGCTGTGTGTACAATATTAAGCCAGTGTCTAGCTCCTAAGTACAATGTTGCTGTGTACCGGAAGAATGAATCAGACGCTGAGACCAGCGGTGGCAACGACCACAGTGTGGAGGAACAATCCAATACGGTGTATGATACCTTAGAACAGTTCCATCGCAGGATTGAAGTTCACCCATTTCAGACTTTATCTGAAGTGGAAGCATTTTACACACGGAACATTCGGATATTGAAGGACAAGTATGGTGTACTTCTTCTGTTGTATAGTGTTATTCTCAGCAAGGGGGTTGGCATTGTGGAGGCAGAGCTGGCTGAATTGTCAGATCCACTAATACATTCAACCTATGGATATGGCTCACAGGGACTTATTAACTTAATGCTCACAGGAAGAGCCGTAGCACACGTATGGGACCATGATCAGGTTGTGGGGGGGCTTCGGCTGAGAGGCATTGAGAGACAAAATGATATTGGGTTCCTTACAATTATGGAACATATGCAATATTGCACAGTTGGTTCCTTCTACAAAAATCCCAAACATCCTGTGTGGGTGTTAGCTTCTGATACACACCTTACTGTATTGTTCTCCCTTGAGCGAAGATTAGCTGCACCCGAGACTGTTGGTGAGTCAGCAGAGCGAATTTTTCGCTCATTTGATCCAGAGGGTAACAACTTCATACCTTCAGCTGCTCTTCAGGATGTGTTATGTGCTGCGGACTTGGTTAGTGAACCTGAATATGTAGAGTTAATGAGACGGAAATTGGATTCCGAGAATTTGGGTATCATCCTTTTGAGTGCATTCATGGATGAGTTCTTCCCAGGATGTGAGCGTGGTGCACCTGACACATTCATTCTGCACCACTACAATGGGCTCCTGCGCAGCAACCCCGGCACGCGCGTCATGTACCGCACCGGGCGCGCCGCGCTGCTGGAGTGCCCGATGCGCGCCGCCAGCACGGACGCCATGCTCACGTGTTTGCAGACCAAGTGGCCCAGCATCGACGTCGTCTGGGATGACGGACAGTCGCCGTCACTCAATTAGCACGAGCTGCTCCCTTCCGATGACCCCTTGCTTTGAACTTGTACTGTGACACAGTGAGGAAATGCGTCGAAACTACTGTTAGATATGTTTAAATAATGTCGCTAAAAAATTCCATTACTTTATTGTATTAACTTATGTATAAAAAAAATTGTATTGGATGGATTGCGTCGAGGCTTCACATGGATGATCCTTGCACTGGTTAAGGCAGCTATTTTGCATAAATTTGGCGTTCATGAGACAGGACAAGCACACTGAGCCAGCGGCGCATCGGTGTGGCCTGTGCTCTGTCCGTAAGATGAGACTTTGTAATAATCAGTACAATGTTGTGAGAATAGCTTCAAGCTACCTATATAAATTAGTGATCTGATAAACTAAGCAATAAGCTTTATGCAAGAGTAATAAATAATTATAATAGTATGTAAAATATAATTTTACAGTGCTCTATTTTTGTGTTGTAATATAATTGGTCATAATTATGGATTGGGTACTGAAATACAAATCTATTTTCGTATTAAGATTAGCTGCGACAAAATTTGCTCTAGGTCATGATCTAATTATCTAAACATGCCGAGTGATGCCAACCAATGGCTTCATAAAGCTCAATGTGCACTATTGACACTACTGTAATTCTTGGTCCCAATAGACAACCCTCGACTGTACCAAGTGTAACTGCACTTGTCTTAGGACATATATTTGGTTGTACAAGCTGCTCTTCATTTCTAACTATTGATAATGTACATAATTATATTATGCAGTTCCAGTCTTATGTAAGCCTTGCACTAACTAGCATAACAGAAATAAGGCACTGGCCCTGGTCATTGGCACAAGCATAGAGGTATTGATCCTTGAAGCTGCCACATTCTAACTACTAGACTTATAATCCTTGTTTGGCAACCTTAATAACTTGTATATTTTCATGTATCTTATGAATGTATGGACAATGAGTGATAATAATGTAACACTCATACACCTCAGTTGGCCATCACTGTGGTGTTACTAAGTAGTTAGCTGGACATGCTGCTAGCATGCTTCCACACGACTTACCGTAAATTGTTGCTGCACTGTTGTACATACCTATTAACTTCTTTGACAAGTACTAAGTATGGAAGCAAGCTTAAGGTTGGTTATATGTAATATAACTTAATTGATGTAAACCAACTAATAGAGTATATTATTATGTAATGATGTTACGTGGGACTCTTCTAGGAAGTATCCCAAACATTTTATTGATTATTAACTTAAATTACATACATTTTGTAAACTTTTTCTTTAATTTATATTGTGACTTCAATTTATTTTAACATAACTGCTGTTTTAGTAAAAAAAAAACATTGACGTAAATTATATTATTCATGCTTGTTTTCCATTTTTTGGTCAACAAATCCTTATGTGGTTTCTCCATGAAGACAATATCAAAACAGTCAGTCCCCATTCACCACTACTGAACTCAAACTGGTCATCTTTGGTTAATCCGTTTTGAGATAGTTATTGTTATCATTGTGTTTTGTCAGATTCATGTAAAATAGCTGTACACATTAGTGTCGAATTATAAAGAGTATATTGAAAGATATTTTCAGTTAGTCATAAATAGTGTAACATGCTTTTTTAATTACAATACGCTGGTTTTATTTTTTTACTCTTAGGTATTGTGAGTTGGCGGTGGTTCATACTACTACTATAAATTGTTTAGAAACATAGGGCGCCAGGATGCGGAAAATGAGCCGCCCCCCCTATGAGCATTGATCACCACGCTTGCTCAAGGCGGATTGGCGATTTCAGACTTTTTAGTCCAGGTTTCCTCACGATGTTTCCTTTCACCATTAGTCGGTGACATCTAAGATATACTTATTTGAAAGTACATAATTATGTCTAGAAGTCACATTGGTACTTGCTAGGTTTCGAACCGGCGCTCGTACACGAGGAGCAGGTGCCACATCTACTAGGCCACTACGACTTCATATCTGTACATATAGTTATGTATTATAATAAAATTGTCGATACTGCACATTTCTGAATTTTGAGAAAAGAAATACTGCAAGTGACTATAAATAACTATCAGAAGACATTAAAATATTTTTTAGGGTTCTTATAGTTTCGCCATGTCTGTCTGTCTGTCCGCGTCACAGCTCAGTTTCTTTTTACTAGAAAGCTGAGTATATACATACATATATGTATATTGATCACGCTGACAAAGTGACGAAATTACGAACAAAATATTTTTTTTAGGGTAGGTAGCTCCCAAACACGTAAAGTGGGATGTTTTTTTTTTCTCTTGTGTATCCCTTTGTGTGTGGTATCGTTAGATAGGTCTTTCAAAAATATTATAGGTGTGTAAAGACCACTTTTCGGATAAGTGAGCCATTTGCGAAATATCTAGCTTTTAAGTGCAATTTTTTGCTAAATACGTGCGACCTTACCTTTGAATGGCTGTCCCTTCAAATGTGAAAAAAATCACAGACGTAGAGCATATTGTGAACTTAAAAGGAAAACTATCACGGCTAAGTAGGCTTAACCGGTTAGGTACAGAGTTATAGTTGACTAATACCTACTACGGAACCCTACTGGCCGGTTTTTTTAGAAATGTCTGTCTGTCGGTTAATTTGAACGCGCATCATTACAAAAGCGCTAAGTTTATATTAAAACGTAAGCTAGAAATCATGAAATATTGTTACGAGCTGGGGTTCGGGATAAATAATTTTACACCAATATACACATATTTCAACACTTTATTAAAATCTTTACTAATCAAATACAGCAACAAACACTAATAAGAATCACTCACTGTAATAGCAAATTCAATAAAACTAGTATCTATGTTATTCTTTATGACATAAGAATGATATATCTTTTTGAATTATCGAAATCGGACCATTACTTATGAAGATATTAAGTAATAAACATTTGCCGTTCCGGCCGCTAAAAATTAATGTCCGCGGGAGCGTGTGACGTCACTCCAACGGAACCGAGCGCAGTCTGCATTCATATTTCACTATTCGGCGGAGCTGCGACGCGGTTGGTCAGTATATTTGGCAATTTATTTTACGTAAAGTGTTGTTAGAGTGTGTTTTGTGATATTTGAGTATAAAACGTCCTAAAATATGAGTACTAATAAAGTAGAGGCTGGTTTTGTGCGAGCTCAGTCAGATAATCTTCCAAAGGTGGATTCTTTCATGACATTTGATTATCTCAGTAATCTAGTTCTAAGTTAATCTACGTTACTTATTAGTAATCTTAAGATATTGATTTAAAATCTTTAGGCACACAATCGGCTATTATCGCGGTGAATCTCTGTACATTGCTGTGAACTCTCAAAAACTCTTGAGAGTTTTTCATCCAACGCAGCAATGTATAGCAAATCACCGCGATCATCGGTGATTGTGTGGAGGCAGCAGTAGGTAGGTGTAAAAAATAATGAATATAATGTATTGGTACAGAAATCTTGATAAACAAATGTTGTTTTCGTTCATTCCTATGCGGATCATTTCGCGGATGGCTATTTAACCAACTTGCGCTTTATTTAGTTCATAGTTCCCTATATACTTGTCGATCTATAACGGAAACCTTAATATTGGTTTTCAATGGCTATTTTTTGCCACCTCGTTCATTGTTACAAATAATTCATTCAGTATGTACCTACTTAGGATGGCTTGAAAAAATCATCATCAATCATCTCTTTACAACAGGATACCATTTTGAAGAAGTTTTGCGTTTTTCGGCACGTTAAAAATAATTTTTCTAAGGTAATAATAGAAGTATTTGTACATTTTGGCACTATACAATATTAATACATGTTTGAAAAGGTGAATTAGACACAAATCGGACACTTAGTTTGTTTGAAAGTCACAATTAATCAAACAAAACACTGCGCGCCATACTGCTGCCAACGGCTAACCGTTGGAGTGACGTCACAGCTATCGCGGCGACCGCTCGGTGAACTTCGCTAGTAATTTGGTCATAACTTCGTCAATTTTTATCGTAGATCAAAAATTTTTGCACTGTATGTTAAGGATTACTTAGCTCTACAAATCTGCATTGTCAACTAAAAACGTTACGGATCCTCATTAGATTCACTCACTAATCAGATTCACTGATGATTCTTCACTTCGGTCATTCGAAGTTCACTGTATCGCGTTCAAAGTAGAACTGACTCACAGCGCTGCCCACCCTCTATTTAAATGTCGAACCCAGACTTCTAGAAAGTTCTAGGTAACCTACATAGTTCTAGAACATCTAGGAAATCTACATGGTTCTAAAACATTCTTGTAGTTCTGGTACTCGATAATAGATGGCGGTAGCGTAGCATTTTCTAGGTCATAGCCCTAGAACATTCGTTCTAGGAGGTTCGATCTAGAACATACGTTCTAGCATGTTCGACCTAGAATATTCGTTCTAGGATATTCGACCTAGAATGTTCCTACCGACCTACGTGACAATATATTTAAGAATAACATTTCTTAGTCTTTTTTTCATCAAAATCGGTTGACTGTAACAAAAGTTATAGTCATTCTAATGACGGTGGGTGTAAAATATAAAAGCTCCATAGTGAGAGACAAGGGTAGGTAAGGTAGGTTATTAATCTTAACTACTGTTTTAAGGCCTACCATTATATTTGACGCCTACACTGACACCAACGTCTACACTGACACCAACGCCTACACTGACAACAACGCGTACACTGACACCAACGCCTACACTGATACCGACGCCTACACTGATACCGATGCCAACATTGATACCGACGCCTACACTGACACCGATGCCTACACTGACACCGACGCCTACATTGATAACGACGCCAACGCTGATACCAACGCCTGGACTGATAACGACGCCCAGACCGATACCGACGCCAACATTGATACCGACGCTCAGACCGGTACCGACGCTTACACTGATACCGACGCTTACACTGATACCGACGCCAACGTTGATACCGACGCCTACACTGATACCGACGCCAGGACTGATACCGACGACAACAGTGATAACGACGCCAACGCTGATATCGACGCCTGCACCGATACCGACGCCTACACTGAACCGACGCCAAGACTGATACCGACGCCAACGCTGATACCGACGCCAAGACTGATACCGACGCCAACGCTGATACCGACGCCAGGAATGATACCGACGCCTACACTGATACCGACGCCAAGACTGATACCGACGCCAACGCTGATACCGACGCCAGGACTGATACCGACGCCAAGAATGATACCGACGCCAACGCTGATATCGACGCCTGGACCAATACCGACGCCTACACTGAACCGACGCCAAGACTGATACCGACGCCTACACTGATACCGACGCCAAGACTGATACCGACGCCAACGTTGATACCGACGCCAGGACTGATACCGACGCCAACAGTGATAACGACGCCAACGCTGATATCGACGCCTGGACCGATACCGACGCCTACACTGAACCGACGCCAACATCGATACCGACGCCTAGACTGATAACGACGCCAACGCTGATACCGACGCCCAGACATATACCGACGCTTACACTGATACCGACGCCTACACTGATACCGACGCCTACACTGATACCGACGCCTACACTGATACCGACGCCAAGACTGATTCCGACGCCAACGTTGATACCGACGCCTGCACTGATACCGACGCCAACACTGATAACGACGCCAACGCTGATATCGACGCGTGGATCGATACCGACGCCTACACTGAACCGACGCCAAGACTGATACCGACGCCTACACTGATACCGACGCCAAAACTGATACCGACGCCAAAACTGATACCGACGCCAACATTCATACCGACGCCTAGACTGATAACGACGCCAACGCTGATACCGACGCCAACATTGGTACCGATGCCTAGACTGATAACGACGCCAACGCTGATACCAACGCCCAGACCGATACCGACGCCTACACTGATACCGACGCCAAGACTGATACCGACGCCAACGCTGATACCGACGCCAGGACTAATACCGACGCCTACACTGATACCGACGCCAGGACTGATACCGATATATAAAACTACGTTATCCTTACTATCCTTACTTCCTTACTAATATTATAAATGCGAAAGTAACTCTGTCTGTCTGTCTGTCTGTTACGCTTTCACGCCAAAACTACTGGACCGATATAAATGAAATTTGGTACAGATATAGAATAGACCCTGAGGGACAACATAGGCTACTTTTTACCCGGGTGCGCTAAGTAGTTCCCTCGGAATGCGGGTGAAACCGCGGGAAACATTCGGAGTACTAGCAAGGAAACAATTTATAAGGTTTATAGGCGATATCTGATCGATCATACATAAGACTAAAACTCTTCTTTCCGATCTCGACAATATTTACCAATGTATAGTCCGACATGGCTTTTTATGAACGTGGCTGAAAGTTGAACTTCTTCTTTGGTTGAACTAAAGCTAGCCACCATTTTGAAATGTCATTTTGGTGATACCGGCCAAGGGAAAATTCTTACCCAACTATTAGTAAAAATATAGCGCTATTCACTAACGGCCATTTTCAATATCCTATCTATCCATAGATTTGCTTACTAGAGACAGATTTTTGACATTAGTCGGATAGACTTTTTATCAAAGTTCTATCTCTAGTAAGTAAGGAAATCTTCGGATAGATAGAATATTGAAAATGGCCATTAATAATCAGGAAGGTTTCGGCTTGTGAGCCACCTACTACTAACATCCAAATGTGTGTTAAATGTTTAAATATTGCATTTTATTGTTTTCAATTTAAGATTATTATTAAAACTTTAATGATGACTTAATAAATTGCTATTTATCATGTCATGATTAACTTAAGAAAATGGAAATTTCCATTAATTGGTACAGCTTGGCAAAAAAGAGTAGAAATTAATAGGGGCGCCACTTTACCGTTCGTGTGGCAACCCGCTGCGACCGTATAGCGTACCAGCCTATCGTCTTGATACTAAGCTGTATTTTTTTCTACTTTGATTTATTTTTAATTTATTAAAATCAATAACTATTATAAAATGTAATAACAATGTATTCACATCATGTAACTGAATACAAATTACTTATAAGGACTAATAATGTAAGCACTCCTGTGTTTTAATATTTTTTTTTTGGGTATAATAAAAAGACTTATGAGTATAGCATTATTATAATTGATTCCAATAAATCTTACTCTAAATATTCCACGCCCTCCAAATCCATGTCTTGGCTAGAGCTAGCCATAAACTCATCTGAGTCACGCTCAGATTCAAAGGCACTGCGCTATCATGTTGGAGATTGATTCCTTAACATAATTATTATTATTCTTTATTGCACACATTAAATTTTTTACACATTTAATACATAAAATTGATGTACAACGGCGAGCTTAACCCAGAGTTGGGTTCTCTAACAGCAAACCTTTCATGTCCACGTACTAGCCCTCTCATAAATTCATAATACTCCTTTTCTATTTTGTTAACATGCTGGCATGCATTCTTTTGAACTCCTACTCGGTTATAGATTGAAATGCACGTTCGGTGCTTCCTATAAAGATAAAAAAATTGATTAAACCTCTATCAATATTAAACGTAAAAAGTTTACGGAACCTATTTTTTTTTGTGATTTTTAAATGCTTGTTATAACAAGTATTATACACTTCTCATCAAAAAAATCGAAACACCTCGCAGTTTATGATTTGATAAGGATTATCAGAAAAATGTGTATATTTAGGAATAAATGTAAAATGTCATTTAATAGTGAGTAGTATGAGGTTTTTAAATCCTAATGTTATTGTTCTAAATTCAAATTAAGTCTTCATAGATTTCGTATTTTGTATAATGAGTAATTTTTACCCTGTATGGAATATGAAGGAAATGGGTAAAACAACACGCGTAAATGAAAATAAAAATTAAGAAACGTTTATTTAATAACTTGTATTCCCTCCGCGAGCTCTTATTACTGCTTCCATACGGTTCTTCATCGATCGGATGAGAGTCACGATCACATGTTGTGGTATATTATCCCATTCCTCTTGGATTGCATTTTGCAGCTGGCTAAGTGTTTCTGGGGCTGGATCTCTTGCTCGAATTCGTCTCTTTAATTCATCCCATAGATGTTCAATGGGATTCATGTCCGGGCTTCTTGCTGGCCATACCATAATGGAGATACCGACTTCGGTAAGATAATCTCGTACGACGCCCGCGGTGTGAGCTCTAGCATTGTCGTGCATGAATATGAAGTCATTGCCAATAAAATGTGCATAGGGCATCACATGAGGTTCAAGACACTGTTCGATGTACCGATGAGAGTTTAGTGCAGGCAGCCGTGGCCCAGACACAAAGGCAAGTTCTGTCTTACCGTCGGCGCTGATTCCTCCCCAAACCGTCCACGAACCGCCACCATAGCTGACCTTTTCTTCAATGCAGCATTGTGCAAAGCGTTCTCCATCTCTTCTGTAGACCTTGTTCCTTCCGTCGTTACCATACAGCATAATTTTACACTCATCAGAAAACAGTACTTTGCTCCACTGAAGGTATGACCAAGTTAGGTGCTCGCGTGCAAAGTTAAGGCGCGCTCTTCGATGGTCTGCAGTTAATTTCGGCCCATTCGCTGGCTTATGCGGTGCCAATCCGCGTTCCTTCAACCTTCTTCTTATTGTAGAGTCACTTACAGCTACTCTTCGTACAACGCGAAGCTGCTGCTGCAGTTGAAAAGCGTTAAGGCGTCGATTTCGTAAAGAAGTTGTTACAATAAATCGATCATCTCGCTCAGAAGTGACCCGATTCCTGCCAAATCCTGAACGGCGCGTGAACGAACCAGTCTCCCGATAGCGTTTGTAGACTCTATGAACAGATGATAAGCTTAGATGCAATCTTGCAGCCACAACACGCTGACTAAGTCCAGAATCCAGCAATGCCACCACTTGGGCGGCTTCTGCGGGCGAAGTATCCATATGTTTTAGAAAAAAAAGTTTTTTCAGACGTCCCAAAGTCACAGTAAATGAAATAAGAAACAAAAAGTTTAAAGACAAGCGCTAATTTTTAGTTTTTAAACGAGAAACGTACTCCAACCCTAAATACACATTTGTCTCAAAACAGTGATTAATTTCATTTATAGGATAAACAAATGAAATTCTAATTTCGAATTTTGATTTTTTTCTTCTTACTGTAATGACCAAACTGCCAGCTACACAATAATGTTTTTTTTTTCATGGAATTAATTCTCTTTTGTAAAAAATTAGGACAAAAACAATAAAAACGAAAGTGTTTCGATTTTTTTGATGAGAAGTGTATTATCTTGTGATCACACTCATAGATAAAGATATGTAGAAATCGAATTTACATATTGCAGAGTATCAAGGCTCAAGCCACTGAAGTAGCAATATTATCTAGTCGCGCTATACCAAAGTGTCAAAGACAAAACGTAAACATAACCTATATGCTCGATGTTTATTATTCAAAATTTCACTTATTTCGTATTCAAGCAATTCAAAACCAAATAGAGATCATAATTTAACACTTGATACAACTAAATACAACAAAACAAACTCTTACATACCTGTCATAATGGCGGTACTTTGGTAAATATCGTCGAGATCGGAAAGAAGAGTTTAAGCCTCATGTTCGACCAGATATCGCCTATAAACATTATAAATTGTTTCCTTGCTAGTACTCCGAATGGTTTTATTTATTATAACGTGGTTTTTTAACGTTTTGATGGTCGAAATAAAAAAATAAGTAACTCGCGACCTTTGTTTACATCGAACGACACAGAACGACATTAATTGCCAGCAATAAAAAAAATTAGTTCCGTTTCTAGACTTTTTTGCCAAGCTGTAGGTATCATTATTACTGAAAATGTCATTTTAAGATTGTGGCTAGCATTAGTTCTTCTGTGTGTGTCATGTCGGACTATAATTGTAATTGTATTCTCTTTGATGCTATAATTTATTCCTGAAAGTATGACAGAAAATGTGAAATATGCGACTTCAAATTGGAAAATGGAAAGGAAAAATATTACGTACAGCTTGGCAAAAAAGAGCAGAAATTAATAGGGGCGCCAATTTACCGTTCGTGTGGCAACCCGCTACGACCGTATAGCGTACCATCCTATCGTCTTGATACTAAGCTGTATTTCTATAATTAATTAAAATCAGTAAGTATTATAAAATGTAATAACAAGTATTCACGTCATGTAACTGAATACAAATTACTTATAAGCACTAATAATGTAAGCACTCCTGTGTTTACATTTTTTTTTGGGTATAAAAAAAGGCGTATGAATATAGCGTTATTATATTTGATTTCAATAAATCTTCCTCTAAATATTCCACGCCCGCCACATCCATGTCTTGGCTAGAGCTAGCCATAAACTCATCTGAGTCACACTCTGATTCAAAGGCACTGCGCTATCATGTTGGAGATTGATTCCTAAACGTTTTACAGCTTGGCAAAAAAGTCTAGAAACGGAACTAATTTTTTTTATTGCTGACAACACCTCAAAATAATGTCGATTGATGTAAACAAAGTTCGCGAGTTACTTATTTTTTTATTTCGACCATCAAAACGTTAATAAAACCACGTTATAATAAATAAAACCATTCGGAGTACTAGCAAGGAAACAATTTATAATGTTTATAGGCGATATCTTGTCGAACATGAGGCTTAAACTCTTCTTTCCGATCTCGACGATATTTACTAAAGTACCGCCATTATGACAGGTATGTAAGAGTTTGTTTTGTTGTATCAAGTGTTAATTTATGATCTCTATTTTGTTTTGAATTGCTTGAATACGAAATAAGTGAAATTTTGAACAATAAACATCGAGCATATAGGCGCCCTCTCATAAATTCATAATACTCCTTTTCTATTTTGTTAACATGCTGGCATGAATTCTTTTGAACTCCTACTACTGGGTTATAGATTGAAATGCACGTTCGGTGCTTCCTATAAAGATAAAAAATTGATTAAACCTCTATCAATATTAAACGTAAAAAGTTAGCGGTACCTATCTATTTTTTTTTGTGAGTTTTAAATTTAAAAGTATTATATTATCTTGTGATCACACTCATAGATAAAGTTATGTAGAAATCGAATTTACATATTGCAGAGTATCAAGGCTCAAGCCACTCAAGTATCAATATTAATCTAGTCGCGCTATACCAAACAAAGACAAAACGTAAACATAACCTATATGCTCGATTTTTATTGTTCAAAATTTCACTTTTTTCGTATTCAAGCAATTCAAAACTAAATACAACAAAACAAACTCGTACATACCTGTTATTATGGCGGTACTTTGGTAAATATCGTCGAGATCGGAAAGAAGAGTTTTAGCTTCATGTTTGACCAGATATCGCCTGTAAACCGTATGAATTGTTTCTTTGCTAGTACTCTGAATGGTTTTATTTATTATAACGTAGTTTTATGGCCGTTTTCGTGGTCGAAATAAAAAAATAAGTACAGCTTGGCAAAAAAGAGTAGAAATTAATAGGGGCGCCAATTTACCGTTCGTGTGGCAAACCGCTGCGACCGTATAGCGTACCATCCTATCGTCTTGATACTAAGCTGTATTTCTATAATTAATTAAAATCAGTAAGTATTACAAAATGTAATAACAAGTATTCACGTTATGTAACTGAATACAAATTACTTATAAGCACTAATAATGTAAGCACTCTTGTGTTTACAAAATTTTTTTGGGTATAAAAAAAGGCGTATTAATATAGCGTTATCATATTTGATTTCAATAAATCTTCCTCTAAATATTCCACGCCCGCCACATCCATGTCTTGGCTAGAGCTAGCCATAAACTCATTTGAGTCACACTCAGATTCAAAGGCACTGCGCTATCATGTTGGAGATTGATTCCTAAACGTTTTATGTCCAAGTATGTAGGTAGTTATTCGGCGAGGGGATCCATTTTTATATAAATATGATTTATTTACTTATCATAGTCCTAATATTATAAATTAAATGCGAAAGTATTGTACATTGTTTTTTACGAATCACTGTAAAACAAAGGGTGACCTGATTTTGATCAAATTTAGTATAAAGGTGGTGGGGGAGGAGACGTTTAAACGTTTATAGGCTACTCCAGATGAGTCAAGTAGTTATCTCAGAATGTGGGTGAAACCGAGGTAAATAGCTAGTTTGATAGAAAATGTACTACTTATAGTTTCATGTTTATTTCAATAATGTTAACCATTCACTGTTAATCATCTATTTCTGGTATAAGTTTATAGGAATTAATGAAGAACAAGTAAACAGTTGATCAGCAATTTTACAAATGCTAATATGTCACGAGAAGAAGTCCATTTTAAGAAATATGCAACTGAGTATGATCCTGTCGTAATTGGCTCTATTGACGGTAAGTCACTTGATGCAACATTTCTAATCTCAACAATCCACTACAATTGCCTCTATGATTACCCACCAACCTAATTTACATTTTGCAATTAGCCATAACTAAATAAGTTTCTTGAAAAACGATGCTGGTGTCAGCAATTGTTGAATAACAACCACAACTAAAATCCTGTCTAAATCTCAAAGCACAATAAGTAGCCTACAGAGTGCAATTAAAATTAACATAAATATGTGTTGGTCAGTCTCCTTCCAGTTTTGTAACATTGTTCACCATCAGAGACAAGCTCAATAGCTTGCCTCCTGTCAACCTAAAATCTGCCTTTAACCTATTCAAGCATATAATGCAGACGTCAGGCTGCACAGTCATATAATACCCTCTTTTTGTGCTTTGCTGCAGTTTTATTAAATAGTAAAAAGCTATTTTTCTACATAGTATTGGCAATATTATTATTATTTGTAATAATATGCAAATATAACTGACGGCCTGTTAGAGTAGTAATGACAATAAAAAATAATATATGTATTTTTTGATCCACAGCATTATGTCTTATGGCATTTTGCTGTGGGGACGAGCTGCTGACATTGAATCCATATTTATTCTACAAAAAAGAGCTGTCAGAGCCATATATAATTTACGTTGTCGCGAATCTCTTAGGGAACTGTTTAAAAATATTAATATTATGACGGTACCTTGCCAATTCATCTATGAAAATATTATGTATGTTAGAAAAAATCTTCATTTGTTTGATAAAATATGTGATAGACATGATTACAATACTAGGAATAAGAACAAACTAGCTCTACCACAGTTCAGATTATCTAAAGTACATACATCTTTCATGGGATACTGTGTTAAATGTTATAATAAAATACCAGAAAACATTTTAGAGCTAAATGAGAAAAAATTTAAAACTTATATAAAAGCCACGCTCTGTAAGCAAGCATATTATAAACTAGAAGATTACATTCAGGATAAACATGCTTGGAAACATGCTGGTCCTGCTCCATAGGACAACCTTGACAATATCAAACTGATTGCAAACTTTAAAATCATAATTATGTAATATAAATATTTCTTATTACTATATTTCTTTTTACTATATAAATTGCATTTATCTTCGACACAACAATAAAAAAAATGTAAATGTGAATACCATGTAGCTACCAAATAGACTTCCTACCTTACCATTTTTTATTTATTTATTTTTGAATTTTGATTCTACATGATATTCGCATGTTATTATTTTATGTATACATGAAAATTGTTAAAACTTATTTAAAAAGAGTAACCATGGAGTTTCTTGCCCGTTCTTCTCCATAGGAAACTACTTTTTGGAATGGGCAACTAAATTCTTTCTTTTTTGACTTTCAAAAGTGCTTGTAATTAGGCCTAATTGAAATAAATGATTTGAATTGAATTGAATTGAATTGATGTAAATGCAAAATAATTATCTTCTTGCCTAGGCACAGATACCGAACCCCATGACCGTGCAATACTGCGTGCATTGCATTCGGAGTATACCCCCAACAAGCTAGTGAAGGGAGACCCCATCAATACCCTATTTGTAGGGAGGCTCAACCCCAGAACTACTGAAGTGAGTATCATACTCCAATGTGAATCCCAGCATAGGTGTATTCACATAATGTATAATGCGTAGTGAACAATTCTTATAATTTGACCATGTTCTGTCCATATGCAGCTCAGCACTGAGACGCTTACAACTAAAAAGCGTTAGACATGGTATACAAATACATATTAATCACACCAACAATGTATTAACATAAACAGGGTGTCCACACTTACAAATGCCAGAAATAATCCCCTGACTGATCAGGGAATGATCATTCTACCATATTTCCCTGACCCAATATTGTGGTTGTCTAAGGAAAATATGTTATTATCTTGTTTTTGACGAGATTATTGATATATGAATACGATTTTTTTTTTGAGAAATATGTGCAACATGATTCTTAAGGAATCATAATTATTTTTATTTAATGACTCAGCATTTCCCTGACTTTAGACTAATATGACATTTTGCCCTGACCACCTATTGCTTCCCTGATAAGTGTTGATTCAAGTTATAAATTATTCATGTACCCGATTTCATCCAAATCCAGTAGGTTTTGTGTGAAACAGTAACATACATACATACATACTCGTAAATACTACGTCACAAAGTTTAGCATTTATAAGTAGGATTGTACGATATAACATGTTTATAGGTATGTTTATTCCTCAGGGAACATTGAAATCGGAATTCGTAAAATTTGGGAGAATAGTTAACTGCCGCGTAGTCAGAGACATAGTTACCGGCAAGTCTAAGCAATATGCATTCATAGAGTTTGAAGATGTGGGATGTGTGGACCGGGCCCTGAAGGAGATGCAGAAGGAGTACATAGACGGCGCGGAGATGATTGTGGAGCGCGAAGCGGAGCGCCGCCTGGGGGGCTGGCGGCCCCGGCGGCTCGGCGGGGGCTTCGGGGGGCGGAAGGAATCCGGCCAACTTAGGTTTGGCTGTCAGGATAGACCTTTCCGAAAACCCATAATGGTTGGACAAAAATGGGATAACGCGCCATCGAGAAGATAATTTGCAAACGTCAATAATTGCCGGACAGCAGCAGTTGACCTGGAACAAGTAGTTAGCAAGACTTGTGACAGTGCTCAGTTTGCACATGCAGGTGTCCGCTCCCGTACCACTTTGAATGAGCACAATATTCAGATAGAGATAACTTTATGGTTACAATTTACAATGGACCTAAACACGAGCCTAGCAGTAATTTGTCTACAACTTGCTAGTCATCACACTCAGTACGAACGAATTTCGCTGTCATTCAAATTAAAAACTCAACTGTATACTCGCGAATTTAAAAACAAATGTTGCGATCTAAGAGGCCACGTGCGTCAGCCATGGAACACAACGTGGTCTGAAATAATGTAAAACATGAGTAGTAGCGTCAAATAATGTGTTATGTGTGCTGTAAGGAGCTGAAGGGTTGGTGCAAGTCATTCACTCGCACGGAGGGACTCCTCGCCATCCTAGAGGCTATCCTTCTTGTGGTGTTTATTAGTTTTTTTATATTTTTGATACTTCACTTTGTGGCTTGTCGCACCCACCTCGAAGTTGTGACTGCAAAACCCCCAAAAAAGCATTTACCAGTTCCATCAGCGGCGACTACCAGCACCACCGCCGTCTCCACCCCGCCCAGCACCCTGCCGCCGGGCGTCGAGTGCACGTGGGAGCCCTCACAGCAAACTTCTGCCAGGACGCATTACTATCTCACTGATACCGACCCTCTGCCCTCGCCCGCCTACACTGAAACATCTTCTAAGAATACTGGCTATACCACCCAACATGAGTCTACCACGGAAGAGAGTTTAGAGATATTAGGCGAAACACTGCAACCGTCGCACGACTATGACGATGTCGAGTTCTTAGAACCCGCGGACGGCGAGCTGGCCGAGGACACGTACAAGAGTCAGGTCGCGGCTCTAGTTAAAATGAGGCCCCTGGGGGACGTGACGTTCGGCTGCATGTTGACCAAGATAACCAAATTTTGGACTTTGACGGCCGCCAGCTGTATAGAGTCGATCGAGGAGGTGGACTCGCTGGACTCGTTCTTCATAGTGGAGCAGTTCGGCGAGGCGGCGCAGTCGCGGCCGAGCACCGTGACCGACGTGCGCGTGCACCCGCAGTACCGCGCCGCCGGGGCCGCCCGCGCCGCCCGGGCCTCGCGCGCGCACGACCTGGCCGCGCTGCGGGCCCACCGCGCGCTGCGGCCCGCGCCGCCGCGCCTGCCGCGCGCGCTCGACTACTTCCTCGTCGCCCTGGGGGAGCGGTTCACCGCGCTCGGCTACGGAGGCTACAGGTAACCGGCGTGCACTGCCCGCGCGAGCCGGCAGTGCGGCGCAGTAACGCGTTGGGCGCAGGGCGGCGGGCGCGGCGGGGGCGCGGCGGCTGCGGCGCGTGGCGCTGTGGGCGGCGGCGGGCGGCGCGTGCGGCGCGGGCGCGCGGCGGCACCTGGCGCGGGCGGGGGCGGGCGCGGGGGCGCACGCGGGCTGCGGGGCGCGCGCGCTGTGCGCGGGGCCGCGCTGGGCGCGCGGGCAGGCGTGCGCCTACTGCGCGGGCACGCCGCTGCTGCGCGGCGGCACGCTGTACGGCGTCATGAGCGACGGCGGCGCGTGCGGGCTCAGCTGCGAGCCGCAGCTCTACGTCAACATCGCCACGCTGCGCGACTGGATCGACTCCGTCACTATCGATTAATGGATTAACTTTTATACGCGTGAGTTTCATTTGTAGTCGACGAGTACCTAGGATGCCCGATTGCTCCGTGACAGCTCGCAAGAGTCTTGTAATAGGTAGCTATAAAATGAAATTTAAAAAAAAAACTGTTTTATTAAACAATTACAAAACCACACAAAAATAACAACCAGTCTTACCAAGAGGTCTCGTGCTACCCGGTAACCGGGTTGTAGTTGTAGACATCGGGTCACTCCATGTAAAACGTTGGTACCTACTGTGGCAGTAGTCCCGGTTAGACTAGAAGCCAATGCTAACATAGTTTGAAAAGACTAGGCAAATGATGATGATGTTTACATGGACAGCAAATACTAGGTAAAATCTAAGCAAATAAATGGTTTACTGGAATAGAAACAAGTGGTTTTGTACTGACCACAAATTGACCGCACGGAAGGTGCCGTCCACTGTGAGGTCTGTTTCACTGACCATTCGGCATGTCCGATGGCGATATGCTTCTGGCGCGACTCGCACCATATCGCGCGCGCGACCTGACGCTATTCGACATAGTATAATTATGTATAAAGTTGTGTATTTCTAGCTTTTTATGGGTTCGTAAAGCTGAAATTTGGTACAGATATGTATATTGATTACGGCCAACAAAGCGGTAAAAAGAAAAACATCCCATTGTGTGAGGTATCATTGGATAGGTCTGCACGCGGCCTGACGCACTGGGTCGGCCTTTCAGGTTCTAGGACCAGTAACTCTTTCGAACAATCCCAGGACACCTTAGCGCCTACCTGGCCACTCCTCAAAGGGAGGGGACTTATTGCCACAATTGGAGCGTGCCCTATGTATATCTAGCTTATATCAAACAGTTGAAATATTTTCTACTAATACATCTATGGCTGCGGCAGTGTGACAGGTGACAAATATGTGACGTTTGCTGGAGTGATGATTGTCGTGTTTGTCATAACTGCGATGTTGTGAGTTTTCCACAAGTTGTTGTACACAAACGTAACAAGTTCGTGTCTATAGTGTGTTCCAACAAGGGATTGTTGGTGATCTCCCTGCTGATGGCAGCGTTCGTCATCTGCACCATAGGCGCCGCGGTACTGCAAATAGTGGCCGCCATAGACGGCAAAAAAGACGACGAAGAAACGATTGAGGAACTAATCGGTTTAGGAAGAGAGTCAGTTGATGAATACGATCCCAACAGGTTTTCTCCGAAATTTACAGGGGAGAGCGCTGGACTCACCGCACCAAAAATTGTGGTCGAGCGGAAACTAGCCCCGACACCGGCGGCCCACGCGGGGATGCAGCCTATTACAACGCCACATGTGTTGTCTATCCCGATTATAAGAATAAAAAGCGAAGAAACAGTACTGCGGTCACCCACAATCAACTCTGCGCAGGGATCATCCTCTAACCTGAAAGCTTGACCTCGCAAAATAAAATTTAAAGTTAAATATTTCATTTTTAATTGTTAGTTCGTCTCCTTAGATGGTAGATTCCTGGCTGTAGCTTCGAATTTGACTATGTACATGAATGAAACACAACATAAGCATAACATAAACATTTTATTTAAATATTTTCCATAAGTTTTGAATCGTCATATAATACAATGCAAATCAGACGCGTCCCGCGCCTGTCTTCACTCCAATATACATATAAACCGAAACTACATAATGCTTTTTATACAAATGAACGCCTATTCATCGATTGCAGTTTACTAAGGCATTTAACATTTTATACAACATACCGAGGACCGGTGCCGCTGCAGGCCCGGCCGCTGTCCGGGGGTATATATCTATACGACCTCTCTAATTAAAGCGAAACAAAAACCCAAGGAAACTACGCGATGGACGAATATTACTCGGTACAACTAAATTGAATAGAAAATAAATTGATTACAAATATGAAAGCATAGAAATAATACATTAAATTACATATTTTTACTCAATAATAAATTTTATATGTCGAATCAAATACCATTGGTTTCTAACTATAATTAACATAAAATCCATTTCCTTAAAACATTGAGTATAAAGATTGAGAAAAAGAAAATAATGGAACAAATGAGTGTATGAATTATAATCACGTAGAGCGGCACGCGCGAAGGTCCGTTTATATCTACAGACATTGAGCGTGTCAGACACGTGCCAGGTCAGACACCGACAGACACTGTACATCTGAGCGTACCATGTCAGATATCGACAGACACCGTTGTCAGCGTCGGGGCCGCTCTAACAGCGGTTTATGAACAGCTTTCACAATGTTCAGACACTTCTCTGTGGAAGATTTATTCATAATTGCGATGTTGCTAGAAGCTTAGATTATATAGGTACATGTCTAGATGGAGCGTCAAGTGCGCGCAAACGTGTCAAAAAGTGTCAGCCAACGATTAGCTCACAAGTGCTTACCCGCCGATCAGTACAGTACGTAACCGTCGGTAAACCTTGTCGTAATTAATAAGTCCATTATTTTTATGTGATTTATGGGAGAATTGTAGTAACTGTTATCATTATTTACACACACAGAGACGTATACGCACAGTGTAAAACGACGCCTGCACGCACACATGCTTGAAATTGTTGCCTCGTTTTCTTTGTTATGATTGTAGCGCGACGCTCCATCTAGACATATGTAAGCTTTGTATACTGTATGTTGTGTACGTAGCTCAATATACGAGTATGTGTACGCCGCCTAACAAGTATGACGTTGCACACGAAGAATGACAGTGACAGATAGCACACTCGAGATAGAGAATCTCGTGAAGTGATTTATTTCTCATTGTCTAATAATAATAAGGAATAGAAGTAAATTTCATTAAATTGCTAGTTTAAATAAGTAAAGTAATACAGTGTCGATCTACTAAAATATTGGAAGTAAAAAACCTTTAATTGTCGATTTTTCTATTTTTAGGTTAGTAGATATTTCACAATGTGCAAATATTTGATCTCAATTAATTTGAGTGATTTAATTTTATAATAACATTAAACATTTCTATTTTTAGATAAATCAAATTGTGCGTTATTTACTCCCGTATCATCTAACATATTACACATATATATAATCTAAGGCTAGAAGAAGAAGAGCAGGGTAAAACATAAACTCCGACAGCTAAAGAAAACAAAAGAAGTCTGAACGGTTCCGATGCTCTGTTCACACTGCCCGGCAGGAGCCACAGACACGTTCAGACATGAACCGTACAGACAAAATATTCTTACCGCGAATACTGGCCGCACATGGTCCGTGTCTGTTGGTGCCTGCGCGGCCGTGTAACGATAGATGTAAATACGTTAATAGACACTGTATAAAAGAATATTGTTTTGTCTGTCAAGCCACGTGTCTAACACGCTCAATGTCTGTAGATATAAACGGACCTCGACACTCGACGCACAGCGCGCGCGGCGTCATATTGAATCTGTTGAAGTGCGTCGCAATTTCTGTCGTAGTGTAAACTTAGCTTGAGCGCCACTGGCACTGGGCGCGGCCTGAGAGTACACCGGTACAGCCGAGCGGTGTCTACCCAACGACTGATACTTTCTGCAAATAGTCTATTTTTATGTTATGAAATAGGTATTGAGAATGAAAGATGCCCCATTAGAAATTAAGCCGCGAGCTATATCCCGATAAGTTTTATAAGTTGACCGGAATCAAGGTGCAGATAAGAACAGGATACAACATTTTTGAAAAGAAAACAGTCTGAGAATTTTTATAATTATTGATTTGTGGCATGTCACGAATTAGGAAGAGTGGGCGAATTTTTGACTATATATTCTAATAGAAGAGAGATGACAACTTTCTAAAAGCAATAGACACCGCTGGAGTACCGGCGCCGCCGCCTGGCGAGCCACACTGCACAGTCGGGCACGACCTGCCTGGCAGATGCGTGTTTATTGTTCAATCACGGTGACCGTTTCCTTATAACTTGATTAGATCAAGATGTCGGAATTATATCGTCAGTGCAGTATGCCGTCGAGTCCCTGTAGTGCTCAAGCGAGGATAGTGTCAGGTGTTACTGCAGTCGGCGTGGAACACAAGTGGTCCGCGGCACTCGGGGAGGGGCGGCTAGATGCCGCTGCGTTCGTAAGGGTCGTGGTCGCTCTCCACCATGGACGGCTCGTACACGCCGCTCTGGAAACAACAACAATACATTATACGACTCAATATTGATTTCAGAAATAAGCAGACGAACTCAGTCGACAGTGTACCTTATTGCTCTTTGGTAGGGGAGCCCTAGTAGGGATTTCGGGATTTACTAAAGCGCGGCAGATTAATATACAGGGGGATACCTTGTACCCGTTTCAGTACCTCCACCAAATATGAGCCCCATATATAAGGACGCGCGTCAAGGATAAAGGATCAGATTAGTAAAAAAAAATCGATCATCAGACAATCTCGAGCGCGTCAGATTAAGGTAAGGTGAGTTAATTACATGCTAAAAAGTGTATATTCCACTAATCTGACAATTTGAGAGTGACGCAAAGAAAGGGGAGGGCGGAAAAGTTGTAAAAAAAAACGTCATCTCGACATTCTCGAGCGTGGCTGATTTTTTTTTTATTTTGTAGTAAATTATTCAAGGATAACGAAAAATATATAATCTGACCATTTCCACAAGCCGAAGTAACAAAAATTCGTCGATAAAGTTTAATGCGTGCAGCTGCGTGATGATGATTATCCTCTCCGCGTTTCTACTCTTTCTCTATCTATAATTATCTCACTCCGTCTCTACTCTGGTTTCGGTTGCTATGACGCCTTCACAGCTGATGACACAGAACAGACTCGTTCGTGGCATAATATTATTAACAGTATTTCCAACGTTTTGGCTTTTCGTTTACGTTTTTTTTTGTTCGAGCACGAAAAAGATGAAGATGATTCTACTGATGAAGAAGATGATTCTACTGATGAAGATGATGATTAATTAATCAATTAATCATAAAAAAATATATTTTTTGAGCATTTAAAAAAAATATTTTCTTATAAATACGAGAATACTTATAGTATTCTACTTAACAAACGTACACGTTTTTATTTGCATGCTATTTCCTGAGCTTTTCAATTAATTAAGTCCAATGGTTTGAATAAAAATTGTTTTTTGTCAGATTAGGCGAATCCCTCTAGATAATCGTCAGATTATGAGACAGCACGTCTAGGACATAAAGATGAACCATATATATCTTAATCTGACGCGCTCGAGTATTTCAAAATGGCGATTTTTTTTTGCACATTATAATAATGGCCACGAGTTTGCGTCACATCGAAATCGTCAGATTATTGATTGAGAGCGTTTTTTTAGGTTCACTTAACACCCCCTTAGAAAATGTGACGCGCTCGATTAAATTATTTTTTTTTTTCATTTTCAACCCTTACGTACGACCACCCCCATCATGCAAACGATCAGATTAACATACATACATTCTTAAAAATACGTAGGACATTGATACTATCAATATCTGACGCGCTCGATTATGTCCATGCAACAGATTTTTTTTACATTTTTGAAAATCTATAGCTGCTCCCCCCACCGATGAAAACGATACATTATATAACATTTTTTTCTTCTTATCATCTAAGCTTTGCATCCCAATAGGTCTCTATGACGCTCGAGTAAATCCCCATTTAGCATCGTGGGCTCCCCTACCACTTTAAAAATCAAACATTTACAATGAGACGTTCTAGGGCCGGTTTCACCAATGACGATCCAAGTATAACTCTTCTGGAGACGAAATTACTCGCTGCATTTAGTCTCCGAAACGTTTCGCCACTAAAAAGTTCCTCCTAGTAAGTAAAACTATTCTTTGATAAGCGTCTACATGTTATCTGTGGCCGGTTTAATGTCATGTGAATAGAGTTGTTCCCAACGTACTTTAATCTATTATTTTTATTTTTTTTCATAACCTGAACATTTATTCACGGTGCACAAACTGCTCCACGTAAAAACATTGAAATGTTATTTAATCATTGAAGCTTCATTCTACTCTATGAAATGTTGCACGGGTACACTCAGTGAGTTAATTTTATACGCACTGTAACAACAAACATGCTGAAAAGAATTATAGTCTGTATCTAAAAAAATATACTGACTTGAAGTTTACTTTACTAATTCGTCACATCACCTAACTGTACTTAGGTGCTCACTGGTTAGGGTTCCGTAGTCCGACAGGGAACCCTTATAGTTTCACCATGTCCGTCTGTCTTGTCTGTCCGCGGCATAGCTCCGAGGTTCTTGTTCCTAGAAAGCTGAAGTTTTGGTATGGATATGTATATTGATCACGCCGAGAAAGTGGTAAAATAAAATTTTGTTTTTTTTTTTATGGTAGTTCCCAAACTCAAAGTGGGATTATTTTTTTCTCGCGTACCCTTTCGTGTGGGGTATCGTTAGATAAGTCTTTAGCGAGCCATTTGCGAAATATCTAGCTTTTAAGTGCAAATTTTTGTTCGATACGAGCATCCCCTCGAATGTGAAAAAATTCACAGACGTAGTACATGTAATGAACTTACAAGGAAAACTATCACTGGCACGACTAGTAATAGAACAGAAGTATATAGGACGTCCCTCGAGTTAAACCGCGGTCAACATCTGGTTTTATGTTTCTACAATGTGTAGTTCATATGCATAACTTCTAGTCTTAGATTATATACATGTCTAGATGGAGCGTCAAGTGCGCGCAAACGTGTCAAAAAGTGTCAGCCAACGATTAGCTCACAAGTGCTTACCCGCCGATCAGTACAGTACGTAACCGTCGGTAAACCTTGTCGTAATTAATAAGTCCATTATTTTTATGTGATTTATGGGAGAATTGTAGTAACTGTTATCATTATTTACACACACAGAGACGTATACGCACAGTGTAAAACGACGCCAGCACGCACACATGCTTGAAATTGTTGACTCGTTTTCTTTGTTATGATTGTAGCGCGACGCTCCATCTAGACATGTATATAATCTAAGCTTCTAGTGCCATAAGACGCAACATTTTTTTTACAATTTTTTTTTCAAAATGCTTAGAGGTGTTTAGGAATGATTGTGGTTTGGACATATATTATTCGTAGTTAATTTGAATTCTCATGGAGCAGAATGGAACCAATTTTATCAAGTATTTACATATTTTTTGCCATGGATTACTTTGAGAATTATTCTTGTAGTACCTTGGGAGCACCCCAAATCATGAACAAATGAATATAAATAATTTAGTCGTCACTTGTCAAATTGAAAATAAATCAGCTGGCGTTAAAAAATGACGCCTTTTTATCTAAGGACAGCCCGCCAGTCCGTAAAATTGGCGGTATAAGATTTAATCGCGTATAAATTTGTCATTATGAAGATGAGCAGTTGATGAAATGAAGACATGGTTATGAGATTATCTGAGAGTAAATAATAGTTTTGGAATAAAACTAGTTTGGTGAAATCGGACCTGACTGACTGTCTGCACTGAAGTAAGCATGCGTTATTGAAAACAATCATTTTTACGTGTTCTCACAGCGAGCTACGACTACTTACTCACAAAACCTACAGGCTAATTGGATGAATATCTTACTGTTAGTGTCCGTTGGGCAGACTCTCCGTTTCCTAGCAGCATGTGACAACAACATCGTTTTACTTGTGTGATTGTATAGCAGTCCTACATACAGACGAGCTACTCTCAAACTAAATAACTACCCAAGTACATTAGTACAATACGCTTGAGCCCATAGTGAACATTAGTTCACTATGGGCTCAAGCGTATTGTTTAACTTCGGATTTTACCGAAAAAGGCATATATCTTAGAATAATAGCGCACAGAACCGCGACTAGATCAAAACACGACCGATATCGTAAAGCAACTTTCATTCCTTTGTGTGCGTGAGCCGAATGTGTCTTAGTTCCCCAAACGCACACAAATATAGCTTTCAGTAGCGATGGTTTCACTAGGTGTTTACCCACTAAATATAGGAAAGGTAAAATAAACAATTAAATGGAATGCTCATATTGCACCATACACACGTAACTACGTAAGTACACAATCAGAATAGGAACACAAGGTAATACACACGGCACTTGCTTTAGAGGTAGTTACCTACTTAATAAAACAATTACAAGAAGAACCAAGCGCTGTCTTTCTTTTGTCTAAAGCTTTTTGTCTCACAACTAGCAACACTGCTCTGAGATAGTTATTTCAGTTTTTGGTTAATGATAGATTAAGGTAAGATACTGTATAACATGTAAGTACGAGTAATTACTTGTGAAATGTAATTTGATCACATTATTTTTGTTTTCCCGAAGCGCTATAAAATCTTTGCTCGGGAGCCGTGTACGACAGATCGTGGAATAAACTACCTAATGTATTTGATAAGTCGTAATCGTTCTATTATATGCCTATATGTTTATTATAAGAAAAGTCGTAGGAACTGCAACATCGCATGTACCTCGTCCGGGTCCGGGTCCTGGATGGGGGACGGGGGAGGGGACTCCGAGTAGGACGGGGTGGGGGAGGGAGGGATCATCACCTCGATAGCCTCTGGACGTATTACCTCGGGTTCCTGCTTGGTCAGCTCAAACTATAGGGTTAAGGGAGTCAATTTAAATAATATCATATACTTAGTGCATGTTCATTAGCAGCAGCACGTGCGGGCAGTGGGTACTTACCGCGGGCAGCGGCGCGGGCACGAAGTAGGAGGGGGGCGGGGGCGGCGGCGCGGCCGGCAGCAGCTCGCCCGGGGCCGGCAGCTCGCCCGCGCTCGGCCGCTCGCCTGCGCCGCGCGGGTTGAACACGTCCACGTACGACTTCTTTATGTCTGCAACCAAGTCGTGCGGGGTGTAACACAGGTGCCGCGCACTCCTTTATTTATTATACATGGCTTTTTAACTTAGTGAACATTTTAAACAAAAAGTTAATACAAATATCAGGAAAATGCATTAGTAAAATATAGGATGTCAGTTGGAACTTGACTATTATATAATCAAAGATTCGTATACATATTTGTAACGTATAGTTTACTCACGTCTTCCCTTCTGCATTTTGAATATGTTAGAGACGGGCGCGGCGGGCGGCGCCCCGTGCGGCCCGGGCGGCCCGGGCGCCCCGGCCGCTCCGCCCGGCGACGCGCTCCTGCACACACGGATACGTTAGCGCACAGTGGCACGCGGGCACACTGGGCGGCACAGTGGCACGCGGGCACACTGGGCGGCACAGTGGCACGCGGGCACACTGGGCGGCACAGTGGCACGCGGGCACACTGGGCGGCACAGTGGCACGCGGGCACACTGGGCGGCACAGTGGCACGCGGGCACACTGGGCGGCACAGTGGCACGCGGGCACACTGGGCGGCACAGTGGCACGCGGGCACACTGGGCGGCACAGTGGCACGCGGGCACACTGGGCGGCACAGTGGCACGCGGGCACACTGGGCGGCACAGTGGCACGCGGGCACACTGGGCGGCACAGTGGCACGCGGGCACACTGGGCGGCACAGTGGCACGCGGGCACACTGGGCGGCACAGTGGGCGGCACACTACTGTACCTGAGCGCGGGCGGCAGCTGCGCGGCGGTGGGGGGCGGCGGCGGCGGCGCGGGGGTGTCGGCGTCGCCGTCCAGGTTGCGCCAGCGCTTGGTCTCGGCGTCCCACACGATCTGCCACACACGCACCGCGTCACGCCTGGCTGCAGCACTACACTCAGACATGCACCTGCACTACCTCACGGCAGTACGCGACTGTACCGGCCGCCGCTGACTGACTCACTTCTCTGAGTGTCAAATCAAACAGGTGCCAACATTGTCTCCGAAAAATAAAATTAACTGATACTATATCTCTCAATTGGTCCTATAATGGTTGCTTCGTACTATTAACGAATAACGTAATAAAAGACTCAAAGTGCGAAATTAGTTTATTCAATAGATACATAAACATAAGATAGAAAAAGTAACCAAATATTATTATATATGAATAGATAAATAGATAGGATTATATAATAGAATATATAAGATATTTATAAATATAACGCATTTTTATGCTTGCTCCTGTGATGAGTCATCACAAGACAATCACTACGTAATTTTTGTTATATAGATTAAAAATACATAAATGCAATACAAATATACTACACAAATAAATATTGAACTCATAATAAATATCCATATAAAATATAGAAACTCGAAAGTCCATAAAACGCCTATAAAAGTGTATAGAAACATAAAACGTAATAAAACTTTCAAATAATAAATACAATCATGGAGAACAAACTAAGTCACACTAGAGGTTCTTGTTACTTTTTTCTTTCGACTGGAAAGTAACCGCCGAAAGAGGATAAGTTACTTCTACGTATGTAACTTGATATCAACAATTAGCATTCTTTTTATATCGTTTATGCGAACAAGACAAGGCACTATGAGCAAATCTTAACACGGAATATAAAATAAAAGCTAAATTGTTAAGTTTTATCATCCATTTTGATTCCTGATCTTGAATGACAGTTCTTCAGTTTTACGTGTATAAGTATATATTCTTTACGCAACCGGCTGTGTCTTTGAGACTCGAGATATTAACAGTATCTTATGATTGCAAACATTACACGTATCCGGAGCTGCGGTATGTTGCGAAGAGGTACCGCGCCCCCTGAATACAAAGGGCTGAGGAAGGAACATGGATGTGTTTTAGTCAGTTAAAAGTCTGACACTTCCTTCCGCCCCACCCACGGCGGGAGGGGTCACTTGACGATTTCCCATCCGGAAAAAAAGCTTTACTCGTAAAACAAGGATCATGAGCAATCTCGTGGTTAAACTAGGCTAAATTCTAAACAAGACATCACACAACAATATCTAGCAGAGTTCACCGACTACTGTATTTTATGGCAAATTTTCATCGAATTCTAATAGAACATTGAGTGCTTCGATTAGATTCGGTTCTTTACGAAGCAGGTGTCGGAGCAGCCCGGCTGCCTACAGCAGGGTGGGCATGTCGATGCGCGGCACACTCACGGTGGGGTTCTTGTCGTCGGGCAGGATCATCTGGTTGGGCGGGCGCAGCGACAGCTTGGTGAGGATGCCGCCCAGCCAGCCGCTGCCCTTGCCCTTGCCGTCCCTGCCCTCCTCCCGCCGCGGCCGCCCCTCCCGCGCCTCCCGCCCCTCCCGCGCCTCCCGCGGGGACTCCGACTCGCGCTCCGGCTGTTGCTGTCGCACATTCAATTCATTCATTACATAATTGAATATAAAGCTCTTACACGTAAGTTAATATAGACTTCTAAGATGTTCTTATTCAAACTATACTATATATGGTTTGTCTATTAGTCACGTGTTGATTTTAGCAATTCTTTAACTTCCATTCTCAGAAATCTAAGAAAAACTGAGTATTATATTTACAAACAGGCATAATCTTATTTAACTTTAGAAAATTATGCGCCGCAATAAAATTTTCAGGCAGACGTTAAGGTTACAAGTTGCAAAACAAAATACACGTGATATCTCTACACCACTGGGATATTTCAGGATTTTTTCTCAACCTTCCCTCCCACCCTTAAGAGCCTCACGTGATCGGTGGACGATCCCTTAGTAAGAGTAATTTTAAAATGATTTTCAAAAACAGTAGTAGATTAATTTAGAATACAAGGGGACTCACGAGCGCGTGCGGCGGCTCGGGCTCGGCGCGGCGCGGCGGCTGCCCCGGCATGCTGATGCTGGGCGGCGCCTGCAGCAGCACCCGCTAGTACGCCCGAACCACCCAACATAATGTTCCGACACATTCACATCGATTCCATCATTTGTTTAGTATGCAATGTTTTACATAGAGCCTTCCCGACAGTTACTGTGTCATATTGGAACAACAATAATGATCATACTTATTGATATTCGGAATAATGTGTTCATGTCGACATGGAACATTATCTTGGCTGACAACCACAAGTGACAGTGTGGGCAGAGTCATGGTCGGGCGGCGTACAACTAACAGAATACTGCACGTCAGCAGTAGGTCGTTGATTCAGCCATTTATATACAATTATTAGCAGTTAATGCTTCAGACCGAAGTTAAAATATTATTAAGTAGCGACATAGTAATAAGGCGCGGTTGAATAAACGATCTACAGTTCTCGTGCTTCAGTTCACTCTAATGTTTTTCATTATTATAATATATTGTCAAATGTAAATAATTTTGAAGTGTTCATTAAAGTTGGTTATTGTAGGAATAATTAATAGGTTATAATATAAGCCGAGTATCTGGCACGCGCTGAGCGGAGCGCGGCTCAGTGCCGCGGCGCCTGCCACTGTTCGGCTAGCGCCAGCACCACGGGAGCAAGCTGTCTTCAACTAACTAATGTATTTACACTTGGCCGCTGACTGTACATGCCATACCAATGTCCTTGAATGTGTACAACGTGCGCTGCCACACAAGCGCGCGCGTTACAACTTGCTATTAAACTATTAATGAGTTCATTTCAGATTAGAAACATCTGGCACATAGGCGCGAACTCGTAAAACGGTAACACTGGTAATGAACCACAAGCAGACGATAGCAACACATCGACACACACGAAGCTGAGGCTGGACATGCGCGGTCGCCGGGGCCGCCCGCCAGCCGCGGGGGCGCCCTCCGGATGAGTTAGGGAAACCACACTTTCTCGCTCAATATTTAATTGCATTATTAAATAATTTTCTACAACCGTGCGACGGATTATCATAGCTTCCTATATTACAACAATAACACGATATCACATAAATAAAGGATACATTTCAAACGCGCATTTAATAACTAATAATACAAATTATAAGCACTAACGTGAGACGCAACGCTTAATACATTTGAGTGGGTAACATAATTATTTTCGGTTTGGTATTGTCTCGGCAACTTTAAAAGTTATAAAATAATAAAAGGTGACTCTAAGATCAGATCGACAAATATCACAGTTGAATGTTACAGAGTCAACAGTGCGCGGGCGAGGCGGGGGCGCTACAGGAGGCGGACGGGCTCGTCGATGTCGTAGGTCTTGGGCCCCGCCACGTAGTACTTGGCGTCCGGGTCGCGCGGGCCCGGGCCGGGCGGCGAGCCGGGCCGCGCGGGCTCGTCGATGGCGAAGGTCCGCGCCGGGCGCCGCGCCAGCAGCGCCTCGAAGCGGTCCAGGCTGCGCTCGATGGTCTCGCGCAGCCGCCGCCCGCCCGCCGGCCGCGGCCCGCCCGCCGGCCGCGGCCCGCCCGCCGGCCGCGGCCCGCCCGCCAGCGCGCCGCCCGGCCCGGCCGGCTCGTCGATGGGGTACGTGCCGCCGAACACCAGCGGCTTGTAGGCGCGCGCCGGCCCGGGGCGCCGCGCCCACGCGTCCAGCGAGTCCAGCACGCGCCCGCCCGGCCGCGCGGGGCCCGGCCGCGCGCCCGCGGGCCCCGCGCCGCCGGGCCGCGGCCCGGGCCCCGCGCCCGCGGGCAGGCGGCGCCGCAGCGCGCGGGGCTGCACAGCCGCGCCACACAACTCGTTAGAACTCGGCCGCGGCACGCACTCGCGCGCGGGCGAACGATGCGAGGCAGACGTGCGAGCGAGCGTACGAATGACTTTTAACGTTCAGTACTCGGCTTATATTATTGTGATGGTGAATTGTTAATATTTATGTTGAACACCACAAAATAGCTAGCTAAAACATCATTTATGGCGAACTAAATCTTACTTACGATAATTTATCGAAAAGTTAATAATAAAACGAAGAAGACGCCGCATGATGGTCCCATTTTGAGGATTCCATTTTCGACAAGAAACCCTTATAATTTCACCACGTACGTCTGTCTGTCCACGGGAAATAGTCCAAGTAAAATTTTGACAAAAAAAAATTAAGGCATGTCCCATATACGTAAAGTGCCAATAATTTTATTTTTGTCGTGAAGACTAAGTTTGGAGAGCCATTTGTGAAATATTAGTGCAATTTTTATTCGATACGTCGAGCTTCCCCTTCTAACTCCCCCCCCCCTTCTAACTTCTGAATGGCTGTACCTTGATATGCGAAAAAAAGTCACAGATGTAGAATATCTAACAATCTTCAAAGGAAAACCGCGGTTATGTAAGCTTTACAGGTTACAGAGTTATAGTCGACTTACTAAAACGTATTACGGAAGCCAATTGCACGTGGCCTGGCACTTGGCCGGTTTTTTCTTATATTTATTTATAGTTAAGTTATTTTGCAGATATGACCTTCTCGTATCAACAAATAAGGGTACTACATTCCCGGGACGTATCAGCAAGCCTACACCTCGAGCCAGGCACCCTCCACCCGCCGCCAGTGGGCACTCACCTCGCTGTAGCCGTAGGGCTGGTCGGGCTGCCAGTAGGGCTCGGCGTAGGGCTGCGCGGGCTCGTCGGCGCGGCCCCACTCTTCGGCGCGGCCCCACTCCTCGCCGCCCAGCTGCGGCCCGTCCGCCGCCGGCTGCGGCGCGTAGTACTGCGCGTAGTCGCCCGCCTCGCCCAGCGGCTCGGGCACGGGCTCCGGCACCGGCTCCGGCGCGGGCACCGGCTCCGGCAGCGGCTGCTGGTACAGTTGCTCCTGAACATTAACGGGGATTCTACTAATGATGGCATTATTTATGATACATAGTTGCTAAAGTTCGATGATACACAGTTAGAATGCAGTGACAGCGCAGGAAGCGCGGACCCACCTGCTGCGCCGGCCAGCCGTACTGCGGCGCCGCGGGCTGCTGCGGCGCGGCCTGCTCCTGCGGCACACGGTACTCCACATTACACATACACTGCTGTGTTAATATTGCGGCACAACTAATCGTTCCTTAGTCTACGAGAAAGGAACGGTTTAGTTGCACCATAGTAATTATTTACTTTGTTAGTTACAAGAAAATAATTAAAACAAAGCCCTATAAGGCTACAAATATAATATGTACATATTTATTGAGTATGTCAAGTAAACATTACTTGACATACTCAATAAATATGTACGTCGCATTGCAGTGTCACTTGCACCGCACGCCCGCTGTGTGCGATGTGTATACGTGCAGTAAAATTAAGCAGCTGAGCGAAGAGAATCGTGGTGACTTTTATTATTTTGTTACGTCTATTGAGTCTCGTTGGCTTAAAAAGGAAGAGGGTTTTATTTTATTTATGTCTCTTTTAAAATAGTTATGGTATCTTCTAAGGACAGCAAATCTCATAAGAGTTACATAATCATTCTACAATGTATTAACAATGCAGGGTTCAATCAAAAGAGTTAGTAAGACTGAGAACAAGCAATGATCTTAAACTAAAGCAATAGTCCGCGCGTACCGTGAGCATGGTGGCGGCGAGCTTCACGTCGTCCAGCCACTGCTGCTGGTGCCGCGGCGACGGCTCGCCGCTGTCCGGCTCCTCCAGTGCCGCCTCCTCCCCCAGCGCCGGGTCGTGGTACTTCAGCCTGCACAGCCGGGGCGTCAGCGGGGCGGGGGGGCGGGCAGCTCCCCCCCCCCGGCCGGCACCTACCTGTCGGCCAGCGCGGCCAGGCGCGCCAGCAGCGCGGGCGAGTAGGCGGCGGGCGCGCGGGTGAGTGCGCGCGCGCAGGCCTCGCTGTAGGCCAGCGCGCGCTCGTACAGCCCGCAGTCCAGCAGCCGCGCCGCCAGCACGAACTTGTAGGGCTGCGGACAGCGACAGCTCAGCGCGCGGCACGGACACCGCAGCCGCTGTATTACATCACATGTGTCAAATTACATGCTACAATATTATTTAACGTTGTACCTGTAATTCAGTAATAACGAAGTCTTCCTGGTTGAGCGACAAGGCGTACTCGTACACCTCGGTGGCGAACAGCGCCTTGTTGTGCGCCAGCCGGTCCAGGCTGTCGGCGCGCGGGTCGGCCAGCAGCAGCGCCAGCCGCGGCACCGGCCCGCCCCCGGCCGGCCCGGCCAGCGGCGCCAGCGGGTGCCGCGCCGGCCGCTCGCCCGCCGCCACGTAGCACAGCTGCGCCGCGTACAGCAGCCCGCGCGCCGCCAGGCTGTCCCCTGCAACACTGCGCGTCAGTGCGGCCCGCCCGCCGGCCCGCCCGGCCCGGGCCGCGCTACCTACCGAACTGCGTCAGCGTGCGCCGGTCCTGCTCGGGCCGCGCCGACGGGTTGGACAGCAGCATGGCCACGTGCGGCCGCCAGTCGGCCCAGCGCTCGTCCGCCACGGCCTGCACAGAGAGCGGGTGAGTGGTGCGGGCGAGTGGTGCGGGCGAGCGGGGCGCGGGCGAGCGCGGCGACTGGTACTGACGGCGGCGGCGGGCGGCGGCGCGGCGGCCAGGGCGCAGTACAGCGAGTGCAGCGGGTCCCGGCGCGGCAGCGCGGCCAGGAAGCGCGCGGCCACGCCGGCCCGCGTGCGCCGGGGCCCGTGCGCCGCCAGCTGCAGCGCGTGGCCCCACAGCTTGTTGCTCATCGCCCACTCTGCCGACACATGCCGACACTTCAGCGTCTACATCTAAATTTTAATGGCGACGAAATTAACTAACAAAATCAGTCGGACTTCAAAAAATATTTGTGTAATTGTTAGTCAAATTCTTCTTCATTAAGATTATTTAAACAATTTAATGTCACGCTTTTATCTTTGAGGTACGACGGGGTCGAAAAAACATGTCGACAAGACAGTTTTGGAATTACCAATGGATTACACAGGTGTCGAATCACAGGATGTATTTGTTATTAAACTTATATGAATGAAAGCGTAGAGACAGCACAGCACGTACCGAGCGCGTCCTGCCTGTTGCCGTATATGAGCAGCTCGCGCAGGCGGTCCAGCGCCGCCCGCTCGTCCGTGTCCCGGGCCGGGCAGCTCGGCGACTCTTGCGCTGCTGCCAATATACACAGTGCGGGTCAGTATGTCACCATGTATGCCGGCGGTTCCACTACATAGCTGGAGTGCACTCACTCAAATTTTCGGATATGGACAGCGAGGGCTGGTCGGGCGACGAGCTGCGTCCTTCCTCGTCCCGGCCCTCCCGCGCCTCGCCCGACACGGTCGAGCCGCGCCGGCTCCCTGCAATAGCACTCGAATCAATTCTAGTCTATTCTATACTTCTCATAGAGCAGTCCGTAAGATTGTTTAGGCACGCTCACCATTCCGCGACTTAGCAGCACTCGCCGGCACCTTGTACTCGTACTCCCGCGTGTTCTTCATCAGCAGCTCGGCGATGTCGGAGCCCAGCACGACCTGCAAGAGCACGCGGTTACAGGGCGGTGGGGGGGCGCGCGGGCGGGGGGGGGGGTGCAGCCGCGAGCCCTACCCCGTTCTGGCGCAGCATGAGCGCCAGCAGCTCCCACAGCAGCACGTAGCCGGTGACGTCACGCGCGCCCTCCTGCGCCGCGCTGCGCACGCGCAGCTCGCAGTACTCTATGACGCTCTTCTTGTGCGTCACGCCTGCAACATGTACTCGATTTAGAATTTTGTCGAGCGATGAGTTCACTCTCGACATCTTTGTGAACGATTCGATTGTCAAAACTTTACATGATAAGTTAAGTCGTGGTAGAGGAACACCCAAGAAACGATGCATGGATTGTAGGGAAGACGAATTGGCTAGAAAGGATGTGACTAGTTGATGGATGTCACCAGTCAGAGAGACATCTGACGTCATTTCACTTCCATATAATAGTATGGGAGAAGAAGACATGCTGCGCCGACCCCAAATAAATTGGGATTTATTTTAGTTAAGTTGAAAATGTTACAATTAAGAATAAGTCTGATACGGGTCGGTTTTACATCATAATAAATATGATGCTCCGATTTTAAAGCATTCGCTTTCTATAAAAGTGTGTGTTCAGAATGTGTCGGGGCAGAGTACGGCGGACAGTACCCTTGAGCAGCGGGCCGGGGAAGGCGGCCAGCTCGGCGGCGCCGGGCAGGTGCCGCGTGGCGGCGGCCAGCGACAGCAGCAGCACGCCCCCCCCGGCGCCCCCCCCGCCCCGCACCAGCACCACGTCGCGCACGCCCACGCTGGCCTGCAACACACGACAACACTACTTACTGCCAACGACTGCCTCGTCCGTCTAGGGTCGCACAGAGCGACCGCTGTAAACGAGGTCTCGGATTCGATTCCCGGGTCGACGGACCGACCGTAGCAATTTTAGGTGTATACAAAATGATCAGTTTTATAGCATTTGATCTAGGCTCTAAGACAGTAACGAGATGACATACCTTGACGTGCGACGTGGAGTAGCGCAGCGGCGTCATCCGCTCGGAGCGCTCGGTGGACTCCTCCAGCTGCAGGTTGAGCGACATGTCCGTGGTGAGGTCCCTGCTCGCGCCGCATCACGGGCCGGCCAAATTAGGATATCATTAAGTTCAATAGGAAAAAAGTTAGTTCCACTATATACAAGTGTAGTGTAAGCCTAGTGTTGCGTATAAACGTGGTGGGCTCGTATATTTTAGGCTGCGTGCCAAATGTGACGCGGTTGGTGCTGCATGGCAGGTGCCTTGCACAGCACACACTTTCACACGACACTAGCTACGTGTAGCAGCTGCAGCAGTGCTCGTAACGTCATCGCCGACAGTAACGGTCGCGTGCATCAAAATTTTTATCTTTTACGAATAACTAAACACAAAACATGGTATCAATAATAAGCATATTTTTACTATATTTTATGTTTTGAATACATACACATAATTCATAAATACTACGACGAAAAACATAAAATAATAGCAAAACCATTCAATCAGTGTCCACTCCTAATGGCAAATATTAATTACCGGACTAACCCTGACTCTAGTATATATTGGCAATTTATGAGGAAAATATGTTATATCTCGTTATATATTTTTTACTATTGGAGTCAAAGTCTAGACCTTGTGTAATAAGTAGGAAAATATGTCTCAATCTTTTTATTTGTATTTTCTTAGCATGTCAGGTGGGCGGCACCACCCAGCGCCCTCCCGCCGCCCTGCAGCAGTGTGGGCGGAGGCTGTTCCCGGAGCTTTCGGCGCTTGGACAACAAAATGAATAGAGAATAGACTGGCCATTCAGTATGAGAGACAAGCGGCGTGACTCACGTGTCGTGTCCCTTCAGGCCGGCCGTGCTGGAGCGGCCCGAGTGCACGCTGCCGCGCTCCTCGCGCCGCGGCTCGTACACCACACTGCCGAAATCTGAATAAAAATCTTATGACATTATCAAATACATCATCTTTGCTTTATTTATTTTCCTACTGCTGGACAATGGCTTCTTCATATTACATACACAAGCCACGAGCATTGATAATCTCGCTTGCTCAAGGAGTATTAGCGATTTCAGACTTTTTAATTGCAAGTTTCCTCACGACGGCGACGGCTTAACCGTTAATTAGTAGTATCACAGAATAAGTATTATTATTACATATTTCAAATATGTTGAAAGCAAAGTATAATGAACCTGTTGCGGTCGCATAGGAACCGCGCCTACCGTCAAGTGTAACAGAGTAACGCGCACCGGGGTAGGGCGCGGGCGGCGCGCGGCCGGCCAGCAGCTGCTTGTACACCTGCATGTAGGCGGCCGGGTTGCTGAGCCGCAGCTGCTCGTAGTACTGGTACTGCTGCCGCTGCACCAGGTACGGGTCCGCGTACCCGCCGCCGTACTCTGCAACCAGCCTCAGTTGCAGCGAGCGCTCGGATACATACTTCCTAACTGCTTTGAGAACCTAGCTTCTTCTCCAGTGTGTGTGGATCTACATGAAACTATCCTGTTTCTAGTAGATATGACTAGCTATTGAATGCTCCTCTAGTCTCCGCTTGTACATTTAACATTTGTTAATTTATAATGCATAATAATACTACGCGATTTATGTTCAATTAGACTGGTGAATAGAGGGTGAGTAATATCGGCATACTTTTTGCTATCGTTTCGAGAAATGCATAGGTACTATTTTAGGTATAGTATATGTAAGATCCCACATGCACCACACATTATGTGCTAATGCGGCAGAATACTGAGGTTCGGCACACGAAACACAGCAGCTACTTATGTATTATATTTACACGGTGACAGATAGGTATACACAGGCTGTGCCACGGCTATGAGACACGGTCGGCGAATACTTTAAATAATGTTGCATATTGTTAAACCGAGAGCTGTTGATTCAACTCCGCCTTCAAGGAATGCAAGTGTAATGGCGCGTCGTCGCAGCAGACTGCCGATATCACTAGCGACCCATTGTGTTTCGCCTGACCTTTGAAAGAGAATGTAAATAAACATCTCTTTTTACGAAACCGTCACCAACTGATCATCAGACCGGTCGTGGACATTTCAAGGTGTGCGGAAATGCATACGTGTGGCGTGCACTCCCGCTGACCAAACAGACGCCGCGACGGAACTATCACGACCATGATAGAATTACTATGTACCGAGGAGCTCGCGGACGGACTGCGGGGAGATCATGCACAACTATATATTTATTACTCTGGACATGCCAATGTTTTGTACAAGCTAAGTGGTTGGAGGGACGTACCGTCGTAGAAGGGGTCGGCGGTGCGGCGGGCGCGCCGGTCGCCGCGGCGGCGCGGCTCGGCCAGCTCGTCGTCCGTGACGGTGGCCTCGCGCGACTCGGGCCGCGACGGCGACGACAGCTCGCCTGCACACTCGCACAGCGTTAGCACACGCCGCTGCTGGCCACGGCGGCCTGCAACTCTCTCGCTGCTACTTGCGTATCACAGTTACAGCACTAGCCTTAACTATTCAGTTTAGTCTCTCACCCAGAACAGTTCTTTCTTCACTATGCGATAAGGAAGATCCATCTATTTAGTCCGAGTTGTTTTTGGGGACGGTATTTAATGAATAAAATCACATCCCTTATCGATTTCAAATTAATCTAGAAAGGTACAGAAAATCCATTTTCAGACTGAGAGAGATTTGAATGTCAACAATGACAAAACATAGCGAAAAGACCTTGACCTATGTTTTACAAATAAATGGTTCTACTTTCCGACTAAGAACCGGAAGAAGACTGTGGAGCATAACGTTTATTGAAATAAATATAACATGTTATGACGATACAAGATGACATGTACAATATGAGAGAGGTGCGACACCGAATACACCCCCCAGATCAGTGAGTGACACGCTGTCAGTACGCGCACACAGGTGTATAGATAACATGTATCTTTCCACATCTAAATATCTTACAGAGATAACGTGGACGGGTAATCGCAATGCAACATATCATGGCTAACACAAATCCTTAGCGAGTACATAACAGCGAATGTAGTCTGTTAGGTGTGAGTAAATAATGTTGTATGCAACAAAATATTTCGCAAACCATCTCAATGACAAAGCGTGGCAATGTTATTGTTTTAATATTCATGAGCGACTGCAGCGATACGGCAGCCTGGCCCGTCTGGCGCGGCGTGACTCCGCGAGCCCTGCGGCGCCGGCCAGCACTCGAGGGGCGACTTACTGGCCGGTGTCACAGCTCACCACTCGCTACCATAACATGCTGACAGGTCAAGTACTCGGCTTATCGCTACATTTAATATTTTTCTTCTTAAATGCCTGCGCTGATCAACGTACCCAGGCAAATTGCCAGAAATATTACACAATGAAAATTAGCAGTTGTACCTATTTGTTGCTTGAAACCATTATTTTTCTACATAATAATGAACAATGTTCAGTTTTCAGTGCTGTAATTTGTATGAAAGCGATCCAACTCCAAACGTGTTATAAATACAGTTCGATCAATGTGCATGCATGTTATAACACGCGCGCTTTGTTAAAATAACTTAGCGGTCGCTGCGCAGGAGTGGACGCAGCGGCGCTTGCTTGTGAGTGTAACGTGCGACATTCACTTCACCGCATGCCACGAACTAGCGTGGTATGTTTGTACCTTGTTTCATACAACTATCATTAGTTTTTGCATCGCTCGAGAATGTCACAACTGCAACATAAATATAATAGTCCGTCAGTGGGAAGTCGAACATAAAGTAACGTGATGAAAAACAAAGTCATCGCTGTGAGTGACCAATGTGGAAGATAATCGGGCTGTCTCGTTTTCATAACTTACTTAGATAATAATAATCGAAACATGGAATTCAAGCTAAACACAACAAAAAACAATAGATCTACAAGTGGGATTGTCAGGAACTGTATGCCTAGTGGCGATTGGTGCTGTATGCGTACTCCGAGTAGGTACCCTGAGGAACCCTAAACCTAGGCACTGTATCATAATAATCATATTATTATTAATATTTCTCCTAACAACAAAATCTTTGTAAACAAAACAATTAGTGCAAAGAATGCTCGTGGGTGATCGGGAAGGGTGTGCCGACTGACCTCTCCTGGGGTCGTCCTTGTCGCGCTGCTGGCGCAGGTTGCCGTACTTCCTGGAGGGGTCGATGTCGCGGTAGGCGCGCTCGTATCGCTCGCGGTGCCGCTCGCCGCGCCGCCGCTCGCGCCTTTCGCGTTCGTCGTCGTATCGTCTGTCTCGCTCTATCGTGTGGTACCGCTTGTTGCGGTCTCGTTCCTCGCCGTATCGCCGCTCTTTGTCGTCCGGACGGGGCGGTTTCGACGATGTGTACGAGCCTTCTCGGTGGCGCCTATTGAGTTAAACTAAATTTAGGAGGAGTAGGAGTGAAGTTAGAAACAATGCAGGTTAGACAGGTCGGCACTGACCTGCGGTCCCTCTCCCTGTCGCTGTAGCAGTCGGTGTCGTCGGTGTCGTAGCGCGGCGCGCGGGCGCGGCGCGGGCGGCGCGCGGGGCTGTCGTCTCGCTCGCGCCGGTACCCGTCCCGCTCGCGCCGGTCCTTGTCTGCGCGCCGGTCTTCCCTGACGGATCGTCTGTCAGCCTCGTACTTCCGGTCCCCGCGAGAGTACCGCCCGTCTTTATCGCGTTCTCTGTCTCGCTCCCTATCGCGGTCCCTATCCCGCTTCTGGTCTCGGTCTCTGGTCGATTTTTGCTTATCCCTCCTCGGCGATGATTTGAATGCTCTATCTCTTTCAGAATCCTCTCCTGAAGTATTTACTCTATTTAGAGACTGTCGCCGCGAACTTGTCGTCGGATGATCGATAGAGTCAGATAAATCCGTCTTTCTGTCTGTAGCCATGTCCGTCAGCGTAATGTCGGCGCCGTCCAAAACCTGTTCACGTGAATAAGTCAGCTCCGTTGATGAAATGATGCTCAAGTCTTGCAGATTTTCGCCCTCCATGGTGACTTCTCTCTGCTGCTCGTCTAGTGGCGCGTTAAAGTCCGGTGACGCGTCATTGCTGGACTCCCTAGCGCCTATAATGTTCCTTGATGGATTTATAGAGCTCTGTTCAGTATAATCAGAACCATCTACATTCTGCTCTCTGACATCAGGTGGTCCAGCCTCAGTCGGCATAGAGAAGTCATGGTCGTATCCTGTGACCACGCGATGCTCGTTAACAGCATAGTTTGATCCCTGGTACTGCGAGTACTCGTCGTTACTTGGTTCTCCTGGCACCATCCTGTCCAGGCCGATGGGCCGTCTCTCCGTGACCCTGCTGGCTGGAGGCTGTGTGTAGTTGTCTGGGGTTTGTTGACCATCAGCCTGGCGGTATGGACGAGCTCCACTATCGGTGGGTTGTCCATCAATATGGCGATCTAGATAATTATCTCCTGACTGATTGTATGCATTCTCAGCTTCGGTCTGTTGTCCTGGTACCATTCTAGCCAAGCCTGGTGGTGGTTCATCACCAGAAATATTTAAATTCTGATTATATTCAGACTCCTGTTGACCAACGACCATTCGTCGCAAGCCAGGAGGTGGTGCGCTTCTACTAAAATCTGTATTTTCTCCATAGTCACTGCTTGACAAATGCGCCGTTTGCAGATATTCATTTCTATCGTTTCTTGGTGCTACTTCCATATTATCCGGCACTTGTTGGGAGACCGGCACTGGTCTGAATGCAGATACTTGGAGCTGGTCTGGTCTTTCTGAATTATCCGGAGTTGTTTCCAAGTTTGCCTCAAAACCTAGTGGTACTCTATTATTCTGAGACACCTTACTAACAACAGCAGGTGACGTCAGATTTGTATTAGACATTGCAGGTGGAAAGGCCTGCACTGTTGTAGCACTTGTTGAAACCTTGGCTATAGTTTTGTGAGAGAAGGGCCCTGCATTCATTTTGAAAGGATTCTGGTTTGTAGTTGGTGGCGGAATATTAGGAGGCAGTATAGCTGTGGAAGAGGTTGGAGCTGGCATAGCCACAGGTGAGGAAGTAGAAAAAGACACTGATGAAACCGGTGGAGGGGGTGGCATGGTTGAAGATATTGATGGGGGAGGAACATTAGATGGAGCAGGTGCTGGAAAGTCAGCTGGAGATAATGCAGGCGATGGTTGTGTTGTTGACATATTTTCTTGACTGGTTCGGGGCACCACCTCATGACTTGGATGTGATGTTTCTTTTGTAGGGTTCTCATGATTGTTCAAACTCATTTCTTGCATGGGACCAGAGAGTTCTTCATGGCTTATCTGCCTGCTGTTACTTTGAACACTGTCAGTTAAAGTTGGTTCATCTGAGGGCTTTGACCATTCACTATTCTGCGGATAGGCTTCATCTAACCCAGCTTGAGAATAATTAAAATTAGAATTATCTGTGTTTAACCCTGGGCTACTTTTACTAGAGTTTCTAGACTGGTTTTCACTTCTATAAGTTCCCTCTGATTGTGTATGTGGGCCATCACTTGACTCTTGGGACATTTGTGATTCAATGGACCACTGAGGTGTTAAATTGTCTAAATGGAATCGTTTACCTAAAGCTAAATTAGGCAGGCGCTCCTTGACCACCTCTCTGTCATTCAAGGTCCGGACTTCTTCAGCAGATTGTGCACAAATATTAGTAGCACTCACAGGCACATTTGTTTCAGGAACGACATTATTTTCGACTGCTGGCTTTGATTCAGGTAAAGTGAGGGGTTCCTTATTTTCCATCAAGTGAGATGCAGTGGGGGCTTCTTTAGGTTCCTTCTTGTCATCCATAGACCAATTCCAACTATCAGTTGAAGCAAAACTCTCTGCTATAACATTAGCATTATTAAAAACCTGTTGCTGAAGTGCATTAGGCTGCTGGATGACATTCTGGGATGCCTTCTGAGCTTGTTTAGCTGATTCTTCCCAGCCCCAATCCCAGTTGTCTTCCCAGCTGTCAGCATTGGGCTTGTTTTGTTGAAAGTTTTGTTGCTGTACGCCTTGGTTCTGATAATAGTTTTGTTGGTAACTTTGTTGCTGAGCGCTATTAAAGCCTTGGTTGGTGTAGTTCTGATTGAATTGATTTGGATTTGGTTGTTGATAGAACTGGTTAGCATTGGCTGGGTAGTCCTGCGGCTGGTACACCTGGCCATACTGCTGGTTGTACTGGGGCTGCTGCTGGGGCGGCAGCTGCCAGAATTGCTGCGGTGGAACATTTCCTGTTGTACCTCCTTGGAAAGTTGAGTACATGTTCTGTTGGTTCCCAAATGGCTGCAATGACAAGAAGGATATGTTTCAAATACTTATAAATAGTATCTCTAAGATGACCCACCGACCGCCATATGTTACCCATACCTAGCATGAAGTTAACATATTTGTAGAACCTACTAGTCACTAACATGATTGGCCAAGCATGCTAATTGGTAATTGCCTACTAATTAAAATTTATTAATTACTTGACACTTTTATACTTACAAAGAACCGATTTGGACTAAATAAAACGGATTGAATTCATAATATAAAATCAAATAAATAAGTACAGCACAGTGAATGTTTATGTATCAATCATATGACGAGTGGAGCACATCGGCGCGATTGGTCCACGTCATTGTTTACGTCTGAGTAGATATAACCTGGTCGGCTACTCACCTGGGCCTGGGGTGCGGCGTACGTCTGCCGCTCGGAGGCCGGCGGCGGCGCCGCGCCGCCCTGCGCCCGCTTCATCCAAGACATGCCACGCGATACTACCGCTTACATAACATTCGCGAAGGCTCTGCTCACATATGCTACGGCTGCGACCGACAGCCCCGTCACTATCATGGAATGGAATGAAACGATACAAGAAACACTTTCACTATCGCACCAGATGATGTTACTACATTCAACATAAAACACTATACAACTTTTACATGAACCGAGATAAACACGTCGTGAGGGAGTAACTGCGTCTATCATAGAATTTATTTTATAAATATTTTATAAAGAATTTGTTGACAGCAGCCCATCGATCGAAGGTGCCCTGTTGGCAGTGTCGCCATCCTAAATTCTATTTTTCCTATACGCAAAGAAATTTACAAGCTATTGAGTTGCTATAATTTAAAAAAATATCAGACATTCAATAAGTCCAAAATAACTAATTAGAAAACTTGTAATAACATCAAATAAATTTGGTTTAAATTATTTTATTCTCATTGGAAACTACAATATTCGACAGAAAATGCCTTGAAAATATGACGATGACTGTACAAAAAGCATCTGACATGGATCCATAGAGTATAGTCCGACATGGCTATTTATGAACGTGGCTGACAGGTGTACTAACGCTATCCACCATCTTGAAATGTCATTTTTAGTGATAATGATACCAATTAATGGAAATTTCCACTTTTTAAAGTAAATCATGACATGATTAATAGCAATTTATTAATTCATCATTTACGTTTTAATAACAATCTTAAATTGGAAACAATAAAATGCAATATTTAAACATTTAACACACATTTGGGTTTTGGGTTTGTAGGTGGCTCACAAGCCGAAACCCTCCTGATTATTAGGTAGTCACCGCGGCCGATAGATATCTATAATACCAGAGGCTTCGCAGATCATCATTGCCCTTTCTAAACTATTTCAAGGACAAAATCTAGTCTTATTGAATAGCGCTATATTTTTACTAATAGTTAGGTAAGAATTTTCCCTTGGCCGGTATCACCAAAATGACATTTCAAGATGGCCAGCCACGTTCATAAATAGCCATGTCGGACTATATACCAATTCATGGAAATTTCCAATTTTTTAAAAGTCAAAATGACATGTTATATGTCAATTTATTAAGTCATTATTTACGTAACAATAATAATTTAAAATTGGAAATAATAAAATGTGTTATTTAAACCATTTAACACTCTTTTGGTTCATGAGTAAGTGGCTCACAAGCTGCCGCCAACCAGATTTTAAATCAACCTAATAGAAACAACGGGGCCGATGGACATCTACGACACCGGAGGTATCACAGAACATCATTGCCTTTTCCCAACTATTTCGGACACAACATCCAGTTTTATCGAATCCAGCTATACTTTTACTTATAGTTGGGATAAAAAAAGATACGTGGCTGGTATCAGCAAAAATGACATTTAAAGTCAAAGATATACAATTACAGCTTGGCAAAAAAGAGTAGAAATTAATAAGGGGCGCCACTTTCCCGTTCGTGTGGCAACCCGCTGTGACCGTATAGCGTACCAGCCTATCGTCTTGATACTAAGCTGTATTTTTATATTTAATAAAATCAATAAGTATTCTAAAATGTAATAAGTATTCACGTCATGTAACTGAATACAAATTACTTATAAGCACTTCAGCGTTGGGTAGCTAACTGGACCTTGTAAATAAAACTCAGGATCGTAGTCTGGTAAAATCTGATTTATTGTGTAAAAATGCCTTTATTATATGTATAAAAATGGTAGCGCACTTAGACACAGTGCTTGCTACTGTTTGCGATGAATCCACCAATAGCGGCGCGCGTAGGGCGAGACGCGCGCGGTGCGCGGGGCGCTGTTAGGCATGCGGCCCGCGTCTACAAATACAGGTCGCGCGCGGAGTGCGATCCATTGTCCGGTTAAGCAGGTCGAATGCTGTCAGAAGCACCCTGCAAGAGGTCATGAAAAAAAAAAAAAAAAAGAGTGCGATCCTTTTCGCTGAGCGCCGTCGCCGAGTGCGGATCTCCACTGCATGCGCCAACGTGCTCCATCTGCGCGGACTGAAGATCACGAAGGGTGCTGGGTCTTCTGCTTCGCTCTGCATGTGCTAATAACCGAAGACTGCTTCACCGCCAGAATATGTTCATGCAGAGTCGTAAACGATTGTTTCTTACGGAGTGTCGAAACGTACTGTTTCTTGCAGTGTGTTAAAACGTGGTACATATTTGGTTCTGAGGTATTGGTAACTGGTATGGTGGTAAGGTAATAGGTATTCTGGTAACTGACAGGTACTGTGTCACTACAGCACTAATAATGTAAGCACTCCTGTGTTTACAATTTTTTTTTTGGGTAAGTATAAAAAAGGCGTATGAATACAGCATTATTATAATTGATTTCAATAAATCTTCCTCTAAATATTCCACGTCCGCCACATCCATGTCTTGGCTAGAGCTAGCCATAAACCCATCTGAGTCACACTCAGATTCAAAGGCACTGCGCTATCATGTTGGAGATTGATTCCTAAACGTTTTATGTCCAAGTACGAGCCCTCTCATAAATTCATAATACTCCTTTTCTATTTTGTTAACATGCTGGCATGAATTCTTTTGAACTTCTACTCGGTTATAGATTGAAATGCACGTTCGGTGCTTCCTATAAAGATATAAAAAATTATTAAACCTTTATCAATATCAAACGTAAAAAGTTTACGGTACCTATCTATTATTTTGTTTTGTGATTTTAAAATGCTAGTTATAACAAGTATTATATTATCTTGTGATCACACTCATAGATAAAGTAATGTAGAAATCGAATTTACATATTGCAGAGTATCAAGGCTCAAGCCACTCAAGTATCAATATTAATCTAGTCGCGCTATACCAAAGTGTCAAAGACAAAACGTAAACATAACCTATATGCTCGATGTTTATTGTTCAAAATTTCACTTATTTCGTATTCAAGCAATTCAAAACAAGATAGAGATCATAAATTATTACTTGATATAACTAAATACAACAAAACAACAAAACTCTTACATACCTGTTATTATGGCGGTACTTTGGTTAATATCGTCGAGATCGGAAAGAAGAGTTTTAGCCTCATGTTTGACCAGATATCGCCTATAAACCTTATGAATTGTTTCCTTGCTAGTACTCTGAATGGTTTTATTTATTATAATGTAGTTTTATTGCCGTTTTTATGGTCAAAATAAAAAAATAAGTAACTCGCGAACTTTGTTTACTAAACATCGAACGACACAGAACCACAGAGTATATAAACAGAACGACATTAATTGCCAGGGGCTGCCAGCAATAAAAAAATTAGTTCCGTTTCTAGACTTTTTTGCCAAGCTGTAACTCGCGAACTTTGTTTACGGCGAGTTTATGGCTAGCTCTAGCCAAGACATGGATATGGCGGACGTGGAATATTTAGAGGAAGATTTATTGAAATCAAATATAATAACGCTATATTCATACGCCTTTTTTATACCCAAAAAAAATTTTAAACACAGGAGTGCTTACATTATTAGTGCTTATAAGTAATTTGTATTCAGTTACATGACGTGAATACTTGTTATTACATTTTATAATACTTACTGATTTTAATTAATTATAGAAATACAGCTTAGTATCAAGACGATAGGATGGACGACATTATTTGCCAGGGGTGGCCAGCAATAAAAAAAAAATAGTTCCGTTTCTAGACTTTTTGCCAAGCTGTATATCTTTGTTTTAAGTAGTGTCTATGGTCTATCTAGGATTTGATTATTTTGTAAACGCTAGTATCTACTATTAGTCTGTGGTAAACGCAAACAGTGGTGATGAGGATGACCAGGATTATTATAAAGTTCCAAACCTTTTAAATTCTATAAGGCTTTTTATTTTAAATAAAATGGCAAAACGATCAAACCCATTTATCGAAGACTTTGTTCAGCAAAGTAAAGTCCACGTGGGCATGAAGCAGTTCAACAATAATGAGGATAGGATGAAAAAAATATACGGTAATCCCTGATGAACCTGTGCCTTACATCTATATGTTTTCATATAACAGTAATTTTAATACTTTTTTTGTCACTATGTTCTTTCTTAGAGCGGACTTTGCTACTTTTATTCAAAGGCGCCAAAAAATGTCCAGCTCAAGAAGTAGTTAATTGTGAAGATGCGGTGACCGCCACAGATAAACGAGGCAAAATGAAACAATTATTTATTGGTAAAGATGGAGCACTCTTGCGTTCTGGTAGCATGGTAAACATTCATCATTTGTTATGTAATGAATATAGTACATTATTTACGCATTGACACTGCCTCTAAGGCAGTCTTCTGACTTAAGTCTTCTTTACAGGTACAAAGTACTTTAGGGATGAAGCAATGCACATGCGGCGGTAAGGATGAGTCCCAGTGCGCCTACTGCGAGGTGAGCTTGTGCTGTAGCTGCCAGCTCGTTTGTGTCCGCTGTGAGAGAACAAACTGTGCATGTTGCACTATGGTTGGGCAAGTATCCATATTATTCCTTAGTAACATATTGTAAACTGGCTGTTTCCCACACTTTCCTTGTTTCATTGTTCTTTCATCCAAATATATTCAGTAGCATTTGTGTGAAAGAGTAACGAACACACATACAGACATCCTCACTAACTTTCGCAATTTATAATATTACTCAATTCATCTAATAAGTGGGATAGTAATGTGTCTAAAGTTAGCTTAGTACATCAAAATCCTATTGTTTGCTTACAGTTTGTTTTTGTTTCCAGGTCAGAAGGATCAGAAGTATGTATGTCTTGTTATAGTTAAATAAATTATACTGCATAGGTGAGTACATTACTATGTTTTGTGGTGATACATTTTATTGTTAGCTAAGTATTTAAAATAAAATAATATATTTAGGCAATTAGTTTGTAAGCTCAACAAGGCTGTAACAAAATTTTATAGGTTTGAAAATAAATAAAACACTCAATACAATAATGTAGTTTATGTAAACCCATCAGGTAACAAAACTAAGCTGCAGCTTAGAATCTTGTATTTCATCAATGTCCTGAATAAATAAAACTTAATTCTTCCGAGGTCAAATGCCAACAACATTCACAACTTCAATATTATTTTGTGAATCAACTAAGCCATACATGCAATAAGCAGATTCACATTAAAATATCAACATACTTAAATATTATAAAATAAATAAAATGTTGTAAGTTTGTAATAACATGTAATGGAGTTAGGTAGTTGAGTTTTTGTAACACCATGTGAACACACAAAATGCAGATATCACTATCAAAACATATTTTGTGCAAAAATCATGGAATAACCACTACACATGGAACAACTACATGTAAATGGACAAGGTATAATATTCATTAATTGACATTATAAACGCACAATTCCATAAGCTGGGTGCTTCACATTAAAAAAAAATAGGCCTTAATATACCCTAATGCATTCATACATAATTGTTTATAGCAAAGTAGTTTATACATATAAAAAACCTTAGCACTGGATAAACTCCTAGCCCTGCAGGACCAGCCAATGATATTGGCCAATAATATACCCAATAAAATAAATAACTTTTTATCCCAGATTAAACTTATATTATTGTAACGATTTTAGTATGTATTTAAACTTCAATCAGATGGTGCAAATATACATACCTGAAATATATTCTAATAGCAAAAATGTTCGTCGTCAGTAAAATAAACATTAGAAAATACATTTTTCGCTTATTTTTCTAATATAGAGTTAACATGTTAACTAAGTAGTAACTGCGTACTGGCATCGTAGAGTCGGATCACTAGCCGCCAGGCGACGCGACTCGCGCAGGCGTCTGGTCGTACTTGGCGGACTGGTGTTTATTATTAATTAAGCTGACCTTCATAGAGGAGAGCACTGAAAAGAACATTGGCAAAACTATATACCAACAAGTTACGTCAAGTCAAATGTTGGTATGCTATACAATATTCATATTGACATTATATTCGCTTTACGGGAAAGGACAGATTCCCTTCCTAATCCGATTAGAAACGTTAAACGCTCATGTTTCGGAACTTAATTTAACAAATCATACCTACGCCTGTCTGATAGCATAATATTATTTCTTAAGTAATTCTCTCATTGCACAGCTTCTATGTGAAGAAATACTTTAAATTTGTTGAAAGTGGAGCCTATTTATATACCTTCAAATAATGTTTTCAAACAGTTACCGGTTAAGCGAAAAAACCATCACCGTAAACACTTCATAAATATAATAATTTATGCTACTGGCACCTTTTTTTTTTAAATAATTGCTACATAGCTATAACATAAACTGCGGCCGCCCAGTGTCGAACCCAGTATTGAGCACACCGCGGCCGGACGAGACAGTCCAACGCCTTATATCATCACACTTGTATACTTGCAATATGTCTAGTTGCGTAGACTATCAGTCTGGCACGGAGCACGCGCGACTTGGTCGACTGCGGCCCACACGGACACAAAAAGCCACGCACTCAGTTATTGCTCTATTCAGTCTGCGGTCCACAGTCTGTCCCAGCGTACTTGACAGTCTTTCAGAGACGCGACGCGAACCTTTTTCTATTACTTAGGTACTAGTCTTGTTATGACATTAACTACTTAACAGCTTAAAAATATATTGAACTGCAATCGTTGTCTTAGACAATTGTCCTTGTATTTACCTACTTAGATCTACTTAATTTCGTTTAAGTATCAAGGTGGAGTGTAAGCGGCGCGTCTACGTGACGTGTGCGTGGCGGGTGCGTGGCGCGTGCGGGCGTCGCGCACTACGCGAACAGGTACCGGTACAGGATGGTGGCGGCCACGCCCAGCAGCAGCGGCGTCAGCCACGACGTCCACGTGCTGCAGACACCAACACAACATGCTCAACAGTACGTCACCCACACCGCGCGCCCGCGTGCAGAGCTCGAATGTTCATTCATTCTCACTAGCAACGTGATTTAAGACCGGTCTCACTTATCATTACAGCTCGGCATATTCAGACCCAAGACCAGGAAAAAATACTTGGAAAACTACACGTGAAATATTTCTTTACTGCATGCTCTCTTGCGACCTTGACGCCGCTATTCACACAACTTTATATATTAAATTTATAAGTATTTTATTAACCGACCATACCAACAACAAACTACAGAAATAATATAAAGGAAATGAGCACATGGGTCTGTGTAACAAAAAGCAAATGAGGAGGATGTTGCAGGACAGTTGTAAATAATGAGGCGGATGTAATGTTGTGCACTTTATTAGACAATAATCACAATACAAGTAGTTACCATTCCTATAATATTAATACAAAGCACCGAGAGACTAGGCGAATGCCTGCATTATAATAATGTATATCATAAAAATCTAAAATACAATATAATATTGTGCAATAATTACAACAACCAGTTGTCTACAACTGACTACAACTAATGGAATCTACATATGTATTTATAATTATATATATAGAGATCTCGTCTGGCAAGCATTTTTTTCTAACGATGTTACAATAAATTGTATGTACTTTAGAAACATTAAAACTATATTATCAATACTATCTATAGTGAAAGCGTTTACAGATCAATATAATCACAATCGTTAATTTGTGGCATTTAAGTACCAGGGGTGTGCAATGTGGGCTTTTATTACACAGAGCCATGTGTGTGGATAACTAACTGGAATGAGAAGCGCTGCCCTCCCAGCGCCGCGCCGCCCTGCTGCTTGCAGAACAAACATCGATACACGTGCACAAACACCCAGACCAGGATTTTTTTTGTTGTTCCGTGCGGGAATCGAACCCGCGACACGCAGCACAGCAGCCAATTGCTCAGCTCACTACCAGTAACCTATTTGTCACGAATTATTGTACTACTATTTTTGTATTTGCTTGTTTGTATTGTTGGCAAGAGCGTGGTGAGTGAGTATGAGAGCAGCGCAGTTGTATGTCGGTGCGGGTGCGGGTGGTGATGGTCAGGGGTCGGGTACTAGGCGACTACGCACTTGCCCTGCTCCTGCGGTTGGTCGTTGCTCCACTGCGGCGCGAACGCGTTCTTGCTTTGCACGCGGTCCGCCTCCACCAACTCGCCGATCTTGTACTTCTTCATCAGGGATCTGTCCACACAATAACAAGTCATTTACATATTTGCAGAAGACCTCCTCACACTCCGGACCCTTTGTATTAGAGAAACACGTTTTTCCTTTTCTCAATAAACATAGTGGGCTAATTAACCTTAATCACTGTCCGAAGAATAAAACCTATTCCACTAGTGTATTAACCAGCTGTCTCCGGCGGTATCATCCGCGTCTTGGAGGAACTACTTCACGCACCCAAATCCTTTCTTAGTGGATGCTTGTAGCATAAAATGCGTGTTCTGTAATATTTAGGTTAATGACTACCAACCCTAATTGTTTTAGATATGACGAGAGAACTTCAAAGATAAGGGGAGGGGGGATCTTTTTTGTGCAATAATTTGAGAACTAAGCCATAAAAGAAAACAAAAATGCATTAGCACGCCAAGCCGTATTATAATATGAAACAGCTTATCATAATGCCATTCACATTATATATAAAATTTGTTCTATCTTCATATCATATTATGATACCCCACATGGTAACTATATTTTTTAATGTTAAACCCCCGCCTATTCCATAAAAACAATAAAAAATTTCAACTTATTTCATTTGCAATACGCATCAATCATTCCCTATAATTTTTCCAGATTTCAAGTTCATAGCATTAGTAGTTCCTAAAATAATCTGTTGGCACGGACGGACAAACAGACAGAACAATCGAAGTGAAACCTCCGGTTGCCTTTATACAATTATTGGTACGGAACCCTAAAAATGATTGTTTTTTTTTTATAATGAAAAGTAATTAAATAATATAATGGTATATACTGAGGCTCACAGTGCGCATAACTGCAATCGTCTGAAGTTCTTTTTAATTATGCATTTTTCTGCGCTATGCTTATAAATACCGCCGCTATTGAAGCAAATAGATAAACCAACGACAAAAATACCTTTCTTTTCAGTTTGGTAAATTATTTATCACAGTTTAAGTTAGAAAAAGAAAATTGGACAACACTTTTCTCGGTGACTATTATAAGGTGCAGATTCGAAATGTTGTCAAATGATTCCAGTTATTTTGAACTTATTGTTGTGCACGAGTTCAACTTGCAAGAAATTGGCATTTTCTACAACTGCTGGATATTACTATTCATATTTAGCAAGGGTTCTTTATGTAGGTACACAAATTGCCATGGTTACCTGGCGTCAGAGCTGTGGCTGACATCTTCGAAGGGCTCCGAGGCATCTTGGCCACCTTTCTCCAGTAGCACCTCTTCGCCTCCAGGGTGCTGGGGACAAAAACCGTATTTGTGAAGGGATGCCTTCTTTTAGCATGTTTTTTTTCCTATATCCTTTGGCAAATCTATTTTGGCGTAATAATACTTTGCCATCATTGTTTTTGGCATACAGTTTATGTAGACATCTTTAAGTGTAATTTGTTTCGGCTAAATAAATCACGTAATGTTGTTTGTTAAGCATAACGACTATTAGCCTAATAGCATTTAGTGCATTAAAATCAACATGAATAAACAGAAAACAAATTGAAGTTATTTTTGACGGTTATTTGAATCTGAACAATAAAAAGAAGGAACTATAAGCAATATTATTTGTGTGATGTAGTGTATCAAGCCTAATAGTTTCGCCATGTCCGTCTGTCTGTCTGCGGCAAAGCTCATAGGTTATTAGTACTAGAAAGCTGAACATTTGTATGTTTATGGCATATTGATTACGCCGACAAAGTGGTATTTTCCTAAAAAATTGTAGGAGTTTGAAGACCATTTTTCTGTGACAGCCATTTGCGTAATATCTGGTTTTAAAGTGCAAAGTTTTTGTTACGAGTGTTAAGCCACGGTAAAAAGTTTGAGGAGGGGGAGCTATAACTTTTCAATGGCTGTACCTAGATATGTGACAAAAATCACAGATTAGAGAAAAACATCAATCACTAATGTAATAATAATCAATCATTCATCACTAATGGGTAAACTAATAAAAGGTAAGTATAAATGCCTACTGTAGAATTACCGGATTTAACAAAACTGAAGCTGTTTATACGGCTCTTTATTTTAATTACTATTGAAATGTAAGTAATGAGGCTGTGACCGCAACCACATAATCTAATTCCCTCGCTGTAAATGAGGATCTTATAAATTAATGCAGTTAAAACAAACCTCTAAACCGGAAAATAAATGTTGTAGCAGTGGATTAGTAGGGTACCTGCCACCCAGTTCAGCCGGTATATTGACTTCGGCACCTATTTATTACCAAAACACAAGTTAACTCTTACCTTGGGTACCAGTGTTCATCAAAATTGTATTGTTTACCTGTACAAGTGTCATGTGTGTCATTCATGTATAATTTTGGCAATAATTAATCAATAAAAAAATATAATTTTGCAAGTTTACAAGCGCTGCCTCACGGCGAGAAACATAAAACTAGCTCTAGCTGAAAACAAACTTACAGACGGTGAAATTGTATATTTTAAACACATCTATTATACTTTTCTATATAATATTATGTAGCTGAAGAGTCTATTTGGTTGAAAGCACTACGCTGGTTCGAATTAAAAAAATATTTGTGTTTTTTGTGATACTAAAACAAAAAGGGAGAAGGACGAATATAACTTATATCTGCCGAAACGCTTGATGACCAATCATATCATTCTAAAAGTAGCTTGCTAAAATACATAAAACAACCTAATTTAAGACACCGCCTTTTCAGCGATCCGAATAATCTTAACTGTCCATCTTGAAAACTACTGAACCGATTTTGACTAAACGTGCACTATACCCTAAGCCCTGAGTTATAGTAAGTACAAGCCTAAAGAATGATCACGATCGAACTAATGGTTGTCCAGAAATACGCGGAAAAATAATAGTTTAAAAAAACTAAAAAAACACGCTTTTATTGCTGACCGAACTAAAAAATAGAAAATAATTTTTAATTACAGAGTTTATGTTACAGTAGTAGGAAGTCAAACAATCAATCGTGAGTAATTAACTCCAAAGAAAATTATAATAAAATTTAAGTTATTAACAGAATAATTCAATTCAGAGTAAAAAGCGTGGGGTGCATTTTCCTATATTTTCATGACTCTCCTCTCATCAATGGTTGCCAATAGAATAGGTGTAATAATTAAAATATCAAGCACCCCACGCTTTTTACTCTGAATTGAATTATTCTGTTAATAACTTAAATTTTATTATAATTTTCTTTCGAGTTAATTACTCACGATTGATTGTTTGACTTCCTACTACTGTAACATAAACTCTGTAATTAAAAATTATTTTCTACTTTTTAGTTCGGTCAGCAATAAAAGCGTGTTTTTTTAGTTTTTTTAAACTATTATTTATTTTCCATTTTTTAGTTCGGTCAGCAATACAAGCGTAATTTTTTAGTTTTTTTATCGGATTATTGCATTGTCATCGGTCCTTAACACGTGTGCAAAGTTCCAAGTTGATCAGACGTCTAGAAACCAGTGAAAATTAGGTTCAAAGATTCCGTTACATACATACATACAACCAGAGCTAATAAAAGCGTGTTAAAAACATATATAGACTTTTGAAAATTTACACATACGTTTAGTAGCCCCTAAAGATTAGCATAAATAGGAATATAAATTGCAAAATTTTAATTTTAAGTTAATTTGCTGCGCCCTAACAAGGTTATGTATTCATTAGTTATAAGCCAAGCCTGAAACTGTGTACACTGTACAATGAATGAATAAATATATATTATGGAATTACAAACATAGGAGTGAATTGGTAACCTTTTATAAGAACTCTGTTAAAAGGGACACAGACCATATTCAATATTAGTGGTTTTTTTTCAAGTTTAGGTCATGGGCAACAAGAACATGACCTTGACTGCTGCTGTAATCGTATCAAAAATGCAAACAATAATTGTAATGTCGGGGGCATAAGTTAACGAGGAGCGATCATTCGACAGATAACTACATAAAGCAACAATCGTTGTGCACGTATTGTGAGAACCACACAAAGAGGGTACAAAGTTCCACTACGAGAATATTGTAAATATTATACAGTAATAACTTGAACTGAATGTTATCGTCTGACGACGCCGATGCTAGTCTAGAATATCCGATGTCCCATATTTGAATACTTTGGCTTCCTATTATAGGTATGTAATTTGGGCACTGCACCGATTACATTGCACATAATTGTCCTTATACACGTTACAATAAATTAAGCAAGTCAGAAATGTACCTTTGTCTGTCTGTTACGCTTTTAAAGGAAAGCAGATGAACTTATTGGGTTGAATTAATTGATTGTAACCTACTAAAAATAATCAATTTACGAAAGTTCAGATTGTAATTTTACGCATTGATAAGTCCTTAATCGTCATCGATCATTCAATTTCTGAGCTTGCTTGAAACCTTCGGCTTCGGCCAAATTTGGTTGTTATTGACACCTCCCCTAAATATTAAAGAAACAGAGACATAGGATATCCGGGTATGGTTCAATTGTAACTAAATTCATTTTTCTCTTTTAATTGTCCTGAAATTCATATTTTGTACGTTTTTTATTTTTTCCTTTTATTTTACTATCGAATTCCTGCATAAATACACGTATCGACATACCAATTTTGCACAAACAACGAACGACGTATTTTTTCAGCGATCTTAATATACACTTAACTGTTCATATTTGGAAAACTACGGAATCGATTTCATGAAACTTGCACTGTTCCATAAGTTGCAAGGTTTATACCAATAAAAAAATAATGGTCCCTATCCGACTTATAGTTGAGAAATACGCAGACATACATACTTACACTTAAGAAATTTCACACACGTGATGAGAAGCCCATTCATTTATACTAACGTTATATTAAATTATTAATATTATTGATTATTGAATTCCAAATATACGGGTGGATGATTAAACCTTTTTATGAAGTCGGTTAAAAGGACAAGCAAGTTCAGAAAAATGTAAACATCAATCAATTGATTTATTCGTTAAAAAGAATTGGGGTTGGGGGAAAAGTTTGCAAATATATCTTCAGTTATTTAAGTCGAAGGTATCTGCAGATTGACAATGGGATGAATGATATTACAGTAAGACAAGCCAGTGTGGGTTTAGCTCAAGGTGACCCGTTATCCCCTCTTCTTTTCAATATTGCTACTATGAATATTTGTAAATTAATTACTAGTTGTAAAGTTTCACAATATGCGGATGATTTTGTTCTTTATGTGTCTTCAAATAAACATAATTTAAATTCAGCTATTGATAATTTGAATACTGCATTAGAAATACTTGTGGAAAATTTAAGTGAAATGGGACTTTTTCTATCCGAATCAAAAACAAATGTATGTCTGTTTAATAGATCTAGATGCTTTTCAAATATCAGTCTTTATATAAATAAAAATAAGCTTAGGGTTGTTGATAAAATAAAATATCTTGGATTGTGGCTTGATTCATCTCTAAGATGGGGTGCTCATATAAACGAAACATGTGAGAAGGCTTACAAATATTTAAATATTCTAAAAACTTTAGCAGGAAGATCTTGGGGAGTTCATCCTAAACATTTAAGAAGACTGTATATTTCACTTGTTAGAAGTCGAATTGATTATGCTAGTTTTTTATATGGCAATAGTGCTAAGTCTCACCTAAATAAACTAGATGTTTTGCAGAACCGAGCACTTCGAATTTGTGGTGGTTTTATTCGTACAACACCAATTTGTGTTATGGAAAGCGAACTTTGCGTACCACCATTATATGTAAGACGACACTGGTTGGCTTGTAGGTATTGGTTAAGGATTAACTCTTTTTATCACAATGTAACTGTAGGTTTATTGGAAGAATTGGCCACTTTGTGTTTTAATACCTATTGGCAAAAGAAGAGAAAACCGATTTTGATTGATATTTACATTAAGTTTAAAGACGATATGGTTCATCAATCTCCTATATTGGATATGTACAATATTGGTACCTGGATATCAAATATTAACGTTAGAGATTGTGTAAATTTCAATGTTGATCAACTAAATGTACCAAAACGTAAAACAAGTGCGACTAATTTGAGATTGTTAATTTCGGAGATGTTGGCTAATAAATACAATAATTATTATTATGTATTTACTGATGGATCAAAAGATACTCATGGTGTTGGAGCAGCATTTTTTGATTCTCAGACAAATACTGGTGTTAAATTTAAGTTGTGTAATGACGCTTGTATTATGAGAGCTGAGTTGACGGCTGTTGTTGAGGCTTTATCTTACATTCAGACACTGACGTACAAAAATGTGGTGATATTGTCAGACTCTAAAAGTGCTCTTCAACACTTAACTCGCTGTGTATCGGGATTGCGAGGTATGCCGATAGCTTATGAAGCACTCAAGATTATACACAATTTGCAAAAGAAATTAGTGAATATTAAGCTTCAGTGGATTACTTCCCATGTAGGGATTTCTGGCAATGATATCGCTGACAAGCTTGCTGCAGAAGCCATTACGGATGGCATAAATATTCATAGTAATCCTTATTTTACGGAGCTAATTCCTAGGGCGAAAAAGTTTTGTTATAGTATGTGGGAGCATCATTATAACACTATAACTGCGGAAAAGGGTTTGTGGTATAGAACTATACAACAGGAGCTACCTCGGATTCCCTGGTTTGATATAACTTATCTCCCAAGAGAACTTTTAGTGTTAGCGTTTAGAGTAAGATCTGGGCATGTACCTTCTAATAATTTTCTTCATTTAATGGGTGTCAAACCATCTCCTTTTTGTAATGTTTGTGTAAATAAGTTAGACGATTTGTACCATATTTTAGTAGAATGTTCTGTTTTTGATGATTTTAGGCCTTTGCTATATGAAGCAATCGGCAGCAATTTGTTTAATGGTAGGATTAATTTATTACTTAGGGAACCTTTTTCGGAACAAAGTATCAAAATTTATAAATTTGTTAGGGACATATTTTTAAGACGAGAGGAGTTAATTTAATTTTGTTTTTTTTTCTGTTTGTGTTGAGTTTTTAGGGTTCCGTAGTCCGACAAGGAACCCTTATAGTTTCGCTCTGTCCGTCTGTCTGTCTGTCTGTCTGTCTGTCTGTCTGTCTGTCTGTCTGTCCGCGGCATAGCTCCGTGGTTTTTGTTATTAGAAAGCTGAAATTTGGTATGAATATGTATATTGATTACGCCGAGAAAGTGGTAAAATAAAATTTTGAAAAATATTTTTTTATAGCGTAGCTCCCAAACATGTAAAGTAGGGATGAATATTTTTTTTCTCGTGTACCCCTTCGTGTGGGGTATCGTTAGATAGGTCTTTCAAAAATATTATGGGTATGTGAAGATCATTTTTCGGTTAAGCGAGTCATTTGCGAAATATCTAGATTTTCAGTGAATTTTTTTGTTCGATACGAGTTACCCCCCCCTCTAACTTTTGAATGGCTGTACCTAGAAATGTGAAAAAAATCACAGACGTAGCACATGTAATGAACTTATAAGGAAAACTATTACGGCTAAGTAGGCTTAACCGGTTACAGAGTTATAGTCGACTAACTGAGACCTACTACGGAACCCTACTGCGCGTGGCCCGACACGCACTTGGCCGGTTTTTCTTGTTTATATTTTCATTTATTTTGTAAATACATTTGTTATACCTTACGAGGCTGGCTTGGCGCAATAGCGTAAAAAGCCTCAACCAATAAATGATTAAAAAAAAAAAAAAGTTCAGAAAAGTACGTCGCTAGTTGCTAGATGCAACAAAGCACGGTTTAGTTAAATAAGTAGACAGTTCCAAATACAAAATGTTTCGCGTGACTGTTACAGAGAAATAATTGCCAAAACAACTTCTAAATCTTATATTTTTTTGTTTTTAAATAATTTTTTTGACACCATCTTTGAGAATTTGTGACAATAAGATAAAATTTTATTAAATGTTGCCTTTTTTCTGATGGGAAAACATCCAACGACTTCTACGGCCATGGGTGGGGCGGGAGGGAGTCTCAGAATCTTTCTGACTAAAAGCCATCCATGTTCATTCTTCAGCCCTTTACGTTCTGGGGGCGTAACTCTTTCGACATCCCGCAGCCAAATACATATTGGCTAGTAGTCAAATACCTACTCCATTGCAAACGCTGATTTGCACTGTTCCGAGAAAGATTTATAAACACGTAATCGTTTCGCCCTAGTCTCGTGACTAGTTATTGATAAGCAATACTTTATCGTAACGAGGGTATAATTAGTATTAGTTCGCTTAGCGGATAGCACAATGTCACCGGCGACAGCAAGCTGGGGCATGTCGCGCGGAGATAACGCTTACAGAAAGACATGCTGCTGGCAATACCAAATTCTAATTTCGCGTTCTAAGTTCGCGTCTAAATTTTATTCTTATAATGCGCGAGTCTCTCAAACTTACTATACATATGTTACATAGAAATGTAATTTTTATTTTGCAAATTGGATATGATATTACTTTTACCAGCTAATTATATTTGTATTTTAGAGAACGTTAGCGCGGATTATAAGCATTGATAATGATCCTATGGAATCGTTTATCTATACGATATTTGTAACTTAGTGCTTTCGTTGCGGTCTTATTTGCATGTTTCGAAGTCCCTTAGGTCCTTAGTCGTGAAGCATTACTTAAATTTAGAAGCAACCAATCCAATGGCTCTAAATCTGTGTTCAAGACAAGATCTGTGCCCGAGTATCATACTGTAATTACGAAGCTTAGGTTCGTATGACTCAAGAATTACTTTAAATAAGATTCAACCAATCAAATAGCAGAGCCCATCAGGCGGACTTGAGAAAACTCTGTCTCTTAGTAAAACCCGCAGCCCACACGATAAGAGTTACAAATCTATTGTGAAGTGAGATCTATGCTTCAGTATCGTTCTGAAATACAGACCTTACACTCCTAACGAGTAATCCTATGGAGTTAAGCTTAATATGACATCAGAGGCGCTGTGTCACTTGATAATTGAAAAACAATCTCCAGGCGACAAGAGCAGATAATCTCTATGTGTATGTAGGTCACGTTAAACGAGAACAGTCGACCCTCGGCTCCGCATTCCGTTTACACCACAAAATGAGAAATTCCAACGCTTCATCACGATCAAATTATGAACATTCCAGACGGATGGAAGGACTACTCATTGAATATCTTATGAACATATCGAGGGTATAGTGCTAAAACCCAATAAGTTTGAAATTGTTGCTTTCGAGATTTTGATTGTAAAAGGTTTAAGGACGAAAATACCTATTTAATTCAAATAAAATCATTAAAATGAATATTTTTCGTAAAAGCGTATATTCAACAAATATAAGTATTTTCGTCCTTAAACCTTTTACATTCAAAATCTCGAAAGCAACAATTTCACACTTATTGGGTTTTGGCACTATACCCTCGATATAATAAAAACTGTAGATAAGATATATGCATTATTTCAATAACACTAAAGTCGTCTATTTATTTTTATTCTATTTAACAGTTTGCACAGAAATAAAAAACCGGTCAAGTGCGGCTGAACTTTATTTAAGAGCTTCTCTGTGGCATCCAGATAACAGGCATCGTTGTAGTTTATAATGAGTTAAATGAAAGTCTGAACAAGTGAGACTTTGGTCTTCAAGGGCAAAAAGACTGTAGCCATTTCAGCGAATGGAAAGTGAAGTTTCTTTGTCAAGTTTCAAGTCTTCAGCGAACTGCGCATACCGCCGCAACTTCGTCTATGATACACAAGTTTTAGCAGTTTTAGCGTAGTCTATTTGAACAAGACAAAGAGGAGACAGGGATGTAACATCAAGCTTGTTACGCATGTATCTGCTACCAATTATCAAGGCCTAAGAATTCCCCTACTACCTGTTATTTCATAGCGCTTCTTTGCATTTTCTGAGAACATTTACCATGGTAATATATTTTTCATTTCTCATACACGGAAAGTACGCTTGAAGTTACCTGATCAGAGGGATGAAAGTAGTACTTTTCGTCCCGGGGAAGCGATTTTCCCTGCTGTCAAAAAAAATACTTAAAAAAACTTTGCAAGCCATGCCCAAGCCAGTCTGTTATATCGCGGCGTAAAATTGCAATAAAAAAAATAATCAATAATTTTGTAACATCTTTTTATACTTACCCCGATATTTCTAATTTAGAATTCAATAAATTATTAATTAATTTAAATAGATTTAAGCATTTTTTTTTACAAAAAAATAATTTACTATCAAAATAAATTAAAACTGACAAAAAACACTATGCAAGCCATGTCCCTCTATACAGCCACTCTGTTATATCTCGGCGTAAAATTGCAATAAAAAATATTATCAATAATTTTGTAACATATAGGCCAGTGCTTTTAGCCTCTAAAAACGGTAAAAAGTGAATTAAATAATAGTAGGATGAAACCCATTGGAAAAGGAGGAGAATACAATAAAAATGATAGGAAAAATAAATTACGGGCGATCTGAGGTCGGGAAGTGGGGGGAGGGGGGGTTAAAGTTAAAAAAACGGTTTATCTCAATTTCCGGCAAAACTACAAGTCCTATGAAAAAAAGTTAAATGGCAAAGTTGTAGGTAATAAAAAGATCTACAACTTTTGGATTGACACTTTTTTCACATAACCTCAAAATCTATGTGAAAAATTCAAAAAACCAAGTTTTTGGTTTTTTATTTTTATCTTTTACAATAATTAAATTTTTTTCACGAAATTTGGTGAAAACTTACCTTTTTATGTCCCAAACAAACTGTAATTTATTTGATTAAAAATAATTATTTTTTCACCCTTATTTTGACTTAATATCGAAAAAACACCCTAATTTTCAATCGAAAATTCTCGCGTCAAAATATCACTTTTTTTTTAAAAGTCGATGGTCTTTTTTTTCGTTGAAATCTCTACTTTCTCTCGGGCCTAAATAGGTCACTTTCATCCCTTGTGTAACAATCTACTATTTTTTATATACCATCAGAAAGTAGAGATCTCAACGAAAAAAAACCCACCGACTTTTTAAAAAAAGCTGATATTTTGATGCGAGAATTTTCGATTAAAATTTAGGGTGCTTATCGATATTAAGTCAAAATAAGGTGTAAATATAATTATTTTAAATTAAATAAATTACAGTGTGTTTGGGACATAAAAAGGTAAGTTTTCACCAAATTTCGTGCAAAAAAAAAGAATTATTGTAAAAGATATAATAAAAAACCCCCACTTCCCGACCTCAGATCGCCCCTAATTTATTTTTCCATTCATTTTTATTATATTCTCCTTCTTTTCCAATGGGTTCCATCCTACTATTATTTTTTTTGGTTTCAAAAATTATAGACCCTGGTCTAAAAAGGGTAGTTAGGTACGTAAAGTCATAAATTACTTAACAGATGTTTTTTTTACCATTTTCGACTTTTTATGTACAAGCTATTCCTTCGCTTCCGCGATAAAAATCATTATAAATGCATTAGCAATGTTGATAAACTATAGAATCTGCCATTCATAGAAAATATCAGAAGAAGTAATAAACAACAATATTCGACATCTGCCTTGATTTATATTTAGTATTCTTAGGGATTAAGTGAAACTCCTGGTAACCTCATTTCCCTATGACATATTATAGATAAGAGACTCGCTAGAGGTCGCGGTTGGGAATTATAATTTCATATTTTGTAGATTTGTGCTTATGTATTAGTAAGCTCGGCCTCAATCACATGGGATTTGAAAAACAAAACCATCTGACGAAATATGGGTATGTACTATGTACGTACACGCCTTGAAAAACGGGGGTAATGTTATTTGAATAGCATACAAAAACCGTGTGTTGTGTGACCTTCACAGTTCATTGGCCTTTGGATCTAATGATATAAGTTTGTTTTTATTTGATCCAAGCGTATACCTGCACGAAGCTGTTTTCAAGCAAAATTATCCAAAGATTAAAAAAAAAACTAAAGATAGAAGCCGGCAACAGGGATTGACCGCACTGGCGCAGGGCAACAACGACTTCAGAATTGATTAAGCGGCCATGTGAATAGCTCCTTCGTCACTTGATCGTAATAATACGAGGTACTGGTTCAGTTAGCATTCTCTTAAGCCCTGCGGCGTAAAGGTATGATGACTTCATGACTAACGATACACACCCTAACACTCAACTTTTTTTGAACATTAAAAATTTAATTACTCATTGCTGATCAATTTCAATAAAACTTTATGTATTAATGAGACATCATAATTAAATGTGTAGTGTGACGTCGCTTGAGTTATTGTTGTGATCTACACTAATATTATCTACACTAATATTATAAAGAGGAAAACTTTGTTTGTTTGTTTGTTTGTAATGAATAGGCTCAAAAACTACTAGACCGATTTTAAAAATTCTTTCACCATTCGAAAGCTACATTATCCACGAGTAACATAGGCTAAATTTTATTTTGGAAAAAATAGGGTTCCGTAAGATATTTGGGTTTTTCGGACACAAGGTGTAAGAAATCAACCAGAAAAGTTACTTTTTTTGCGTACGCTACTAATCTCAGGAACTACTGGTCCGATTTGAAAATTCTTTCAGTGTTAGATAGCCCATTTATTGAAGAAGGCTATAGGCTATATTTCATCACGCTAAAACTACTATTCCACGCGGACGAAGTCGCGGGCAGAAGCTAGTCATATTATATAACATTAAAACCAAACATTTTAAAGATTACTTAGATGGCTAGTTTCACCACCTCCAGAATGATGTCCCATTTTTAGGGTTCCGTAGTCCGACAAGGAACCCTTTATAGTTTCGCCATGTCCGTCTGTCTGTCTGTCTGTCCGCGGCATAGCTCCGAGGTTCTTATTACTAGAACGCTGAAATTTGGTATGGTTATGTATATTCATCACGCCGAGAAAGTGGTAAAATAAAATTTTGAAAAATATTTTTTTTAGTGTAGCTCCCAAACACGTAAAGTGGGGATGAATATTTTTTTTCTCGTGTACCCCTTCGTGTTTATGGGTGTGTGAAGACGATTTTTCGGTTAAGCGAGCCATTTGCGAAATATTTAGCTTTTAAGTGCAAATTTTTGTTCGATACGAGTATAGATATAGCCATTCAAAAGTTAGAGGGGGGCTCTAACTTTTGAATGGCTATATCTAGAAATGTGAAAAAATTCACAGACATAACACATGTAATGAACTTACAAGGAAAACTATCACGGCTAAGTAGGCTTTACTGGTTACAGAATTATAGTCGACTAACTAAGACCTGCTACGGAACCCTACTGCGCGTAGCCCGACACGCACTTGGCCGGTTTTTTTTTATGATAGGATAGGCGCCTAGGCATGCGTTTGACTACTAATAATAAATTAATCAGGTACTCCAACACCATCCAGAACTAGTAAAACAGAAAAAGACATTGTATGCATCAACTTTCTCCGCGGGATGCGCAGAGCTACGTGTGTGGTGAACCGTTCGAGTCACCCAAAGGTCTATCTCTGACTTGGCTCTGTCTAGAGCCTCCTGACCCTACTGGTTGTCTCGTGGTTAAACGTCTGCTCGTTGACGACAGATGGTCCACGGCTAAATTCTGCATTGTTAACAGTGAATTTTGAGTAGTCAAATAGTAAACCTCGCATGGTCCAGAACCAGTACCATATATAGCAAGTGACGAAGGAGCTATTCACTTGGCTGCTTAATATAGTCTATATTACTTGTTGATCTAACTTTGAATTGGTGTAGTGGTGGATAGGATTCCGTACTAGTTTTGTTGGTTGACTATAACTGGTAAAGCCTACTTAATCGTGATAATCCCTTTAAAGTTCATTATATATGCTGTCTGTGAATTTTTTACACATCTGGATACAGCCTTTAAAAAGTTAGAGGGGAGGGGGACAAAATTCGGGTTTAAGATACTTTATTCTCATAAATAATTACATTCACTTACATGACAACATAATTATAAGTACATTACAATATTTACCAAGTGGCATTAAGTTAAAAAAAACTAAAGATTACAATACTAACTAATTACTACTAAGCAAAAACAAAAATAGAATATATAAAATGCAGTTGATACATAATGTGGGTATCTATGAATATTTTACAAGTAACAAGTTATGTGTAAGTAAAATTGCACACTTTAAAGCTAGATAAATTCGCAAATGAATCTCTAAAAAACTAAAAAAGCAAACTAAAAGCCGGTATAACATGACGGAAAACCTAACTTTTTAAGATGGACTAACAAGAGACAAATTATAATGTAATTGCAGTTCACAGGTTATTATTCTGCTTTTTGTTTATCGGGTGTCCACTTCAAATGCCAAAAAAAAAAAGAATTTTCCCTGACTCTCCCTGATCACTCTACATTTCCCTGACCCTGACATAGTATATTCTTGTCTTATAAGACACACGTGAAAGACAGTGGTTATTTTTGTGTTTTATTAAAAAATCACTAGCAATTTCCGAGTGGAAAATAATAAAATACGGTACCTATGAAAGTTAAATATCTCCAAATAGATTTTAACCGACTTCAAAAAAAGGAGGAGGTTATCAATTCGACTGTATTTTTTTTTATGTTTGTTACCTCATAACTTGCGACTGGGTGAACCTATTTTCATGATTCTTTTTTTATTTAAAAGCTGGTGCTTCCCGTGTGGTCCCATATAAATTTTATCACTACCGGTTCAGCCGTTTTATAAATATATCAAAAATAACGATTTATCTCTACTTGCTGATATGCCTAATACTTAGATGATTTGGTTATTTACGCTTATTGCAACCTAAAAAAGTGGTGTGTTTATTTTGTTAAGATAGCAAGACCGAGACACTGAAAAGCGAAAAATTAAAAAACTTTTTACAAAAAAATAAAACCGACTTCCAAAAAAAACTGAAAAGTAAAAAATGATTTTTATTTAAACGCTTTACGACCAAAACATCGCTTTCGAAGTCGGTGGCGAAATACTAACAATAGTAACTTACAAGACATCGACTTCGAAAGCGATGTTTTGGTCGTAAAGCGTTTAAATAAAAATTATTTTTTACTTTCAGTTTTTTTTGGAAGTCGGTTTTATTTTTTTGTAAATAGGTTTTGATTTAACATGTCATTCAAAAAACTAAGCATGCGCAATTAACATGACCCGGATTACGATTAAATTGTAGTTCATATCAAAAACTTTTAAGAATTGTTAGGACAAATATTCCTAGTCCCTACTTAACATGCTTAACTTCTGATAAACTTTAAAACACCAGGTTACATCGTAACTCAACATCCAGGTGAGGTGATACCAAACGCACTCAAATAGCGTAATAATATGTAAAAAAAACAACTGACCTCTGCGAGGAAGCTGGTGACGTCGTAAACCTCGTTGTGAATGATAAGTACGGCGTCATTGCGTGTGCAGCGAGACTTCAGCTCTTCGCGCGTGAACAACTTCGGCTGTTCCTCCATTATGTGTGCACAAGGTCGCTGTTTGAGGACCGCAACTGAGACTGCCCGTGCCGGTGCACTCCACACCAAGTTAAGAAATAATCAAGCACTATTTAAGCACAATGCTGATACTAATCTGTGTTGACGTGTCGACGCAAACACTACAATCATGAAACAACGGCAAACGAAACCGAGCAGACGAAAATAAATGTCATTAAAATTGTGGCCACAGATAATATAACTCCATCCATAGTAGTCTATAGACTACAGCTTGGCAAAAATGTCTAAGAAATGGAACTACTTTTTTATTGCTGGCAACAGCTTAAAATAATGACGTTTGATTACATCAAACGTCATTATTTTCAAATCAGGTTACATCGTATTTTACCGTCGATTCTAAACAATTAACATGTTTTTTCCTCCAGTTCAGAGTTAAATACACTCTGTATTACAAATTATGTATCGTCACATTGAGTTTTACACCTTTTTGAATAGACTAAAAAACGAAAAAGTTTTTACAGCTATTTGTACAATTACAGCTAGGCAAAAAAGAGTAGAAATTAATAAGGGCGCCACTTTACCGTTCGTGTGGCAACCCGCTGCGACCGTATAGCGTACTATCCTATCGTCTTGATACCAAGCTGTATTTCTATAATTAATTAAAATCAGTAAGTATTATAAAATGTAATAACAAGTATTCACGTCATGTAACTGAATACAAATTACTTATAAGCACTAATAATGTAAGCACTCCTGTGTTTTTAAATTTTTTTGGGTAAGTATAAAAAAGGCGTATGAATACAGCATTATTATAATTGATTTCAATAAATCTTCCTCTAAATATTCCACGCCCGCCACATCCATGTCTTGGCTAGAGCTAGCCATAAACCCATCTGAGTCACACTCAGATTCAAAGGCACTGCGCTATCATTTTGGAGATTGATTCCTAAACGTTTTATGTCCAAGAACGAGCCCTCTCATAAATTCATAATACTCCTTTTCTATTTGTTAACATGCTGGCATGAATTCTTTTGAACTTCTACTCGGTTATAGATTGAAATGCACGTTCGGTGCTTCCTATAAAGATATAAAAAATTATTAAACCTTTATCAATATCAAACGTAAAAAGTTTACGGTACCTATCTATTATTTTTTTTGTGATTTTTAAATGCTAGTTATAACAAGTATTATATTATCTTGTGATCACACTCGTAGATAATGTTATGCGAATTTACATATTGCAGAGTATCAAGGCTCAAGCCACTCAAGTATCAATATTAATCTATTCGCGCTATTACGTTACGTTTTGTTATTACGTTACGTATTTACGTACTATAACGTTTTGATGGTCGAAATAAAAAAATAAGTAACTCGCGAACTTTGTTTACATCGAACGACACAGAACGACATTAATTGCCAGGGGCTGCCAGCAATAAAAAAAATAGTTCCGTTTCTAGACTCTTTCTTATTTCGACCATCAAACTGACAATAAAACTACGTTATAATAAATAAAACCATTCGGAGTACTAGCAATGAAACAATTTCTAAGGTTTAAAGGCGATATCTGGTCGAACATGAGGCTAAAACTCTTCATTCGGATCTCGACGATATTTACCAAAGTTCCTACTACAGTAGAACTCCAATTATCCGAACTCTGACTATCCGAATCGCCGATTATCCGAATCACAAAAAATTGTCCAAAAAAAGTCTAAGTGCGCTATTATTCTTCCCCCCGCGAAGCCAGTGTTTGCGCGTCAAGTCTTGACTTGACTTGTCTTAACTTAAAACATGTGAAAATTTCATGTTTCTTTCATTTAATTCAATAAAAAAATAGTGCAATATCAAAACGTAGCTTTTATTCTCTCCAATGGCATTTTTTTTTTTTAAATCCGATTATCCGAATATTTGATTATCCGAATGGGTCCCGGTCCCCATTAATTCGGATAATTGGAGTTCTACTGTACTTTTACATACCTGTCATAATGGCTATGACAGGTATGTAAGAGTTTGTTTTGATGTATTTAGTTGTATCAAGTGTTAATTTATGAACTCTATTTTGTTTTGAATTGCTTGAATACGAAATAAGTGAAATTTTGATCAATGAACATCGAGCATATAGGTTATATTCACGTTTTGTCTTTGACACTTTGGTATAGCGCGCCTAGATTAAATTGATATACTTGAGTGGCTTGAGCCCTGATATTCTGCAATATTCGTCCGACTGGATTCCCCCAAAAAATGCAAGAGTATGCAGTTTGCATTTCGAAAACGCGTGCTACAAAGATGGGTTATTAAAAAAAAACTACGGATTTGTGTGGCATGTGGACTCTGCAATCATTGTGCCGATAGTCATTTTAGCCAATAGTTTAATAGCCAAGAGCCTCGGCCAACATCTGAGGCTCTCATTGGATGGTTGGATCAAGCGCTTGATACAGACAGCAGTATTACTGGATACGGCACGCATTGTTAGCAGGTTTTTTCCTCTGGGGTCCTGACCCCCGCCGGTAGCTTGGACCATATTCCCGTAGCCGATGGAGTACCATTTTTAAATGTTTTTTTATATATACCTATGTAGGTAATTAATATTTAAAAATGTAAATATTATGCTAAATAAATGAATGAAGAATTAAGTTTATTCAGAATATGTAATTTTATTTTGATCATAAATGTAAAAATAAATTGATTACCTATCTGCCTAGCCTTTTCCCAACTATGTTGGGGTCGGCTTCCAGTCTGAACCGGATGCAGCTGAGTACCAGTGTTTTACATGGAGCGACTGCCTATCTGACCTCCACAACCCAGTTACCGGGTAACACGGTACCCCTTGGTAAGACTGGTTGTCAGACTGTATGGCTTCTGACTACCCGTAACGACTGTCAAAGATCTACAAATGACAGCCGGGACCAACAGCTTAAGGTGCTTTCCGAGGCACGGAGGAGGAGTCTCGCTATGACACATATGGTCACCCATCCACGGACCGACCGCGCCAAGCGCAGCTTAACCTTTGATCGGTCGAATTTTTTCTACATGACCTCTTGCAGGGTGCTTCTAACAGCATTCGACCTGCTTAACCGGACAATTTTGATCGGTCGAACCGTGCGGCTGGTAATATATAGACAAAACGGCGACACTGGGATATTTAGTAGTAACAAAGCTACTGTCTCTTTTTTTTTCAAATGAATTCCGTAATGAATTGAAAAGAGATGCAACCTGCATTGAACATTTTACTTTTTATTATTTATCTATGTTTAATTCTATATCTTTGGTTTACAATAACAAATATATTCTGCATTCTGTTTTTGTCATGTCACCTTAGCAATAGAGCTGAACATCGTTTGAACAAACGGTAAATAGGGTGCGTTTAAATGTCTAATCTCATAGTAAATGGAGTATAGGCCCAAATCTATATATATAAAAGAAAGTCGTGTTAGTTACACCATTTATAACTCGAGAACGGCTGGACCGATTTGGCTGAAAATTGGTGGGGAGGTAGCTTAGAACCAGGGGACGGACATAGGAAAAAAAAAGGTAGGAGTTGGTTAGGAGTTGCATACCACGCGAACGAAGTCGCGCGGGGCAGCTAGTTACTAAATAATTACTACGTAACAGATACATCACTTCAATACAAAATCGGAAAAACCTACGCTATAATAGCCTACAAAATCTTAATAATGATATAGGCTGTTTGTAGCGAGAATAAATAATAGTTTAAAAAAACTAAAAAAACACGCTTTTATTGCTGACCGAACTAAAAAGTAGAAAATAATTTTTAAATAATTCAATTCAGAGTAAAAAGCGTGGGGTGCATTTTCCTATATTTTCATTCCTATAATATCAAGCACCCCACGCTTTTTACTCTGAATTGAATTATTTAAAAATTATTTTCTACTTTTTAGTTCGGTCAGCAATAAAAGCGTGTTTTTTTAGTTTTTTTAAACTATTATTTATTTTCCATTTTTTAGTTCGGTCAGCAATAAAAGTGTGTTTTTTTAGTTTTTTTTTTATCGGATTATTGCATTGTCATCGGCCCTTAACACGTGTGCAAAGTTCCAAGTTGATCAGACGTCTAGAAACCAGTGAAAATTAGGTTCAAAGATTCCGTTACATACATACAACCCGAGCTAATAAAAGCGTGTTAAAAAATGTACCACAAGTACGTAACAAGGAGTTGAGATTGCTTTGCCTTATGCTGCAAGCGCGTATTCGAACGAATGCGCTAGGGTTGTACTAGTAGTCTGTCGTAATGATGATTTGGGTATCGAATGTTGCAAAAAAAAAAAACTTTTTTTGTTGTGGATCAAATATGTTTCAGATGTATAAAATGATGGATACATTTTTTCCTGTCTTTCATTTGTTAGTCGTAGACAATTTTTCATTAGTTTTTTAACTTTGACACCCATCCACTACAAAATAATTACGTGGTTTCGGCATTCCGATGAGTAAGCGCGGGAAACGTGCCATGCGTGAGCTCGGCCGGCGTGCGGCAGCCCTCTGTCGGTTGTATCGTGGGCGATACACGAAGGGGCGGGACGGACGCCTGCTAAAGTTCGTGATCTCATGAGCGACGCGCTAACGCTCGCGTTTCCCGCGCATCGTATTTTTTGACGTCGATTCGTATGCCTTGCGGGGGCTGAGGTAAGCGGTGAATGCCTACAGGCTCGGGTACACCACGCCTTAATACTTTTAACCAGAGACTTCTTAAAAATAACCACTAGGGACATCATTCTAGAAGTCGGTGGCGAAAATACACAAAACAATAGGTACCTATTTGGAGACACCACTTCTTTTTGTGAATTTGAAGTTCCAAAAGCATTTTCATCATAATCTGAATAAATGAATTTTTGAATTATCATTAAAATCATCATCTTGCCTGCAAAGTTTTCAAATGTCATCAAATTTAAAATTGGCAAACATGGTTTCCTGTTAAACAATGGTGACTCTAAAAAACATAAAAATAAAAAATGCTAAATATTTTGTACTAACCAAATAATTTATCTATGATTGATACACTTACAATAAGACTGTAGAGCTAAAGCTACACAAATGTTCAGCAAGATAACTAGTTACATAACACTGGGGGTCCGAGGGTCTTCTGTCTATAGTCTGACAGAGCCAGCCTCTTGAACATCTTTCTGTTTGTGTGCTCCATCACAGAATGGTCTATTTTTTGTTTGCTTACAGTTACACAACCAGTAATCCTTCGTTTTTTCAACAGTGAATCTGACAGGCCTGAAAAATATAAGTTGGTGTGAGCAAAATACATTGATAAAAAAATGCATACTCAGAACATTCTGTGACGTCATCATACTACTCGGTGAATCAGGCGAGTTGTGGAGGGGAGCGGCCTTTATAAGACAGTGCAGTGAGCGACAAGGGCCATTGCGGTTCTAGGAGTGCACAACTCTAATTGCGTCTTGGATCGTGCCTGAATTTTTTTATGATGTTAATTTACTTTAATGACTGCTTAATTCTGATTAGTAAACTGGTTATATTCAATCAGTACTTTCTTATTATAAAAGAAAGTAATTTCTTAGAATAAATAAATAAATCAAAAATAAATCATAAATAAAAGAAAGAAGTCTATACCCCTCGCCAATACTGCATCGGAACCTTCCTGATGATATTAAATATCCTATGCAGATAATTCTAATAAATATCATATTTTAATATATATTTATTTGTGAAACAAACAGATGCAATAACAAAGTAAGTTGAATTGCATAGTTTATACAAATTCCAAATAGTTTGTACTGATTAACTTACAAATTGACAATAACAAATTTGTATAACAACAACCAATACACATTTATATAAACTAGCTGTTATCTGCGTCTTCACTCACATCCCGAGGGAACTACTTCGCACACCCTGGCTAAATATATCCTACATGATAATCTAGCTTGTAAACTATGTGTGTACCAAATTTCACTCAAATCCATTCAATAGTTTTTGCATGAAAGACTTTTGCGGTTATAATATTAGTAGGATAAGAACTTACATTTTATATAGATGCCAAACTACTAGTAAGAAATAAGGAAATTACAAATCATAATAATTGTTATTTGTTAATATTGACAACTGGCAAATGAAACATAGCTGACCTCTGTGTTATTTTAAGGTAGACGTCTTTATGCGTACCATCACATAACGGCTGTGACTTGGAGCGGCCACATAAGCACCAATGGTACGTCTTCCCCGCCTCCAGGGTTAACTTAAAAGGTTTCTTGTCATACACCACACCATTATCCTTTTGGTTCGTCGCCGAATATACCGAAGCTAATGGATTCTTGGGGATATCAGGCTTAGAACTTTTAGTAGCATAGTTTACCTGTAAATTGAAGTCAATCATGATCAGTAATATAAATACATACTAATAAGAATCAAATACTATGAACTATAATTTTTCATGACATTTTGATATGTCTAGCCAGCAGTAACAACCATCTGCAATAATTGGTCCAAAATGATTTAATACTTACCCTAATAATATTACGCATTCACTGGAAAACGAATACTTTGTAATGGGTATATTAACTCACCGTTCTTAGGGATTTAATAAGCAACATTTGAGTAGATTTTCTAACGAACATAGTTTTTTTATTAAGGTTCTGAATATAGTTCTAAAATTCACAGCAATTCACAGTATCAAACTATCAATCCAACAACCCAGTTTTATCTCAGAAACTCTGACCAACTCTGACTGATGACAAGATGGATGACAAGTGATCACAAGTGACATCAGTGACAGTAGACAGTATGCCTAATGACAATTGACATTTGTGTTTTGTTTGCTATGTGCATGTTGGTAATTTGTCAGATTACTATATACAAAGATATATAGAATTGACTATATATTAGGCATCATAGTATTGTATAGTCCGACATGGCTATTTATGAACGTGGCTGTTAGGTGAACTAACGATAGCCACCATCTTGAAATGTCATTTTGATGATACCGGCCAAGGGAAAATTCTTACCCAACTATTAGTAAAAATATAGCGCTATTCAATAAGACTAGATTTTGTCCTTGAAACAGTTAAGAAAGGGCAATGATGATCTGCGATGCCTCTGGTGTTATAGATATCCATCGGCCGCGGTGACTACTTAATAATCAGGAGGGTTTCGGCTTGTGAGCAACCTACTAACATCCAAATGTGTGTTAAATGTTTAAATAATGCATTTTATTGTTTCCAATTTAAAATTATTATTAAAACGTAAATTATGAATTAATAATTTGCTATTTATCATGTCAGACTATATTCTCTTTGATAGGCATCTGTATCTACTATTAGTCTGTGGGCATCTGTGGGCTAGCTATAGTCCGACATGGTTATTCATGAACGTGGCTCACAGGTGAACTAACGCTAGCCACCATCTTGAAATGTCATTTTCAGTGATAATGATACCAATTAATGGAAATTTCCATTTTTTAAGTTAATCATGACATGATAAATAGCAATTTATTTATTCATCATTTAAGTTTTAATAATTATCTTAAATTGGAAACAATGAAATGCAATATTTAAACATTTAACTCACATTTGGATGTTAGTAGGTGGCTCACAAGCCGAAATCTTCTTGATTATTAAGTAGTCACCGCGATCGATGGATATCTACAACACCAGAGGCATCGCAGATCATCATTGCCCTTTCTTAACTATTTCAAGGACAAAATCTAGTCTTATTGAATAGCGCTATATTTTTACTAATAGTTGGGTAAGAATTTTCCCTTGGGCCGGTATCACCAAAATGACATTTCAAGATGGTGGCTAGCGTTAGTTCACTTTTCAGCCACGTTCATAAATAGCCATGTCGGACTATAAACTTTAAGTCAAAAGTCAATTCATTGATTCAGTTTTATTCTATTCCAGCGTTGCCAGAAGGTTACATTTCTTACATTTTTCGTAACTTTTGACCCCATCGCGTAACATGTAAGTAATTTTTATATTTAGGACTATTTTCGTAACTTTTGAGGACAATGAAATTTGTAATACTAGATTTTTATTGTAAGCAATTTACAAACGCCAACGCATCAAAAATAATCCAAACCGAACACTCCTAAAACTGGCGCGCCCAAAATTATTTCACTCCACACTCTCAGAGATGGCTCTGAATGGAACGCGCCATGTCAAAATAATACGTATTGTAGACGACTTAAAGCTTGATTTTGCTTGAGCGTGAGCGCGCACGTTTCCTACTTCGCGAGATCGCGCCGTTCGCGGTTTGTTTTATTTCGTAAGAGTTTTACTTCGTAAAAGTTTCGTTGTTGTGATAATGTTTGTTGTCTACAACTGTGAGAAAAGTGCGTTGAATTTCTGGTGATTACAATTTATTCTTGGTAGGTAAGTTTAGCTTTAAAGCAGGGGCGTAACTATAACCGTATCAGTGATACGGGGCCCCGACACGTGACATCGAGAAAGTTTTTGACATCATACCCACAACCTCATTACAACTACTACCGACTTGCCTACTGCATTGTAAATCTAATATACGTACTTATTACATATGTTTGTCTCTTTCAAACTAGATTCAACATTTTTATTAGGGTTCCATCGTTTAATTTCGTATTCTTATTTCTTTTCAGATTCTGTTTTCGTTTCAATTTATTGAAAAATATTATTCCCTATAATTATCATGCTAAAAAAAATTCGCGCTCGCTTCGCTCGCGCTTTCTACTTAAGTAGGGTCTATTGTTTATCCGATATAATGCCACCATGATAAATGCTAACGTGGGTAAGGATTGTCAGAAAAAAAAAACACATTGTAAGAAGTCCGGAAGACATTGAAATCTTTAAAAAATTTCGCGCTCGCTTCGCTCGCGTTTCACGTATTATACCGATAATAAGGTTGTACTCTATGGCTCTGCTTTCCCCTTCAAGGCTTAGAGGAGTGATGTTATGTTATGGAATGGTTAAAAATATACATAGGCATTCAATCGCAGCAATCGTGGGTCTTTTGCTATTATAATTGAAGAGTTATAATGGCTATCTCCAAAGATCTTCATCAGATACTAATATACTATATGCTTAATCTTAACCTTCCTGAATAATACACATTTAAATAATAAAAAATCCATCCAAATGGGGTCAGTAGTTTTTGATAAAAACGCGAACAAACAAACAAACACCTTTTTTAAGTCGGTTAATACGATTGAATGATTCGCCATTTTGCTGAAATAATTTTGCCTCCGCCCCAAAAACACTTAAATAAAAACAATAATGTAACTTTTGCAGCAAAAATGTAACATTTCAGGAAACGAAACGTAACTTATGACTTAAGGGCCCTGGCAACACTGTTCTATTCTCAAAGAAGGATATTATTTTTCAGAATAAAAAGAACGACTAGATGATGTTTAAGAAGTAGTGTAAAATGAATATTAAGTTCAGTGATGTCTAGAATTAAAGGAATTGAAGTTAAAGTTCAAAAGGAAGTCTTACAAACACGCAAATATGGCCTCAACGAAATCCTCAAAAAGAAAAAAGACGATCAGTCCAATAATTCTAAAGATGCTATGGAAAGTAAGTAATAATAAAGTATTTGGAGTTGTGTTTCTCATAAAAAAAGCCGTTTTTTATTATATTTCACATTTTAAGGTTAGGAAGGCTAATGATTGATATTCATCAGCACTAATATGGGCAGTCAACATTTGTAGATTTACTATAGATTGACTGAGTAAGTCAAGCATTATGGGGCTTGTAGCTAACAAACAGCCGTGTGGATCAACAGATAGGTCAAGGAGTAGTTCTCAGGATGGAGCTAGTTAATACTCCACAGCAGCTGCGGTCACTTTGATTAAGATAGGGGACCATTCTCTTTTCAATTAGTATATCTCTATTCATTTAATATATTTTCCGTGGCACATGGGATGCCTCTGATACTTTGACTAGCAAAGCTTGCTACTAGCATGTAATGTAATTTTAGTTTAGAAGACTATAGTGCAGATGGCTGGCTCATGGGAGCCATGCCCCTAAGATAACCAAAGACCGGAAGGGACCAGACTACCTTAGGTAGCAATACTGTGCCTGCTCTTGATCAAATTGGTTAAATGGCTAAAACATTAAGTTTTCCCTGCCACCTGCAATATAGTGAAAAATCAGATATGCGGCATTTACAAACTGCTTTTACGTGGTATTGCACGCTCAACAACAATATTGTTTCAAGACCATCCCTTCTTTGTTATTTTTATAGAGCTCCAGATAAAAGAGTTGTTGCACAAACTTCCAAGATTGGATAAAATATTTGAAGTGCACCGTAAGATTGGAGAGGGCACATTCAGTTCGGTGTACTTAGGCTCCCTGCGGCAGCACGCCACCTTGCCTGAGGGTGACAAGAGATGGTTTGCTATCAAACACCTGGTGCCAACGGCCCATCCAGCTAGGATAGAACATGAACTTCGCTGCCTACAAGATATAGGGTTTGTATTTGCGATATAAGTGTTGGTTGTTACCTGAATTAATGTGTTTACTGAGAAGTATTCTTGATCTGTTTGTTGCATCAATCCCAGAGGGACATGTTTAGCAGAGGACATTCACGGACTGAAGGTGATTCTAGATGTAATATAGTAATGCATCAAGCATCTGCCTTATAATATGTTTCCTAGCTGACTCCTCACAAGGATATAATTGATTATGTTTCAGAGGCAAAGACCATGTGATAGGAGTGGAGCTGTGCCTTCGTCATTTAGATACAATAGTTTTTATCATGCCTTATATACCTCATAGGAAGTTTTCAGTAAGTTGCTTCATATTTTTAACCATTCCTTTGCTTAAGAACTTGCTTTTGCAGTCTATATATAATTTGGAGTTTTGCACACAATATAATTATATGCATGGTGTGAAAATGTTGTCAGTGGTGTATTTTCAGCAGTTTGTGGCTAAAAGTTGATGATAAGGGGACATTTTTTTTTGTTTATTGTTTAAAACAAGGCCTCTGTAACTAGCTAGGTGACAATGCCAGGCTCATAGGAAAGCTTTCATGTTGAAATGCCAGTTATCTTATTGAGATGTTTGGCATGGAGGTAGCTTGAACCCTAGGGTCCCACTGTGGGACATAGGGTACTTGTTACCCTCTCAAAACATACAATATATCAAAATGCCAAGTAAGCAGCACAGTTCTTCGACCTTTACAGTTCTTTTAAAAAGATGTGAAATGTAATGTAAAACAAAATTTGTTAATATTTCTTCTTTACTTATATTATAAAGAGGAAAGATTTGTTTGTAGGGATTTAATTCAAAAACTACTGGACCAATTTTTTCTTTCTCTGTTAGAAAGCTACATCTTTATGAAGTGTCATAGGCTATACTTATTTCTAGAAATAATTAGGGATCCCTACTAAAACTTGAATAATGTAACCCAAGGTGTAAATAAAAAAGCTTTTTACAAAAAAATTAAAACCGTCTTCCAAAAAAAAAACTGAAAAGTAAAAAATAATTTTTATTTAAACGCTTTACGACCAAAACATCGCTCTAGAAGTCGGTGTCTTGTAAGTTACTATTGTTAGTATTTCGCCATCGACTTCTAGAGCGATGTTTTGGTCGTAAAGCGTTTAAATAAAAATTATTTTTTACTTTTCAGTTTTTTTTTTATAAAACACTATTATAAAACAATATTTATAAAACACAAATAGCCGGTTGCTCCTAACTTCTTATTATTTATACTTTTACGAATATCACAAAACACGATGTTAATAATTAGCATACTTTTAATATCTTTTTATGAAATCAATACATAGATATAATCATTAAGTGAACATTTATCATAAATATTTCGACGTAAAACATGACATTATATCAAAATTATTCCATTTTATCCTCCATTTTGACAGATCTTGAATGACAGTTCTTCCGTTTCATGTATAAGTAACCGCATATTTTTTGGTGCAATCGGCTGTAACTGTTTCCCGCGATTTCACCCGCGAACCCCGCGGAACTATTTCATGCTCTCAGACAAAACTATCCATTCCACTTGGCCAATTATTTTTCCTTAGTTAAAATCCTGTTCAGGAGTACGTGGGCGAGATGGACGCCGCCGAGCTGCGGCAGTACATGCGCGCGCTGATGACGGCGCTGCGGCACGTGCACTCGTTCGGCGTCATCCACCGCGACGTCAAGCCCAGCAACTTCTTGTACGACCGCGACAACCGCCGGTGCGTAGCCAGCTCAGCGGCGTGAGCCGCGACCCGCTCTGACGCTTACTTACCTGCCGCAGGTATTTGCTGGTTGATTTTGGGCTGGCACAGCGCCTCTGTCCTGCGCCCGACGAAACGACCGCCAACCCTGCCCCGCCCCCCGCACACTCCAATGGCATACGAAAACGAACCCGTGAAGAGGTACGAATAGACTACTACGTAAAAAAAACTTACTTTTTTTTTAAAATGCTCCTTTGAATGTAAGATGTGATGTTGTAGGATCTGAGTATGCGACATATCGTTTACAAAGTATAAGTTCCCTAATAGGAGGAGGCCTCGTCAGCCGCAAAGCGAGTGGCGCTCGACCTCACCACGGGCCGACCCGTGGCCGTGGACGCGCCCTCCGCCGGGCCCCCGGGCCCCGGGCCGCGCTGCGCGTGCGCGTGCGCGGGCGCGGGCGGCGTGTGCGGCGCGTGCGCGGCGCGGCCGGCCCCGCGGGCCCCGCGCGCCGGCACGCAGGGCTTCCGGCCGCCCGAGGTGCTGCTGAAGTACCCGCACCAGACGACGGCGGTGGACGCGTGGGCGGCGGGCGTGGTGCTGGCGAGCGCGCTGACGGCGCGGTACCCGTTCTTCCGCGCGGGGGACGACGTGGCGGCGCTGGCCGAGCTGGCCGACCTGCTGGGCACGGAGCCGCTGCAGCGCGCCGCCGCCGCGCTGGGTACGCCGCCACCTTTGACCCTAACACTGCTTCCTTTAGCGTTACGATAGCTAGGCTCGTGCTTTGTCAGTGCGAGAGCGCGGGTACTGACGCGTGTGTCGGCAGGGCGGCGCGTGGTCACGTCGGCGGAGCGGCGCGGCCTGTGCCTGCGCAAGCTGGCGGCGCGCCTGCGGGGGGCGCCAGCCCCGGGCCCGCCGGGCCCGCTGTCCGGCCCGCCCGGCCCGCTGCCCGGCCCGCTGCCCGGCCCGCCCGCTGCCGCGTCTGTGGGGTGCGCGCGATGTCGGCTACCCCGAAATCAGTGCCTCTGTCGTGATGAGATTAAAAAGGTTTTGAATATTTTTTGAAAATCTTGTATATTTATAATCGCAGTAAAATATATAACGCTGTTTAAAACGTACGTACGTTATATACGTACGTTATATACGGAGTTGCTTTTAATATCATGACGTACGGATGATTTTTTCCGTAAATTGTAAAGTACGTGTAGGGTTACCAACGTGTGCCTATTAATGGCAGACCACCTCTACGATCACAGTCAGACGACAATTTTGGTTTCTGCAGGCGGAGGAGTTCTCTGCCCAGCGCTGGGTGGCGGGCTTCCCGGACGCGGCCTTCGCGCTGGCGGCGCGCCTGCTGGACCCCGACCCGCGCTCGCGCATCTCCGCCGCCGCCGCGCTCGCGCACCCCTTCCTCGCCGACTGACGCGCCGCTCCCTCGCCGACTGACGCGCCGCTCCCTCGCCGACTGACGCGCCGCTCCCTCGCCGACTGACGCGCCGCTCCCTCGCCGACTGACGCGCCGCTCCCTCGCCGACTGACGCGCCGCTCCCTCGCCGACTGACGCGCCGCTCCCTCGCCGACTGACGCGCCGCTCCCTCGCGACCCTGAACCATTATCCCACACACGCTTGCATCTAGTAATTTACTTAAATCACTTTCGAACAATGAAACACTTTTCTAACTTCTTTTATCACGTAAACATTTGAGTTTTTAAATAGATGATATTCTCGTTAGTCTAGTGGAGGAAGTCGTCGCAGCGTCGAGCCAGGGGGCCAGAGTACGTTTATGGATAATATTATCAAGTGTTTATTATGATTGACCATTATATATTATGTTCTTTCGGCAAAACATTTAATCGATCGGTAAACAATGATATCGGCCTATATTTTTTTCAACCTACTGTTCATCGATGTTCGGGGAGAACTCGTGGCTAAGTAACAGCCGCACGATTCGACCGATCAAAGGATAAGCTGCGCTTGGCGCGGTCGGATCATGGATGGGTGGATCTATTTCATAGCTAGACTCCTTCGTGCCTCCCTATGACATAGATGGTCCCTGCTCTTATTTGTAGATCTTCGACAGTCGTTATGGGTCTGTAAAGAGTGTAGAAAGTCTGACAAACAGTCTTACCAAGGGGTATCGTGTAACTGGGTTGTGAAGGTCAGATAGGCAGTCGCTCCATATAATACACTGGTACTCAGCTGCATCCCGTTAGAATGAAAGATGCCTCCAACATAGGGAAAAGGCTGGGCATATGATGTTCATCGATGAACCATGCCTTCAAGTAGGTACATATTTGGGTCACTCCAGGGACTGCTTCATTTTGTGTTGTACTGACGCAAGCCTTGTTATATAACATGTTTCACCTTTAGGTATCAATCTGCTGCCAGCAGGTGTAAGTGGTCTGATAGCCCGCACCGCTATATTTCAATTAAACGGCGAGCATAGAGGAGTGGTTAGTGCATTAAACAAAAGTGACGCCGCAGCGTCGACATATTTTTATTGTTGTTTAGTTGTAATGGAGATCTCAAAGTAAACTTTAAGTTTTATAACGAGTACAAAATAGGGTAATAGCGACGAGCCGTGTCGCGTGCGCAGTTACATGTGCACCAACTATTTATTTAACGTTCATACCGTGTGCCTTCACAATGTGTTCAGCAGAATGTTATGTTACCTCATTGTAAACCTCTATATTAAAAGCTAAGTTAAGAAATTTGTATTTTTATTTTCTAGTCATGTAATGTAATGAAGAGCTCGTGGCTAAGTAACAGCCGCACGGGTCGACCGATCTAAGGTTAAGCTGCGCTTGGCGCGGTCGGTCCGTGGATGGGAGACCGTCTTTGTCATAGCGAGACTCCTCCGTGCCTCGGAAAGCACCTTAAGCTGTTGGTCCCGGCTGTCATTTGTAGATCTGTGACAGTCGTTACGGGTAGTCAGAAGCCAGAAAGTCTGACAACGTGTTACCTGGTAAACTGGGTTGTGGAGGTCAGATAGGCAGTCGCTCCATGTAAAACACTGGTACTCAGCTGCATCGGGTTAGACTGGAAGCCGACTCCAACGTAATTGGGAAAAGGCTAGGCAGATGATGATTTTCTAGTCATGTAATGGCAAACAAAATACACTTGATTTCAAAATACTTTATTTTTTTATTTGCAAGCAGTCTTTCTGTCTATGTACATAGACACACAAAAAAAGAGATTGTATTACTTCCAAGGTCTGGCGAGGGGCAGCCTCAAGTTATTAAAAGTCATCAATTGAAACTTAATTTGTTTCCATGGGATACAAGTATTGCCAATCAAACATAATTTGTGAGGTGGATTCATATTACATATTTTACTTAGCTGTCCACAACTATTATAATATTGACCTGTATTAAAAAATTAAGCATGGATTTCACCTCACTTACGCAATTAAAATGATAAATAGCCTAACACTCCATACATACAATATTGGCATATATTGCAGTGGTCGTCGCAGTCAATTGTGCATTATACTATTGATGGCTAAAAAGCATAACTTTCTTACTAAGACACAAACTGAAACAGATGGCGCCAACAGTTGTAAACACTTAATCCAAATGTTAATCCTTAAAATATTTTATGAACATTGCATTAAACATATTCCTGGATTGGAAAATTTTCACATTTGTATTAGTTTTTCCAGAAGTTGGGGTTTTGTTGTAGCCTTCTCTCGAAGTTTTGGTACCATGTATGCAGAGTGTTGAGTGGTATATACGACACTCCTGGGGTGGCCGTCATCTGCTCCTGCGTCACAGAGAAGGATGCCACAAAGTTCACTAGGTTTTCTAGCATCTTCTGAGCAAATGTTATGTAATTATTTTGTTGCTGCGTCTGAAACAATAATTTGTAAATTTAATCAATCAGTCACATATTAAGAAGCCTGCTCTATTTTTAACCGACGAAAAAAAACTTAAACCTCGTCCGGTGCATGCAGTTGTAATATAGAGATACCGAAGAGTGAAAAAAAAAATAAAAAAATACAACAGACTTCCAAAATACTGAAAAGAGGAAACTTAAGTTTCATTTAAACGCTAGTGGACCAATAAGGGCCCTCGCCCACGGCGACTTTTTGTAGCGATGCTGTAGCGCGTCCGCATATATACAGTCGCGAAGCAGTCGCTAGCTGTGTGCCCTCGCCCACGGGCTCAGCTTCAGTCGCGATGCAAACGCAATACTGTCGCGATGCAAACGCGATTCAGTAAGGGAGCATTCAAGTATAACGTTACGCAATTTTTGAAGATTTTAGACCCTCTCTCCCCCCCATGTAACGCACGGTAACCTTTTTCTGTACCTCCTCCCCTCCCTAAACGTTACGTAACATTTAAGTGACCATTGAAGTCACAATTATGTTGAATAAAGTATACCTTTGTTATTGTATTAATTGCGTTTGCAGTAATAATAATAAAAAAAAAGTTTTTTAAGTTATATGTTTTTATTTAGTCATAAATCAAATAAGTGTAGGTAAAACGTAAAACACAATTCAATTGTAATTACTGCTCCTCTGTCCACGGGTTTGCCAGCCACTCAGACTCTTTCATTACAGGTTTTTGGAGAGCAGACGAAGAAGGTTCCGGTATTGTTAAAACACTTGCATCAACTTCGTCTTTGAGCCAATCGGCATCCTCAGACAATGCCTCACTATGGCGCACAATGCAGAGCAGCTAATTTGCCCTTCTTCTTCGAGGGATTCCCCATAAAACATAAACGAAAGGGTTGCCGATTTGGAAGATTCTAATTCCCTAGTTTTATTATTAAAATAAAAAAAATGTTACGTAACGCGTTGTTTAAATACCCCTTCTCCCGCCCTTGTAACGTTTTACAAGACCCTCCCCTCCCCCCAAATTGCGTTACGTAATACTTGAATGCTCCCTAACAGCACAAAAATACCTACAATCGCTACAGTTGCAAGATGGACTCCGTTGAGGTAACATTAGTCACGTTGTCTTTGGTGCTGCTTTTACGTAAGCAGCCGAAGCGTAGGCAACGATCCGTTCTTCACTCAATGTCGTCCAACACGATCGCGCGTTTGCATCGATACAGTCGCGATGCAGTAGCGCGTTGCAAACGCGACTAACACGCGTTAGTAGCGATACTGACGCGCGTTTACCAAACGCGCGACAGCATCGCTACAAAAAGTCGTCGTGGGCGAGGGGCCTAAATCGCTCTAGAAGTCGGTGGCAACATACTAACAACAGTAACTTAGAGACAGTTTTTTAGGGTTCCGTAGCCAAATGGCACAAAACGGAACCCTTATTGTACGGATTCGTCATGTCTGTATGTCTGTCCGTCCGTATGTCACAGCCACTTTTTTCCGAAACTATATGAACTATATTGTTGAAATTTGGTGAGTAATTATGTATTCTGTGAACAGCATTAAGATTTTCACACAAAAATTAAAATAAAACAATAAATTTGGGCGTTCCCCATACTTAGAACTGAAACCAAAAAAAAATAATTCATCAAACCCACACGTGTGGGGTATCTATGGACAGGTCTTCAAAAATGATATTAAGATTTCTAATATATTTTTTTTCTAAACTGAATAATTTGTAAAATGTGTGTGTCCCCCTGTAACGTCTAAAATAAGAGAATGATAAAACTAAAAAATTGGTTTGAACGAGATCTAGTAAGTAGTTTTTTTAATACGTCATAAATCGCAAACCGCAATTTACAAAAAAAACTATTGCAGCTTAGTAGGCTCAACCGGTTACAGAGTTATAGTCGAGTAACTAAGACCTACTACGGAACCCTACTGCGGAACCCTACTGCGCGTGGCCCGACACGCACTTGGCCAGTTTTTTATATATAATTATTGTCAGGGTGTCCACTACCTGGAAAATCAGGGAAAACCATGGAAAAGTCAGAGAAGCAATAGGTGGTCAGGGATTATCAGGGAAAAACATATAAGTCACAAGTCGTGGAATAAAAATATTCGTAAGAATAAAGTTGTTCATATTTCTAAAAAACACTTCGTTTGCTCTTTAACTCGTTTGTACTTGTTTTGTTAAGTTACCATTTATTGGACTAAGAGCTACCGGTTCATCCTCATATCCCGCTTCCCATAAAGCTACATTTTTATGGTTCCGTAGTCCGACAAGGAACCCTTATAGTTTCGCCATGTCCGTCTGTCTGTCTGTCCGCGGCATAGCTCCGAGGTTCTTGATACTAGAAAGCTGAAATTTGGTACGAATATGTATATTGATCACGCCAAAAAAGTGGTAAAATAAAATTTTGAAAAATATTTTTTTTTAGGGTAGCTCCCAAACACGTAAAGTGGGGATGAATATTTTTTTTCTCGCGTACCCCTCCGTGTGGGGTATCGTTAGATAGGTCTTTCAAAAATATTATGGGTGTGTGAAGACCATTTTTTGGTTAAGCGAGCCATTTGGAAATATCTAGCTTTTCAGTGCAAATTTTTGTTCGATACGAGTTACCCCCCCCCCCCCCCCCTCTAACGGCTGAATGGCCCCCTTTGAATGGCTGTACCTAGAAATGTGAAAAAAATCACAGACGTAGTACATGTAATGAACTTACAAGGAAAACTATCACGGCTAAGTAGGCTTAACCGGTTACAGAGTTATAGTCGACTAACTAACTCCTACTACGGAACCCAACTGCGCGTGGCCCGACACGCACTTGGCCGGTTTTTTTTAAATAATAATTTACCATTGAGAAAATACCGTTCCACCCTGCGGTTGTATAATAATCCATTAAATGTCCGAAATCAGGTTACATCGTATTTTACCGTCGATTCTAAACAATTAACACGTTTTTTCCTCCAGTTCAGAGTTAAATACACTCTGTATTACAAATTATGTATCGTCACATTGAGTTTTACACCTTTTTGAATAGACTAAAAAACGAAAAAGTTTTTACAGCTATTTGTACAATTACTACCATAGGATTTTTTTAAAGAAGGACGACATTTTTTGTAGTCTTAACTAAAAATTTTGATATGAATTTTTGTTGATTTGTGTTGATTTTGGTACATTCAATTTGTATTAGACTAATTAAAGTATCAGGCAGGAAATTATTGTAGAATGGATCCCATCTTAAAAGCTTTTTTTTTTAATCTGTGATTAAAAGTCCAATTCTGGGTTAACATAAAAAACTAAAAAAAACACGCTTTTACACCGAACTAAAAAGTAGAAAATAATTTTTAAATAATTCAATTCAGAGTAAAAAGCGTGGGGTGGGGTACTTTTTAGTTCGGTGTAAAAGCGTGTTTTTTTTAGTTTTTTTAAACTATTATTTATTTTCCATTTTTTAGTTCGGTCAGCAATAAAAGCGTGTTTTTTTTAGTTTTTTTATCGGATTATTGCATTGTCATCGGCCCTCAACACGTGTGCAAAGTTCCAAGTTGATCAGACGTCTAGAAACCAGTGAAAATTAGGTTCAAAGATTCCGTTACATACATACATACAACCCGAGCTAATAAAAGCGTGTTAAAAAAAGCCTAACAATTCAAATATCTCGAAAACCACTGAATTTCGTCCATACGGTTTAATTTGTTGCTTCCGAGTGCTCCTGCCGGATATACGTCGAATTAGCAATTTAATTACCAATACATAGTTAATTCTATAGACAGCGATGCAGACGAATATTTCGATACCTAACTTCTGTTTTTAGGGTACCTTAGTCGCGATGTCCGTCTGTCTGTCGGTCCGCGGCGTAGCTCAGAGGTTCTTTGTACTAGAAAGCTGAAATTTTGTTTAAAAATATATTTTTCAGAAATTTAATTCCACCACTTTGTTGGCGTGATCAATATCTATCTATCTCCATGCCAAACTTCAGCTTTCTAGTACTACGAGCTATTCCACGGACAGACGGACGAAACTAAGGTCTACTTGTCAACTATGGAACCCTAAAACCTAGATTACAACATATTTATCTTCTAAGACGACAATATTGGGTTAGGGAAATGTGGTAGTGATTACATTTTGGTTTGTTGTTGAATTTTGAAAATGGTTTTTAAAATTATTTTTTTTGTGTGTGTTATTGTCAGAACTGTATAAAAGAAAATGAGAAAAAATAGGCCACGTGCGTGTCGGGCCTCACGCAGTAGGGTTCCGTAGCACGTCTTAGTTAGTTGACTATAAGGGCGCGTTCCCACTTTGTCGTGACGACAGATATCGTGTAGTTTTAAGTGTCGTGGCTTATATATTTAAATGGAGGTGTTCACATATAGAACGACACGATTTACTATCGTCTACGACATTTTTTGCAGTGACGACAGATTGTCATGACATGACAGTGGGAACGGCTAGCACGATAGTCGTAAAACCGCTTGCTTCATTTTCTTTCTTTTCAAAAAGTCCATTGAACTCAGGAGCAGAAACGCACTACTAATCTCTAAGAGAACATAGAGGCGTCTGTAGATTTGTAGCTTGCTTGATGGATGTGTAAACGACAAAGCGACTGCCGTGAAACGATAAAATGTCGTCGCGATCCAATGGGAACACCTAGATACGATAGTCGCTAAACGATAAAAAAAATTGACGACAAACAATCGTTATAATGGGAACAGCTAGAGACGACAGTCGTCCAACGATAAATTAATCGCTACGACATAGTGGGGACGCGCCCTAACTGGTTAAGCCTACTTAGCCTTGATATTATTACTAATAAGTTCATTATATGTGCTACATTTGTGATGTTTTAAATTTCTAGGGACAGCCATTCAAAAGTTAGAGGGGGGAGATGTATCTAGGATATGATCGTATCATACAAAGAATTGCACTTTGAAGCTGAATATTTCACAAACAGATCTCTAAATCGAAAAATGGTATTGGACACACCTGCTATATTTTTGAGAGACCTATCCAATGATACCCCACACAATGGGATACATGTGAAAAAAATATTCATCCTCACTTTATGTGTATGGGAGCTAAGCTAAAAAAATTTTTTTTCATAATTTTACTTTACCACTTTAGAAGGGACGAAACACATGCCACAAAAAAAATATTGAATATGAATGTAGATGGACGAAAGGGGAGGGGAAGACCAAGGAAGAGATGGATTGATTGCGTGAAAGAGGATATGAATGAAAAGGGAGTGAATGATAGTATGACGGCTAACAGAGAAGAATGGAAGCGAAAATCATATTGCGCCGACCCCAAATAGATTGGGAACAGGGCAGGAAGAAGAAGAAGAATTTTACTTTACCACTTTGTTGATGTCACTAATATCCATACCAAATTTCAGCTTTCTAGTACCAAGAACCTCTGAGCTATGCCGCGGACAGACAGACGGACATAGCAAAACTATAAGGGTTCCTTGTTAGACTATGGAAACCTAAAAATAATATAGTTGTACGAAGTCGGCCAGGTCAGCTTGATGATTATATTTAAAATGTTAATGCTAAAGTAACTTTGTTACACTCTCGTGGTTACTGAAACAATTTGCATGGACACCGAGTGACAGGAGACAGGATAGTTTTTATCCAGATGCATGAAGTAGTAGTAGGTATAGAATGAACTAGTTTTGCATCAGGATGTAGGTGACACAGCAGGAAACAGCAGCTATTAACTGTATTTTCAATGAAATAAAACAATGAACAACAAGCACTATAAAGACAAGTGTCTTATAATGTAGATTAGCTTAATATACTTACAACGGAGGAAGCCACAAGTTGAACATTAGCTTCAGGTTCAATGGCGATACCAATCTGTGCATTATGGCATATCTGCTGCTGCCCAAAAGCACTTATGAATTTATTGTCACCTGTGAACCATAAGGAGAAAAGTGGGTAAAGCACCAGTTTACAGCAAAAATTTGAAAAACAGATTATAGTATTAATCAAAGAATCTTACTAGATAGTTCATGTAATTTCTTCAAGGTTCCTATTTTGAAAATGGCTGAGGGTTTGGTATTGGATATATGACCAAGAAGCTGCCAGTTGGGTGGCGCCGCAGGGTCCGGCCAGCTCCAGTAGACCATGCCCACTGTGCCGACCGGCAGCGGCGCAACTCCCGTTAAGAACACTACCGCATGGTTAATATTGTCCGCCTCAGTTATTGTGATGAGAAACTGAGTATCTGACAACGTCGCAAAGTCTGTCTGCACCTATTAAACCCATAATAAAACTTTGTTAATTGTGGGCTTCAAACGAAAACATTTAAAATTCGGATTTTTACTTACAAGACGACCCGATACTATTAACCCAAATACATTGGACATTTTGTCGTGTTTAAATTAACTGTTTTAACTAATAAACACAGTACTTAGACAACAATAACCTCAACTGAATTCCACTTTATTTATTCTAGAAACATTCTTGCGTTAGCTGATCAACGATTGCAGGGGGGGCACACTTAGAACAACTCGAACGGTCTAAGAAAATAGCGCCATCTCTATTTCCTAACCACGAAATACAGTTTTAAAATTTGGCACAAGATGTCTCTATAGTGGGATTTATAAAATATCTTTTAAAAAATTAAATACTTAAATACAGTTTATTTACATTAATTCGTTTTCCTACAAAGGACTATGTGTAAAAATAATATTTCTTGTAAAAAATATAAACGAAAATGAATTTCCCATTTCATGACGTCACGAATGTGAGTATATATACTCTGTGGTCAGTAATGTAATGGCTGCCGGAACCCGCTCTTGCGCATATTTACTACTTATTTCTTAGTGTTGGTGTTTTCATCGGAAATCTAACGTTGATTAAATTTATTCCTCGCCCCTATTATCTAGATCACTTCATCGGTCGAAATGATCTTTCTCTTCTAAGTTGTGTCGAGCCCACGGATTCCCTAAAGACTTGCAGGCTGGCGGGTTGCGATATTGACGGTTTGTGTAATGTTCGTGGCCTGTTTTGTGTTACAAAGTCAATACAATACTACTGTTTTTGGTTTTGGTTTAATGTTAGAATCTTGGAAGTTACATAAATAATAACTTCAGCCAGTGTATGAAAATAATGTTTGTAAACATGCCTTTTTTGTTTGTTATTATAAATATAAGAAATAAAATAAACTTAATCGATATTGTTGTTTTATTTTAACATATACCTGGGAAATACAATTCACTATACGAAGTAGTACTTACTATATATATATATATTTGTACCTATACTAACGAGTACGTATGTATAAATATATATAGCTTTAGTTCCGGCACTGTCTACCAGAGGGCTGCTGGCCTTTCAAATCGTGTTTCAAAAATATGCCGTGAGTGGGCGCTCTTTACCCTTATACTTACTTTACTCTTTGAACGATTGTTCTTCTGTGCACAATTCATAGATAGTCCGACATCAACATAGCTATTTTTGAAGTGGCTGACAGGAGTGACAGGTGACAGGTGAGGTGAACTAACGCTAGCGACCATCTTGAAATGTCATTTTTGGTGGTACCGGCCGAGGGAAAATTCTTACCCAACTATAAATAAAAGATATAGCTGTTGCATTCGATAAGACTAGATTTTGTCCTCGAAATAGGAAAGGGCAATGATGATCCGCGATGCCTCTGGTGTTGTAAATATTAATCGGCCTCGGTGACTACTTACTCTCTCGACTTGTGGAGCCACCTACTAACATCCAAATGAGTGGTAAAAGTTTAACTATTACTTTTTGATGTTCCCAATTTTAAATTATTATTGTGACATAAATGATGAATTAATAAATTGCAATTTATCATGACATGATTTACTTAAAACATTGGAAATTTCGATAATTGATAATTAATTGATTTTCAAGATGACAATATTAGTTCCAGTTTTCACCACATTCATATCCATGTCGGACCTAAGATATAGAATTGTATATCTTTGTGTCGGACTATAATACGCAAAATGCACGCAGTCAGTTATACCACAGCCACAGAGTTTCTAGACACTACGTTTTAGTTTTACTTTTACATTTTGTTATTTTCAGAAAGCAGAAAGCAGTATTACTGGATACGGCTCGCATTTTTAGGAGGTTTCTCTGACCACCGGTAGCTTGGACCATATTCCCGTTGCCGGTGGAGTAGATACTATTTTTATATTTTTTAATGTTTTTATATACTTATGTAATTAATATTTAAAAATGTAAATATTATGTTAAATAAATAAATGAAGAATTAGTTAGATTGAGAATATGTAAATTTATTTTGATCATAAAAGTAAAAATAAACTGATCATTTCCCTAGCCTTTTCCCAACTATGTTGGGGTCGGCTTCCTATCTAAACCGGATGCAGCTGGGTACCAGTGTTTTTCATGGAGCAACTGCTTATCTGACCTCCACAATCCAGTTACTGGGTAACACAATACCCCTAGGTAAGACTGGTTGTCAGACTTTTTGGCTTTTGACTACCCGTAACGTCTGTCAAAGATGTACAAATGACAACCGAGACCAACGGCTTATTGTGCTTTCCAAGGCACGGAGGAGTCTCGGTATGACAGATGGTCACCCACCACAGATGGTCCACGGACCGACCGCGCCAAGCGCAGCTTAACCTATGATCGGTCGACCCATGCGGATGTTACTTAGCCACGAGCTCCTCAAAGTCAAAATAAACTGATGTTTGTTTAATTAATTATCTTTCTATTATGACTCCCTTTATTTCTCGCTTATTTTTACGCCCCGGTTGCAGAACATTTAACTTTTTACTATCCATCTATGTTTAATTCCACATCTTTGATTTTCACATATATATATAGGCTATCTATGAATGTGGCTGACAGGTGAACTCACGCAAGCCACCATCTTGAAATGCAATTTTTGGTGATACCGGCCAAAATTCTTACCCATCTATAACTGAAAATATAGCTGTATTCGATAATAATAGATTTTGTTTTCGGAATAGTTAGGAAAGTTGTTAAATGAATATACTGTCGCGGGCCTGGATTGATGATAGTGGCGGGCCGGATTTGGCCCGCGGGCCGGAGTTTGGAGACCCCTGGTTACCCCTGGTGACGATATAATATCCGAATTAATGAATGAAGGGTGGCATAGAGGAAGCACCTGCACCACCTTATGTAAGAATGTGCAGGTTCAAAACCTAGCAAAGGCCTGTAATCACTTAGGCAGTGTAGGTACTTTAGATCTTAGGTCACCACTGATTAACACTGAGCGAAAACATCGTGAGAAAACTGCACTTAAAAAGTCCGAAATTGCCCTTGAACTTGGTATTCAATGTTCGAAGGTACCTACCTTGTTTCACACAGGTCTTCCTGCAGAACGTAGCCCTGGCCTGCCTCTCTAAGCCAATCATCCCGTTCTTCGGCATCCCGCATGCATCCGCTGCTCGAGACCTTGTTTAAATCGTCGTGCCATCGTGCCGCAGAGCGTCTCACACTATAAGTACCTATTCACTGTAAATCGATTCTGCTCCATCGAGCATCTGTCCGTCGAAACGAATGAACCATTACATACATTTTAGCTTGCTGCTTCTGCGAACTTTAGTTCTCTCGCCGATAACTAAGTTATAGTTTTACAAGAGTTAATATTAGTGCTGAGTGAGTACACAATTCGCCATGTACGTCGTACCTATGTAGATACATGTAAAGTGTGAATAAATATTTCTGTTACGTGTCCCTTCGTGTGGGGTATTTTAAGATAGGTCTTTCAAAATATTATAGGTGTGTGAAGACCAATTTTGGGTTGAGAAAGCCATTTGTGAAATACCTAGCTTCATAAAGTGCAAATTTTGTTCGATAAGAACCCCCTCCCCCTCTAACTTTTGAATGGCTGTACTTAGATACTTATGTGAAAAAAATACAAAAAACTAACTAAAACGTATTACGGAAACCTACCTATTGCGTGTGGCCCGACACGCACTTGGCCGGTTTTTTCGGATGGGATCAAATGAGTGCCCGCCGTGGGAGGGGCGGGAGGGAGTGTCAGACTCTTCATCCATGTTCCTTCTTCAGCCCTTTGCGTTCCAGAGGCGGGGTAACTCTTTCGAACATCCCGGTGCCCTGGCAGGCTATGGCCAGTGCCGGTTTTACCCCAATCAGCGCTCTGGGCGAGATTTTTGCGGCGCCCCCTAACTGAAATTTAAACCCATACGGAAAAAAACCGGCCGAGTGCGAGTCGGACTCGCGCAGCCAGGGTTCCGACCTTTCGAAAGAATATTATACGCAATAAAGTCGAAATAATCGTGTATTTTTTCGACCGCATAATTAAGCTTGTTTGTAGACGAAAATTGCTGATTACTAAAAAACTGCGATGCTTAGAATCATAGTTTTTCACGTAATATTTAGGTTTTGTTTTTCACGTAATATTTAGGTTAGTATCAAATCCTAATTATTTCTGAATTTGCCCATCTCAAACTTTGGAGATAAGGGGGGCAGTTACGTGTAATTGTGATGACATGTGTGCGAAAAAAAATATTTTTCATATTTTTATTTTACCACTTTTTTGGCGTGATCAATACAGGAAAAGTTTTTAACCAGTGCGCATTTTTTTTGGTGGTTCGGTATCAGTACCCAATAGAATACTTTTGCTCAATTTTTTTTTTAATTTTTCACTCGTGCCTTTTTATGAAATAAGTAAAACATGGGCATAATCTTTTCGTAATAGCACTACACTGCCTAGGCATGCGAGAGCGAGCTCATAAGTACAATACGACTCAGCTGATATCTACGCAGCCGACCGGCGAGATTTTAAACAAATTAAGTTCTTAAATGAATATTTTTCGTAAACGATAACTTTTTTATAGTACTAACAAACTGAAAAATACGTGTTTATTAAAAAATCATCATCCGTCATGCTCTTGTTGCCGTCGGCGTTCCAGCTGTATTAGAACCAAATGGCTTGGCACGTGACGATGGCAAGAGACCAGACGGTATGTCATTATTTCCATGGAAGATGGGTAGGCCTTTAGTCTGGGACGCAACCTGTGTCGATACTCTTGCGCCATCCCACCTTGCTAGCTCTGCGTGCTGCGTTGGCTCCGCTGCTGCGGCTGCGGAGAACCTCAAGCGGCGTAAGTATAGTAACCTTATTGGTAACTATATTTTTGAGCCGTTTGGGGTTGAAACTCTAGGGTCGTGGGGTCCGAGTGCCCACCTTCTTTTTAAAGAATTAGCGAAGCGGCTTGTTGACACTTCCCGTGACCCAAAGGCTGGCTTTTACTTTGGCCAAAGGCTAAGCATTGCCATCCAACGTGGCAATGCCGCCAGCCTCTTGGGTACACTTCCAGTTGACGGCGATGAGGAAGAATTTTTTGACGCAATATTTTAGTTAGTTAGTTATTATATTTATAAGTACTTACTTTTTTTTAATTTTTCGTAATGTAAATAATGTAAATACTTTCTTTTAAATAAATTGTCATTTGTTAAAAAGTGTTTAGTTTATTTTGGCAAATTTGCGCACTGGTAAAATTTTTTTCCTGTATACATATCCATACCAAATTTCAGTTTTATTGTACTAAGGGCGGATTCGACCAAACTGGAATAAATTTTATTCTCGGCGTAGATCTCTTATTACTCGAGAATAAATCAATTTCACGTTTAGCCAACTACAATTCGAGGAATAACGAGTCTATTCGGGAATAGTCACTATACCACCATTTTGCGTGGAATAAGAAGTTTAATCAAGGAATAATAAAATGGCGTCCTATTGACTTATGCTGTCATTTTAATTCACTGACATTTTTTTTTTTTTTTTTTATTTAAAGGGCTTTGTCGCTTGGCAGTTACTTTTCCACGCTATAATACGACAAATTAGAGTTGACATGAGATATGCTTCTGCACCCTCCCGTTTGTAGAGCAATTTTTTTTGGCCGCGTATTACATTCGTTCACATTCACTTCGCTATTCGTGAGTAGCTTATCCAAGTAAAGCTATACGCTAGATTGCATGGAAAAACGACTAATGATTTACTCAAGAATAAAATCGTGGTATATATTATTTTCCGCATAGTTAATCTTGTATAAATTCAGGTTTGGTCGAATCTACCCTAGGAACGCTTAGCTATGCCGCGGACAGACAGACAGATAGACGGTCATGGCGAAACTATAAGCAGGGTGTCCACTATAAATACCAAAAATAGTTCCGTTACTTTTCCCTGACCATTCTACCACATTTCCCTGACCCAATGTTGTCGTCTTATGGAAAATATTATATTATTTTGTTTTTAACCAGAGTGTTATACTTTGGACTATTTATGTTAAAGTTTAGACCATGTGCATACGTAGAAAAAGATATATTATCTGTTTTTGGAGTTAAAACCGTAAACAGTAAGCTAAGAAAACATCTGAGCAACATGAGTAAGAGCGCGAACGAAGCGAGCGGGATTTTTTTTTCGCGCGAATTTTTTTTATAATCGTATTTGTATTTTAGGACTCTTACTTTTCCCTGAAAATCCGTGATCACCTATTGCTTCCCTGATTTTCCAAATAGTGGACACCCTGATTTATAAGGTTTCCTTGTCGCCTACGGAACCCTAAATAGTAAGGTGAGAAAAAATCAGGGGAATATGAGTCAGAGCGCGAGCGAAGCGAGCGCGAAATTTTTAAAGTAATAGGTATGGGCAACATAATAATCATTACTTATATTATAAATGCGGAAGTAACTATGCCTGTCTGTTTGTCGCGCTTTTACTCCAAGCTACTGGACCGATTTAAATTAAATTTGGTACACAGACAGTCTAGAGCCTGAGAAAGGACATACGCATCTTTTTACCCGGGTGCGCGAAGTAGTTCCCTCAGGATGCGGATGAAACCGCGGGAAACAGATAGTAACAATATTAAAATAATTGTATGTATGCTTTGTTTTTGAGGGGCCCCGTGACAATGGGGTCCCTGGGCACGGGCCTCGAGTGCCCTTATGGTAAAGACGATACTGGAGGAGTACCAAAACGCCCATTCTCCTTTGCCGGAAAATTGACGACAACTTTTTTCTTGTCGATTTTTGCATTCTAATGTCAATAACGCGGAAAAACCCGAAATTGATAGACATTTGATGAAAAAATCAAGGAAAATTTTGCTAAGCAAATTATGGTATTAGGGTAAGTAGGCCTCAAAGAGTGATAGGATATATAAAAAGGGCGCCTGCGGCGCCACTTCAGATCCGGCGCCCTGGGCGGTCGCCCCACCGCACCCCACCCAAACGCCGCTACTGGCTATGGCCCTGTCTCTCCCTCACGCGACCTGTCTCCTCCTTCTCCAGTATGACCACTTCGTAGATGGAGGTGATGGTTTCCTATCCCTTCTCGCTCCGGACCATGGCTCGAACCAGGGCCGGCTGCGAGAGGTTGCCGCCGCCGATAGGTAATCGAATGTGTTTCATGTTTCAGAAGTCGCGTTAGTACCTTCTAATGAGCACTCCTGAATTTTATTCGCAGCAAACAGTCTTATTACGGACGTGACTCGCGAGGATCGTGTAGATCAATGTACCTATTGACCATTGACTTATGCTACTAATGCAAAAAAAACGAATTATTAAAACAAAGTTATTATCAGTAGGTCGCCAATACCTGTATGGATACATCATACACAGATTTTATATTTTTAAGTGTTTGATAATAAATAAATAAATAAATAAATAAAATTTTATTAACTCATAAATATAACTTGAGTGCTATGCGTTTACGAAAGCGTAAAGTTAAAATACCTCGACAGGTACTTTGTGAATTGATTGACGTTTTGTCTATTAGTTCTTCTCATTCATTTCATATTTTTACCATTTTTGGCACGAAACCCTAAAATTATCAGTCACTATTACCTACGACGAGACGAGCGAGAGTTGTCCGCGTCCCTTAAGAGTATGTCGTCCCACAGATGGGAATGAGCAAATTTTTAATAGTAGGTATTTAGGGAGCATTTAAGTATTACGTTACGCAATTTTTGAAGCTTTTAGACCCTCCCTCCCCCCATCTAACGCACCGTAACCTTTTTCTGTACCCCCCCTCCCCCTCCCTAAACGTTACGTAACATTTAAGTGACCATTGAAGTCACAATTATGTTGAACAAAGTATACCTTTGTTATTGTATTAATTGCGTTTGCAGTAATAATAAAAAAAAAAAGTTTTTTAAGTTTTATGTTTTTATTTAGTCATAAATCAAATAAGTGTAGGTACAGCTTGGCAAAAAATAGTAGAAATTAATAGGGGCGCCACTTTACCGTTCGTGTGGCAACCCGCTGCGACCGTATAGCGTACCATGCTATCGTCTTGATACTAAGCTGTATTTTTATAATTAATTAAAATCAGTAAGTATTATAAAATGTAATAACAAGTATTCACGTCATGTAACTGAATACAAATTACAGCTTGGCAAAAAAGTCTAGAAACGGAACTAATTTTTTTTATTGCTGGCAGCCGCTGTCAATTAATGTCGTTCGATGTAAACAAAGTTCGCGAGTTACTTATTTTTTTATTTCGACCGTCAAAACGTTAATAAAACCACGTTATAATAAATAAAACCATTCAGAGTACTAGCAAGGAAACAATTTATAATGTTTATAGGCGATATCTGGTCGAACATGAGGCTTAAACTCTTCTTTCCGATCTCGACGATATTTACCAAAGTACCGCCATTATGACAGGTATGTAAGAGTTTGTTTTGATGTATTTAGTTGTATCAAGTGTTAATTTATGATCTCTAATTGGTTTTGAATTGCTTGAATACGAAATAAGTGAAATTTTGAAACAATAAACATCGAGCATATAGGTTATGTTTACGTTTTGTCTTTGACACTTTGGTATAGCGCGACTAGATTATTTTGATACTTGAGTGGCTTGAGCCTTGATACTCTGCAATATGTAAATTCGATTTCTACATAACCTTATCTATGAGTGTGATCACAAGATAATATAATACTTGTTATAACTAGCATTTAAAAACCACAAAAAAACTTGATAGGTACCGTAAACTTTTTACATTAATTATTGATAGAGGTTTAATCATTTTTTTTATCTTTATAGGAAGCACCGAACGTGCATTTCAATCTATAACCGAGTATGAGTTCAAAAGAATTCATGCCAGCATGTTAACAAAATAGAAGAGGAGTATTATGAATTTATGAGAGGGCTCGTACTTGGACATAAAACGTTTAGGAATCAATCTCCAACATGATAGCGCAGTGCCTTTGAATCTGAGTGTGACTCAGATGAGTTTATGGCTAGCTCTAGCCAAGACATGGATGTGGCGGGCGTGGAATATTTAGAGGAAGATTTATTGAAATCAAATATAATAACGCTATATTCATACGCCTTTTTTTTATACCCAAAAAAAATGGTAAACACAGGAGTGCTTACATTATTAGTGCTAATAAGTAATTTGTATTCAGACGACGTGAATACTTGTTATTACATTTTATAATACTTACTGATTTTAATTAATTATAAAAATACAGCTTAGTATCAAGACGATAGCATGGTACGCTATACGGTCGCAGCGGGTTGCCACACGAACGGTAAAGTGGCGCCCCTATTAATTTCTACTCTTTTGTGCCAAGCTGTACTTATAAGCACTAATAATGTAAGCACTCCTGTGTTTACAATTTTTTTTGGGTATAAAAAAAAGGCGTATGAATATAGCGTTATTATATTTGATTTCAATAAATCTTCCTCTAAATATTCCACGCCCGCCACATCCATGTCTTGGCTAGAGCTAGCCATAAACTCATCTGAGTCACACTCAGATTCAAAGGCACTGCGCTATCATGTTGGAGATTGATTCCTAAACGTTTTATGTCCAAGTACGAGCCCTCTCATAAATTCATAATATGTACTCCTTTTCTATTTTGTTAACATGCTGGCATGAATTCTTTTGAACTCCTACTCGGTTATAGATTGAAATGCACGTTCGGTGCTTCCTATAAAGATAAAACAAAATGATTAAAGCTCTATCAATAATTAATGTAAAAAGTTTACGGTACCTATCTAGTTTTTTTTGTGATTTTTAAATGCTAGTTATAACAAGTATTATATTATCTTGTGATCACACTCATAGATAAGGTTATGTAGAAATCGAATTTACATATTGCAGAGTATCAAGGCTCAAGCCACTCAAGTATCAAAATAATCTAGTCGCGCTATACCAAAGTGTCAAAGACAAAACGTAAACATAACCTATATGCTCGATGTTTATTGTTCAAAATTTCACTTATTTCGTATTCAAGCAATTCAAAACCAAATAGAGATCATAAATTAACACTTGATATAACTAAATACATCAAAACAAACTCTTACATACCTGTCATAATGGCGGTACTTTGGTAAATATCGTCGAGATCGGAAAGAAGAGTTTAAGCCTCATGTTCGACCAGATATCGCCTATAAACATTATAAATTGTTTCCTTGCTAGTACTCCGAATGGTTTTATTTATTATAACGTGGTTTTATTAACGTTTTGATGGTCGAAATAAAAAAATAAGTAACTCGCGAACTTTGTTTACATCGAACGACACAGAACGACATTAATTGCCAATGGCTGCCAGCAATAAAAAAAATTAGTTCCGTTTCTAGACTTTCTTGCCAAGCTGTACGTAAAAACACAATTCAATTGTAATTACTGCTCCTCTGTCCACGGGTTTGCCAGCCACTCAGACTCTTTCATTACTGGTATTCGGAGAGCAGACGAAGAAGGTTCCGGTATTGTTAAATACCAATTGCAACAACTTCGTCTTCGAGCCAATCGGCATCCTCAGACAATGCTTCACTATGGCGCACAATGCAGAGCAGCTCATTTGCCCTTCGTCTTCGAGGGATTCCCCGTAAAACATAAACGAAAAGGGTTGCCGATTTGGAAGATTCTAATTCCCTAGTCTTTTTATTAAAATAAAAAAATGTTACGTAACGCGTTGTTTAAATACCCCTTCTCCCGCCCTTGTAACGCACCGTAACGTTTTACAAGACCCTCCCCTCCCCCCAAATTACGTTACGTAATACTTGAATGCTCCCTTAAATAAAACAATGGTCTTATTCATATAGTATATTTTTTATTGGAATTAAAGATCAACTTAGTCATACAAACAAGTAACAGGAACTAGCACCTGAAATGACAAACTAATAACATAACAATGGTTTTGTTTAAATAACAAACACGAAACTTAAGATGTTATAATGATAGTTAACAAAAAGCATAAATGCAATTAATTGAGTCAGAGAGCAGGCAAAGCTGGAAATTTATCAGTTGTACTGATAAGAACTAAAGAGTAAATAAGAGTTGATAAGAGACAGTCACAGGGCGATAGCAAGCGCGGACAGTCGCCACCAATATATAAATAACTTAAATCACACAAATAGTTACATCTTGTCAGCTTTACAATCAGGAACTCTACAGCAATAAGTGCATCTACTTCACATAACAGGTATAGTCATATTATAGTTTAAGAATATAATACACAAACAAATATCTTTTACAAATTATACATCCATTGTTCTTGTGTATGCTAATTGTAAATTGCTACTTTTATTTACTCTAATTATTTTAAATCTTCTCTAATTCTCTAATCAAAGCAAAAGCAAAAAAATAATACTTTATAATTACATTATGGGAAAAACATTACATAAAACATCTATTAAGCCTAATTATTCCACAATCTTAAGTAGGTCATATTATAAATTATTGAATATGTTTGTGGTTATTATTATTGTACTGATACTTTTTGATTTGTTGTGTTCAATTTAATCCCTCATGTACGGGTAGTCAATATCGCGCAGAGGCACGAAGGTTTCTTTGATAGACTGGGGAGTGGTCCAGCGCATCACGTAGCCTGGCCCGCCTGCTTTGTCGTTGGTACCGGACATGCGACCCCCGCCGAATGGCTGCTGGCCAACAACTGATCCTGTCGACTTGTCATTTATATAGAAGTTTCCGGCTGTCATCTTGAGTTCATCAAGAGCCTTCTGCAAGAAAGTTTTGTCCATTGCAAATACTGCTCCTGTTAGAGCAAACTTGGTTGATGCACCTATGAGTGCCATTGCCTTTTCAACTTCACGGTCATCATACACATACATGGAGAGCACAGGTCCAAAGATCTCTTCGGTCATGAGTTTATCATGGGGATCTGTGGTCTCAATAATAGTGGGCTGCACGAAGTAGCCCTTGCTGTCATCAAATTCACCTCCTGCTATTATTTTGTTTTTCGGATTGTTTTTGGCATTTTTGATGTAGCCCGTGATTCTTTTGAAGGCCTTGTCATCAATGACAGCTGCTGCAAAAATTTTGAAGTCAGCAGGATCACCTATCTTCAATTTGGAACGCTCTTGAATTAAGCCATTCTTGATTGGCTCAGCAAGAGATTTGGGAACATAAATTCTTGAGCAGGCCGAGCATTTTTGTCCATTGTATTCAAATGCTGAGCGAATAGTGGCAGTGACCACAGTTTGAATATCAGCTGAAGGATGCACAAAGTGATAATTTTTTCCTCCACATTCTCCAATCAGCCTGGGATAATTATGAAAACGGTTAAGGTTCTTCCCAACTTCATTCCAAAGCCAGTTAAATGTTGGCACAGAACCAGTAAAGTTGATACCTGCCAGGTCAGAAGAAGATGTAATGGTACGCCCAAAAGTAGGTCCATCTGCTGGCACAAAATTAACTATACCATCGGGCAACCCTGCTTCACGCATTATGTTAAAGATCCTCCAATTTGATAAAAGGGCTGTATCTGATGGCTTCCAAACTACACCATTGCCCATGAGAGCAGGTGTATACGCCAAGTTGCCTCCAATAGCAGTAAAGTTAAAGGGACTTATAGCTGCAATAAAGCCATCAATACCACGGAATCGAAGAGAGTTTCTTGTGACGGAAGGATTTTCAGATATAGGTTGATACTTAGCATTCTCTTTCAGAAAGTATACATTAAATCTGAAGAAGTCAATGAGTTCTGCAGCAGAGTCAATTTCAGCTTGGATGACGCTCTTAGACTGGCCCAGCATAGTGGCAGCATTGAGTTTTTGCCTGTGGGCACCAGCCATCAGCTCGGCAGCGTTGTGCCAGATACGAATACGTTCCTGCAACGGCGTGCGGTCCCAGCGCGCCTGGGCGTCGACAGACACTTTAATCGCCTTTTGTATAGTCTTCTCACTTGCGTAATAGAACTTTGCAATCTTCTTGGAATGATTGTGTGGCATCACCTGGAAGCGTGGTTCGCCCTCCCGGATGCTCTCGCCGCCGATGACGATAGGCACCTCCTCGGTGACGGCTGCGGCTTGCTTGAGCTCCGCAGCCAGTGCGGCGCGCTCGGCGCTGCCCTCCCGGTACTCCAGCACTGGTTCATTCTGTACACCGAAGTCTTGAAATTTGGGTAGCTCTACAATACTGGACAGCGAGCGCTCAAGCGCGCGCCCTCCGCGGGCCGTCCTCGTCCATACGCTCAACATATTTGCGTAATCCGTTAATTCTTACTTGTGGTATAAGAACTCGTCTGATTCGTGGGAAGTACTGTCAAGCGCTCGTTACGTAAACCGTATCGTTCGCAAACACGACAAGACAAAAACGCACGGATACGGTCTCTGACGTCGATATTAGTTTCCACAGAAGCTGTGACCTTCACCGTTCCATCACATTTTGTTTGCAACGAAACGAGTGGCACTGATTTAATATTGTTGTGAGTTTATTACACACGTAATTCTATCAAGAATGAGAATCAATGTCATGTACTTAACTCTATTTTTCACCTTACTCTTGGTGGATTTATTACTTTTAGTCCAGTCTGTAGTTTCTGTAATTGTAAAGTTGAAGATGGATTTTATTTGTGGTGATATTTTTCAGAACGCCAATGTTTTTTTTCACAACTCTGCACTCGCCTGTCTCAGACCACAGATTACTATTAGATCTGCGGCCGGATACTCAGCTCAGCTGACGTTTGCGAGTGTTGCGCGACGACCATTTAAGCAAAGAAGGATTGCGCATCTAGTCGCGCATTGGCGCATAATATCGAATGCGTTGACCTATACAATGTAAACTTGTCTTTGCGAAAATGTTTGTTTTCTCTTTTTAACCTTCTCAAATTATATCCGAATTTGACTGTTTTGGAACAGGACAAATATATTTCTTTCAGCAGTTTTTTTTAGAATGATTACCATACCTATCTTCCGCACATTCTATAAACGCTTTTGTTAATAAAAATTGAGCGTCGCATTCATCCACAATCACAATGATCAAAATTTCGCTCTTCCACGGTCTTGAAAACTGAACTAGTTAATCTTCATCTACATAAATATAAAATGCTTTGTCCTGAATGACTGAAGGATCAAGGCACAGCCTAAACTGCTAGCCGTAGAGACCTGAAACTTGGACGGTGTGTTCTTTGTATGACTTAGAAATCCGATAAGAAAGGATTTTCCAAAATTCTACCCCTAAAGGGGTGAAAAAGAGAGGCAAAGTTTGTATGTAGTCATTTTAAATTTGAATTCGTAAAGCCCATGCGGGCGAAGCCGCTAGTGCTAGCCGCAGCGAAAGCTAGTTCAAGTATGCAAAGCTATTAAAAATGTATTATCTACATACATATGTACTATCGGGGACACTCCCGCATGACTACTACTAAGTTCATTTTTGCTTGCACTCAAAAAATAGAAACGCTCACTAGCTACGCCCCGTTGACCTTCAGTAGATGAATGATAGACAAGACTGGGCGGCGGACGGCCGAGCACACTGAAAATAAATTGAAACAGATAGTGCGTGTGCGAGAGAAAGAAAGAGGGCGTGGCTTGGAGCCACCGCCAGATTTAGGGCGAAAAAAAAAAGTGACCAGGCGGCAAAGGCCGCAATAGTACATACACTAATTTTATACAATGACATATTAAAATACTTTTTACCTACTAGGTGGTTTTCACTTGCATCCTGAGGGAATTACGGTATACCTGGATTAAAACTATCCTATTTCCTTCCCTAGAGGTCAAGCTAACTCCATACCTACCTAGGCAACAAATATCCAAATCAGTTCCGTCATTTTACGATCTAGATCTTTGCATTGTACCGTGAAAGCGTAATAGACGCAGCGTGTTACATGACTACAATGATTGGACTAAAATTCTGAAAATCTATACTAATATAATAACGCTGAAGAGTTTGTTTGTTTGAACGTGCTTATCTCAGGAACTACTGGTACGATTTGAAAAATTCTTTCAGTGTTAGATAGCCCATTTCTTGAGGAAGGCTATCGGCTATATATCATCACGCTAAAACCAATAGGAGCGGAGCACCACTATTCCATGCGAACGAAGTCGCGGGCAGAAGCTAGTTGAAGAATAAAGAAACTTCAAACTTTTCCCCTGGCCGGGTTTTATATTCTTTCGATTATTATACGATACCGCTGGAGACGAGAAACTCTTCTGTACTTAAATAGAACTTAACATTATTTTGTTCTGTGAAATGTTAAGTAGACCGTAGACTCTACGGTATATGGATATAGACTCTTTGCTTTCAAATGAAGACGATTTATTAGCTACACTATGATAGTCACAAAACCAAACCAGACAGAACGTCCATTTTTGACATACCTACTACAAAAAATATTTTAGCAAAAACTTTTGATACGTATAAAATTCAAAATTGTAGTGTAGAGCTAAATACAATAATCGGAATGTTGCGAGTGGTGTCCGTGGAGCTGCGCGTGGTGTGCCGGCTGTGCGGCGTGGTGCAGGTGCGGCTGGTGGCGCGCTCGGCGCGGCCGGCCTCGGCGCTGCCGCCGCAGTGCGCCGTGTTCCCCAAGGCGCCGCGTAACGAGCGGCCGCTGGAGCACTGCGCCGGCACCCGCGAGCGGGCCTGCCTCACGCACGAGCTCACCGCGCTCAGCCGCAGCCCGGACTCCATCCCGCTCATCATCGGACCGGAGAAGACTACCTCCGGGGATTGTTGCGTGCAGCCTATGCCGTTTGACCATCGGCAGATTGCCGCGTATTACCATCGTGCGTGGCCGGACACTATTACGATGGCCATGGAAATGGCCACCGCCTGCCAACCGAGTTGGGAACGTACGTCGGTGGACGACCGCTGCAGCGTCCTTGAGCGTGCCACCGATCTGCTCGCCGGAGTGTTTCGTCAACGCGTCATAGCGGCCGCCATGATCGGTCAGGGCATGACGGCGATCCAGGCGGAGCTCAACATGTGCCAACTGATTGATTACCTACGGTTCGGATGCTACTTCATGAGGGAGCTCACTAAGAGCAAGTGCGTGATCGATGGCGGCGAGCAAGCGATCAATCACAACCAATACCACGGCCTGGAAGGATTCTGGGCGGCCATCACGCCGTACAATTCGCTCGCTCACGCCGCGCAGCTCGCGATCATGCCGACGATTATAGGCAACTGCGTGGTGTGGAAGCCGAGCGACCACTCGGTGCTGGCCTGCTACCGCGTGCTCGAGTGCCTGCAGTGCGCGGGGCTGCCTCCCGGCGTGATCAACTTCGTGCCCGCCGAGGAGAATCGGTTCCTAGAAGCGGTGTGCTCCAATACGGATCTGGCGGGTATTTCGTTCGGCGGCACAACCCGCACACTGGAACATATTTGGCGCACAGTCGGTGACCGCATAGGGAGTTACCTGCGGTTCCCTCGTCTCGTTGGCACTGGCAGTGGGAAGAACTTCCACGTGGTTCACTCGTCTGCGAACTTGTCCAACGCCATAGCGTGCACGGTGCGGGCTGCCTTCGAGATGGCGGGCCAAAAGGCATCGTCTTGCTCACGTGTGTTCGTGGCTGAGTCGGTGCTGGACCGGTTTACACAAGGGCTCGCTCAGGTGGCCCAGTCGCTCGTGGTGTGCCATCCGCTCGACTACCGATGTTTCACGTCAGCACTCGCTTCGCAGGACGCATACGATAAGGTTATCAATCATGCGTCGTTAGCTATAATTGGCTGACACAGGATGCGATTTCTTCGCATGAAGAAACAACTCTGTTGGATAGTCATAAACTAAACGAGCATCTACCTAAAGCATCCGCGAGCACAGGAACGTTTCGCATCGTGCGAAGAAAACGCATCGCTCGCTCGTACGATCGTTCGCCAGCCAGTTATGGAGGCCATACACGTTAGGTTTTGCACGATGGTTTTAGCCGTACATGCATAACCGACAGGCAAACCCTAGCGTGTATGTGATAAAACTGTACATTTATCGGTGCATGTACATGCAACCGAGCAAATATCAAAATTGATATTTTATGCCGCTCGGTTATGTTTGCGCGCGAGCATAACCGAGCGTGTGTGGCGTCCGGCGAGCTTGTCTGTCACAGTTCTCAGTTTTTAAGAGCCGTTTCACAAAATCGCGCGCGGCAGACTCATTACTAGGCGCGCCCGCCGGCCAGTCAGTAGCGATAGGTACTGCGCGCCAATATAGACCATAGAAAGATACTCGAAATCTATATCTATCTATACTTATAATAAATCTGTAGCGAGGTCAATTCTGTACATGAAATATATTTCCAAAATAACTATCAGGGGGTGATTAGGGATCGATACTGATGCCAAAAATGCAATCAGTAAAATTTTTGTCTGTCTGTCTGTCTGTATAAACTCTATAGAAACAAAAACTACTCGACGGATTTTAACGAAACTTGGTACAATTATTTGTCATACTCCTGAGATGGTTATAGTTATTTTTCATTACGCTACAATCAATAGGAGCAGAGCAGTGAAGGGAAATGTTGTCATTTTGTTTAAACGCGCTAATCTCAGGAACCGCTGGTCCGATTTAAATAATTCTTTCAGTGTTAGATAGTCCATTTATCGAGGAAGGCTATAAGCTATATATCATCACGCTAAGACCAATAGGAGCGGAGCACCACTATTCCACGCGGACGAAGTCGCTGGCAGAAGCTAGTACATAATAAAATTACATATTTCTTAAAAAAAATACTTTAATATGATAGCTTAATGATGATAGTTTACATTGGTATATAATTTTTTCAAATATATATATTTTAAAGTAATAAATAACGCATGTTAAAAGCGGTGTTTTTTCCTCATCTTTCGTAACTTTGGTATTTTATTAAGTGAAAACGGAGATGCGGAACAAAAAAATACAAAATAATGTTCCTACAAGAGCATATCTACAATATTATGGGCCATTTTTAACTAGTGTATAGCCGAACATAACTGAGATCTAGGAGTTTGAAATACCCCCTCCGAGCGTTTTACCAACGTAGTGGCATGAGAAATTGTTTATTATGAATCTTAGACGCAATATTTGAAAATTGTACTAAATAGTGTTTCAAATACATGAACAGGGCTATCTTGTGGTATTAACAAAAAAATAATAAACACATCTATTACTGAGATTAACGCCGTCAAAAAGTTGCAAAATCGTAGTTTTCTTACGATTATTGTAAAACGGCTCTTAAGGCCCAAGTTCACCGACGAGATAACAGTCCGATCAACTCAAAACAGCTGTTTACCATAAATTCAAACTTCTGTCTTACGATGGATACCTTATCATTTGGGATTTTTATTCCTAAAACGGTCGATTACCAATCCGGGGTTGGACAAGAAGTGGATGACACGAAAATTCTCGCTTCGTGGTAAAAAAACGTTTTTAATTAACGGGCCGATTAGGTAACTAACTGTCGGTGAACTTGGGCCTAATTGTTGCAACGGCGCAAGGGAGCGCGCGCGCACCATCGCGTCGCATCGAAAATGTCAAAACTATGCATGCAAACCCTAACGTGTATGTGCAATATGAAACTCGGTTATGCCTGTCGGTTATGCATGCAAGGCTAGAACCATCATGCAAACCCTAATGGAGGCCATACACGTTAGGGTTTGCATGCATAGTTTTGCGCGGCATAAAATATCAATTTTGATATTTGCTCGGTTGCATGTACATGCACCGATAAATGTACAGTTTTATCACATACACGCTAGGGTTTGCCTGTCGGTTATGCATGTACGGCTAAAACCATCATGCAAAACCTAACGTGTATGGCCTCCATTAGAATGGTTGGTTTGCAGGTGTGCTGCTTCCTGGAGCGCGCGGCGTCGGACGGCGCGGTGCGGCGCGTGTGCGGCGGCCGCGCGGAGCCGGCGGTGGGCTACTTCGTGGAGCCCACGGTGTTCCTGGTGCCTGAGCCCACGCACGAGCTCATGTGCGAGGAGCTGCGCGGGCCCGTGCTGGCCGTGTGCGGCTTTCCCGACGACGACCCCGACGCGCTCGTGTGGGCCGTCGCCCAGACACAGTACGCCATTACAGGCTCTATATTCGCCCGTGTGAGTATTAACAATATTGTTTTACTTTTAATATCATCATTTGTCGTATATTAAGGGCAGGTAGTTTAGTGAGTCTTTGTTGTTTTCCATCAATTAGAATAATGAATGTCATCATACATGAAACTTCATATCACATAATTTTTACGTTTATAAAACTGTTCATCAATTATATGCAAAGTTACTTTTAAATTTTTTTGCAAAAAAAAACCGACTTCAAAAGACCCGAAAAGCACTAAAAAGTTAAAAATAATACTGAAACCTAACCTAATGTACGATTAAACTATAATAAAAATTAACATTTTTTTGGAGTCGGTGCCAAGCTAAGTAATAAAACGACTGGTAATTGGTTATTTGAATGATTTTTTTTTATTAGAAATACTTAACTAATGAACGAAAAGATTAACAACAGTGAAAATAGGAATGCATTATCTTAAAAAACGGCATAGTTATAAGCATTTAAAAAGTCATTGCTAGAAAAAGAGAGCACGATGCAATTATGACGTCATAATGTCAAAACGCTGTATAATTCGACATTTCCTAGAACAAATTATGTTTCGCGTGACAAGGATAGAGAATCCCCTACCAAAAACTTTTAAAGCATGGATGTTGTTTATTTTAACATTGATTTAATTTATTTTTCGACACTTCGTTTTGTTTCTATGGAATCTTCTTAATAAAATAGCATTTTAGTACATTTTAGTTGGTGTTCAAATACCTAATTCCAGAGTATTTTGCCGTTCCGGCACCGACTCCAATAAATTGTTAAATTTTATTATAGTTTAATCGTAGATTAGGTTAGGTTTATTAATATACTTAGGTAGGTTTCAGTATTATTTTTAACTTTTTAGTGCTTTTCGGGTCTTTTGAAGTCGGTTTTTTTTTGCAAAAAAAATTTTATTTGTAAGTTTTTAGTGACATATTTTTAATCTTATATAAAATATGGGTAGGAAAACGGCGTTGAACTGAAACTGAGACGAAATCCACTGCCGCGCATCTCGCATCCAGCGATTTCCCGCTACATTCACGAGGTGCCTATCTTTGAACCCAGGCATCAGATTTGCACTGTTAGAAACTTTCAGGTGTTGTTAGAACCCCCTCGAATGTCTATGGTCTCCTTCACCAGACCTGGAATGGCACTTATAACCCATATGGATGCTAAGTTGTCATCAATATAAATTAAGTCCAAACAAAAGGTAACTGCTGTAAATCGTTGAGGAGTTCCCTTAACTGTCCTTCGTCTTCATCATTAGACCCCTTATGAGAGTCACAAGTCATCTAGGTGTAAATTTCTCATCAATACAAATTAATCAAGCCTAAACACAAGGTAACTGCTGTAAATCGTTGAGGAGTTCCCTCGACTGTATTTTGGCTCCATCATCAGATTGACTCCAGACCTTCATAAAATTGTAGTGCTTTAAAATACTTAATGAAAAAATTAACAAACGCTCTAGTTGCCCCTAGGATTTTCGAAAATTGCCCTGGACTTCTCTGGGATGCCATCATCAGATCTTGGTTTCCTTATCATGGGACCATTTGGGAAGCCCCTTTCCAACAAAAAAAAGAATTTTTCAAATCGGTTGGCAAGCGACAGAGTTATGCGCGAACAAACATAAAAAAAATACAAACATCCGAATTGATAACCTCTTTCTTCTTTAAAAGTCGATTAAAAATCATCTTTATTTCATTAGACGAAAATACAAAATTCTAACCATCGCAATAACAGTTGTTCCATTTCACGTATGGGTACCCAAGTAATCTCATATTAGTCGGCGCAGCTGGCACGCCAGTTACATGAGACTAGCTACACGGAGTAGTTCCGACTAGCCGTTGAATGGGAACTGAATGTAGTGTCCCCGTGTGTGCGCAGGACACGGCGTGGGCGCAGTGGGCCGCGGGCGCGCTGCGGGACTTCTCGGCCACGCTGTACCTCAACGACCGCTGCTCCGAGGAGCTGCCGGGCCAGCAGTCCGTGGGCGGCACGCGCAAGTCCGGCGCCAGCGGCGCCAAGGTAAGTGCGGCCCGACGGCCCGTGCGGCCCGGCGGGGCCCGGCGGCGGGGCCCGGGCTGAGCGAGCGCGTGTTGCAGGCGGGCTCCATCTCGTACCTGCTGCAGTTCGCGACGGAGCGCTCCATCAAGGAGTCGCTGCGTGCGTGCTCGGACGTGACGTACTCGTACATGGACGAGATGCCGCCCTCCGTCGTGCTCAAGTGACGTCGCCTGCTGTTCGATTGCTATTGTTACTGTGGTGTACCCAATGCTGTATATAATAAAACGTCAGTTTGAGTCAGTTCCTATATGTTTTATTGCAATTCAGAATCAATACATGATGGGTATACAGATAGTGCAGGCCGGCAGTCCGCCGCCTGCTGGCGCAGCGGAGGGGCGGGCCTCACTGACATTGTCCATCCACGTCTGATTTCTTCTATCGCTATCGTAATGATTACATATTATAACTTTTTTGTACACGTTTTCTTATAAATCACTATCAAGATCTCACCGGTCCGCACCTCAGTTTACTTACAAAGAATAATCGCAATATATTGCATTAGTACATATCAGTTATAACTACAATTATAATGATGAACCACCTAAATGTCATAATTTGCGTTAAAGTACAATATAACTAGGCATTGGCAAGTGTCGGCCGGGCGGCCTGCGCTTGCGCCGCACACGTGCACGCACGCGCGCACGCACACGTGCACGCACGCACGCACGCACGCACGCACGCACGCACGCACGCACGCACGCACGCACGCACGCACGCATGCACGCACGCACGCACTCGGGAGGCGCAAGCGTTACATACAAACAATATAATATAATTATGACACTCTTACAGCGTGCCCGAACAAAACAATGCACGTAGTCGCGACACACACCGGCCGCGCAGGCTCGCGGCCCGCACGCGGCTAGGGGAGCGCGGCTCTAACGAAGGCACAGCTCATAGCATATCGATTACAATAACATACACTAACTAAGCGACTCTAAATACATGTTTTGTTTCAGTTTTAATTAGTTTACTCATATTATAACAAATACTATAAAAAATATACGTGTTTCCTTTGAACAATACATTGACTTTTTTTGCAATCGAATTACATTTATATAAAAAAGTTGTAAATTTGTATAAAATCGTTAGTAAAAGATTGTTACAATACAAAATAGGAATGCCACGTGGAATGAGTTAGCGCGATCACATACAGAGACGTGGGACGCGGCTCACAGCTTCTGTTTGTCTATGCTCCGTAATAAACTAAGAACAAATATATCTACACCGTAGTTAATTAAATACATACATTTAAATGCTCCCAAATTTCAAACGTAAAGTTGAAGTCGTTATCAGCTAATCAGTCGAGCATGGTTACCAGAGATAAGTTCCTTGTGGACGACGGTAATGTATCGATAAGTAACTATAGATATGACTCGATGTACCTTAACCTATGTGACATACAGTACTTGAGCAGTTTGAACAGCAACCACCAAGTGTAACCGTCCGCGGCGCGGCCCCGACCTGTGACGTCACGAGCGCGGCCCCCACCTGTGACGTCACCAGCCCGTGCCCCGCGCCTTGTTTCTGATCATCCCATCCGGAGTCGCAGCGACCTGACAAGTGCCGTTTTAAATGTTATATTACAAATATGAGGAAATCGGAATTGGTCTGTGGGTTTAAGTTCGTCGTTTGATAGAATACTTATGAGTTTGCGCGCCTCGCTCCACGGCCGCGCAGTAGGCGCTCGTGTTGTCAGACAGACGTCGGGCGAGCGGGAGCTGTGCGAGTACCTGCGGCGTGTGACTAGAACAGCAGGTCGGTGGCGTGCGTGCGCGCCTCGCTCCAGGAGCGCGCCGCGTCCGCGCCGCACGGCCGCGCGTCCCCCGCCTCCCCCACCTCCCCCGCCTCCTCCCCGGCGCCCTCCGGCCCCTCCGCGCCGCCCGCTCCCCCCGCGCCATCTGCGTCACTCTCATCCGCCGCTGCATGACAAATATCGCGTCACGTGTTTATTGAAAAAATAAATAAATGTATTTGGAACTTGGGTAATAATAAGCAATTTTGAACGTGAAATTTACAAAAGATAGGCGTCAAAATGCCCGCCCTTCACTACTCCCTATGTTTATACTGAGAAGAAGAATTGGCGCAACAATGTTTGTCTGTGTAGTTTAAGTATGTATGCCTCTTTACCGTAATAGATTAAGTTAAGCATAGAGACCTTCGTGTCCATTGTACGCCCGCATATACCTACTTATGTTGAAAAGTTAGTTAGTAGCTAGTTTTGGCATCAATTGACTTTGCAAAACCTGAGAATCGAACACAGGAACCATAGCCGACGGCAGCGCAAGCCTGCTAGACTATCGACTTACTATAATTCTCTCTTAGGCAGGAGAACTTGTGTAAGTATTTCTAAGTATTAGGGGGATTGCAATGCTACTGGTACTGACCGGGCGAGCGCGTCACGCCGAGCTGGAAGGGCGCGGGCGCGCTGTTGTGCGGCGTGTAGCGCGCCAGCGCCGCCGACGCTGCGGACACACGGCACTCAGTCAGTCAGCCGGCCGGCCGCTAGCGGGCGAGCGGCCGGCCGGCTCGCACGTCATCTTGCTTCTATAAGGAGATGGCTAAAAATCCATGCAATAAGAACCCAGAATCGACAGCATTGAAATGTTTACTAACGGGTTTATTATGATAGACTATTGCTAATAGCAAAGGGACAACTCTGAAATCCATGGGGTATAGGAGCTACAGCATGTCCAAGCGAAAATAAAGTTTGTTATTATTTAATGTTGTAAGTTCGTTTCCTCTATAGGTTCGTTTTCGAGTTATTGATTTGGTGTAGGTATTGAGAAAAAAATATTCATCCCTACTTTACGTGTATGGGAGCTACTGACTGACTGAGCGCCCGCCGGCCCCTGCCAGCTACAAGTGTGCTGTAAATGGGGTTGTATGATTTGTAAAAAAAAAACAGCAGTACGGCGCACGGCCTGATCACTCAGCTCAGACAGATCGTCTTCGGTTGACAATGTGACGTGACGTCGCCTACCGAATGACTGTTACTATTGGTCCTTGCCGCGGAGCCAGTAGCACAGAGCGCGCATGTTCAGCAGTGATAGTTACAGATGTGGGTGTTGGCGGCGAGCGGCGCGTGCAGCGGCGACTCGGCCAGCTGCGGCGCCGCGCCCGCCGGCTCCTCGCACAGCGACGTCTCCGAGGGGTACTCGAACGTGCGCGTCAGCGAGTCGTCGAACTGCAGCTTCAGCTGGAAGTATAGTCGGATATTTACACGTTATCAAATGAACGTTACCGCATTTCTTAACTGATTCCGACCTTTACAAATGCCGTGCAATCTTAAATCCGGACTAATATTCATCATCTGCCTAGCCTTTTCACAACAACGTTGGGGTCGGCTTCCAGTCTAAACCGGATGCAGCTGAGTACCAGTGTTTTACATGGAGCGACTGCCTATCTGACCTCCACAACCCAGTTACCGGGTAACAAGATACTCCTTGGTAGGACTGGTTTTCAGATATTATTGATCTACAAATGACAACCGGGACCAACAGCTTAACGTGCTTTCCGAGGCACGGAGGAGTCTCGCTATGACATAGATGGTCACCCATCCACAGACCGACCGCGCTAAGCGCAGCTTAACCTTTGATCGGTTAATCCGTGCGGGTGTTACTTAGCCACGAGCTCCTCCTGACTAATATTATAAATGCAAAAGTGTGTTTGTTTGTTACGCTTTCACGGTATTCGGCTGAACCTATTTGAATGTAATTAGGTATGGAGATTGTGGGAACCTTTGAGACGGTTATAGGCTACTTTTCCGTGTGCGTGAAATAGTTCCCTTTGGGGTGGGGAGAAACCGCGGCAGTTATATATTATTAAGTGCTTAATTTACAAACATGGCTTTGAAATAATTACTTGAACAATCATAATAATAGATGTGAATAAGACAGTTCGGCATGTAACTTTTTATAAACGAGTCATAGAGACTCATTGGGATTAAACATAAGGTGTGTTCTGGGAGCGGCTTGTGAAACTCTCGCCGCCTGGCTAGTTCCCCACTGGTGGTAACGGAGATGTGTTTACCTTAGCGATGCGGTCCTTGTTGGGCCTGGTGGGCATGGAGGAGCGCCCGTTGATGAGCACGTTGTCGTTGACGAAGCGCACGGCGCAGGGCGAGGGCGGCCCGCCGTCCGGCTCCGTGTCCGAGTCGGAGTCGGCACGCGCCAGCGCCTCGGGCCGCAGCACCACCACGCCCGGCTCGCCCGGCTGCGGGCGCGAGCTGCTCGTTATTTATGTACGCTGCTAGATGTCCTAGGTAGCTAGCTGCTACATACTATACTAGGTAGTACATTGTAGCGCCTAAGCCTGCATTGCATGAAAACAACATAAACATTGCCTTTTTTGTACATCAAATACGCAGCACTTGTGACCAGGGTCGCTATTCCTACATACATGATAACTAACACGTCAACGTATCTATCGATTCATTTTGCACAACATTCAACAAGCTATAAAATACGAGTAAATCTAGGTAAAAAAAAAGTATACACTTTATTAGTTACTAGGTATTTGCTTTTTGCGGTGTTGCACTTGATGGTAACAGCGCTCAAGTGGTCGCGTCTAACGTTCGACGTCCCCGTAGCCGGCCGCGACACATATTCCACATGATGCCCGGTTACCGTCCGGCGTGCACGTGATGTAGCGCGGTGCCACCGTGGCGACCGTGGTGAATGCCCAGCTCGACATGTGCAGGACTCGTGGTTCCATTTTGTGTTAATTAAGCGTCTGTTATCGAATAAAGTTTTATCAGCGCCCGCAGAGAACGAGGGCTGCTGTTCCGGGCGCTTAGCGAGTCCGGTTCATGAATGGACATTCATTCGATAAGCATTTTTAACCGATATCAAAAAAAAGGAGGTTCTGTATTCGACCCGTATATTTGTTTGTATGTCCGCAATTGTCTCAAGAACTATTGATCAGAATTGGATGGGTTTTTCATTATTTAAATGAAGATGATTAATATTTACGGAGATAGTCAATGGAACTCTTCAATTACTAACAGCAAAGGACCCGCGATTGCGTGTGATCATATGCCTATGTATTGCTTTCATTCCATAACATAACATTACACCTCTAAGCTCTAAAGGAGAAAGCAGAGGTATAGAGTTAACCCCTGTTAAAGGTGATGAGCACTAGTCTAGACATTAGAATATTGTAATTTATCTACATTACAGTCCGACCTACTGAGAAGTAACAAATATAAAACTTTTGTACAAAAAATAGAACCGACTTCAAAAACAGGACTTCTAGAATGATGTAGATGGTCCTCAAGCGTGTCGGTTGTAGTGTTTTTGAAGTCGGTTCTATTTTTTTGTAAAAAAGTTTTAAAATATCAATTTGAAATGACAACATCGGGCTACCCCTTCATGATCGTATGGACAGTATGTTCACATCTTACAGTACACAGTGGCGGTCCGGGGGGTCACATGATCCCCAAAATCGTGCATGTCAAATTGACAAGCCTCCTAAATAATAAACTTACACCCCAATATTTGGCTCCGACCGCGGCTGACAACAGTAGCAGTACAACACCTAGTTGATCCAAAATGCCATTCAACTTTAAAGGTATTTTTTTTAGATAGATGCTTAGAAAATTGGAAAATTCAAAGTAAAATCAATTTTCCTAATAGTAGGGTTTTATTTCTAAACTTGTCGAGTTGTCTGCATAAAGCTCGCTATTGGAGTGACGCATCGCCGGTGACACAGGCAGTTGTCATCCGCATTAACACAAGCAATGAATAGAACCAGCTCTGACAGTTCGCACAGTTCGCACTATCGCAACTGGCTATATTTATTGGAATGCTGTATAGAAAACATTTCTTTTTCACGACAGTTGTCGGAACACTAAACGAGTTGCGGGCGATTAGCGGCGGAATCTCGTCGGCTCGCGTCCGGTGACCGTGACGAGCCACAGACGTAGGGTTCAAGGGAATCGTGCCGAGCCGGTGCCGCGGCGAGCGCGCGGTGGGTCACTCAGGGACAGCTCGGATGCCTATCTATAAGGACGTTGAACGCGTAGCTACTTTGCAACAGGACCGTGTGCGTTTGATTTTATTCAGCCTTGCAATCATCCTCCTATGCCATCTTCTACAAGTAATGTAGGTAGTGTGATTATAGGGTATTAATATCAGATCTTAACGGAGGATCAAGATGTCAGAAGGGTTTTTAAAGGAACTAGTACATGTGCCGTGCGGCACAGCCTGGCGACTGCGCTAGGATTGACAGGCCTCCACTAGCCTGCGAGCCTGTTCGATCCCGAGGTGCTTGTGTCATACCTAGTACTACTCACTCCTCTATCAAATGATCACCAAAATCACTAATGTTGATCTAGAAAATGTATCAACATTTAACCTTGATATCAAGGTCCACCTAGCTCATTCAATTAAAATAAATGTCATTTAAATAATGTCATGTCTAATTAAGAATTTTCGAGACTCTAAATATTAGAAACAAAAAGAAGCAATTCTGAAGGAGAGTACCGACCCTTGCGAGACAGCAAAAACGTTGTAAATCAAATACGACACAAACTTGCACTTGATTAAATAAAAATATTAATATTAACTTTGTGTCGTAGTTCTATTCCAGTTTATATTTAGTTCCATGGACAGAAAAATAACATCGCTTTGAATAACACAAATCGGTCGGAGGATCGTCTCTGGGGTTTTATCTTGATGTTAGAGAAGTTGTTTTGAATTGAAAAGAGTCATAAGTAGTATCGTATTCTCTTACACTTAATCAATTTTGACGGCACGTTTGGCGTAGTGGCTGAGCAATTGGCTGCTGCGCGGCGTGTTGCGGGTTCGATTCCCGCACGGGACAACTAAAATTGTTCCGGGTCTGGGTGTTTGTGCATGTGTAATGAATGTTTGTAAACGCACCCACGACACAGGAGTAATTCCTAGTGTGGGGCAACGTTTTTATTTAAAAAAAAATAAAAAAAATCTGCTGATTTAAATGAAATACGCCATCTTGTCTCAATCCGAGGTTTAACCACCTCGTGGTGGGGTTTAATTTTGACAGTTGTTAAACCTCAGATAGGTTCATAGTAACGCTAAGTAGAATTTATGAGTGAGATTTTTGCTATACCGTTGGTAAACAGCATCCATAAATTAATCCGACTTTATAAGTAAGGCGGTTAGAGTTCCGACCAAAATAGTAATAAATTTAAAAAAACTACGTTTAAAAAAACTAAAAAGTATTAAAAAAGTATAAAATAACTTAATAAAGATTTAACACAAACCTAATACCTTTAATATTAATAAAACACCATTATTTGTATGTGTTACCTATTGACAGGTTTAAAGTCGGTGCCAAGCCAAATGTAATAGTGTTACTCATTCAGGTATTAAAAAGTTTTCATCTGTTTCACATTAATTCACATTGTTCTTTAAGTTTATTTACGTAGGTTAATCTTTAGGAATTTCATTTTGTTTAGGACTTGGCACCGACTTCAAACCTGTCAATAGGTAACACATACAAATAATGGTGTTTTATTAATATTAAAGGTATTAGGTTTGTGTTAAATCTTTATTAAGTTATTTTATACTTTTTTAATACTTTTTAGTTTTTTTTTTGAAGTCGGTTTTTTTAAACGTAGTTTTTTTAAATTTATTTTTTACTTTTTAGTGTCTGTAATAAGTTGCTCTGTAAACTACAGTATTTTTTACAGGATTTTTATAGATTACATAAGGAAGGCTATAACATTTCGTTGTTTTTATTGTCATAATTATATGTTAAATAGTTTTTTTTTAAGTAGCTATGGGTAGGCCTACGAAAGGTGCAGCTTTAAACAATATAGATCAAGAAACGGGAACGGAAAATATAAATCGACTCCGAAACAATTACGTCATCGATGTAAACAAAAATGTAAAAAATGTTCACAAAATGAAAACTACTGGGCCAAACCATGTGAAATTTTTATGGGACCAAATGGCATCTATTCCGCATAAAACTAAAAAAGAATCACGTAAATCGGATCATAAATCTCAGCGTAATCGGTGTACATACATAGAAAAAAAAAAAAAAAAAAAAAAAAAAAAAATACCGATCGAATTGAGAACCTCCTCCTTTTTTTGAAGTCGGTTAAAAAGGAACCCGTTTTCCCTTCGTCTATCTATCTGTCTGTCTGATTATTTAAGGAACTAATGTTGCTATGGACTTGAAAATTGGAACAGTTATAAAGAACGGTTGTCCATGCGTATAGGACTAGGTACAGCCTGTCAAAAGTTAGGGTACGAAGTGGGAACGGTCGTATCGAAAATCTTTTTTACTTTAAAGCTTGATATTTCGCAAAGGGCTCGAAAAATCGAAAAATGGTCTTCAGACACTTGCAATATTTTTGAAAGACCTATCTAAAAAATACCCCACACAACTATCTGCCTAGTCTGTTCGTGGGTCTAGTGATTCTAGTGGGTTGGCTTTCAGTCTAATGGGATGCAACTGAGTACCAGTGTATTACATGGAGCGAACGCCTATCTGACTTCCACAATCCGTTTCCGGGTAGCACGATACCCTTTTTTAAGACTGGTTGTCAGACTTCCTGGGTTTTCTATCTACCCGTAACGATTCTCCGATACTCCATTGATGGATCGATCTGTGCGACTGTTACTTAGTTACGAGCTCTTCCCACTTGGCGAACACTTTTATAAATAAATAGGCGAGGGATTAAGTACTACAAGTGCCATGCCCATATCTACTAACTGTTTTTCCTTTAATAATAAGCAAAAATAGTGTTATGTACATAACAGTATTATAATGAACAATAATCGGCTAATGAGGTCCAGCTACAAGGATATTTGTTACATTTATTGTACATGACGCGTTGTTTGTGAGCCGCTGCTAACCTATAACTTGTTTATGAAACACTCGACTTGTTGCACTGCCACTAGATAGCACGAGAACATTACTCGGCTAAGTTGAACAACATTGTAGTTTGCGCTCAGTAGGTATCCGCTAAGTGCAGGATTGGCACTGACTACCTACTTGGAACTTCGCTCTCGACTCGTCCAGTTTGTTTTAAAACGATTCTTAGATTCTTCTGGCATATTTTCTTTTCTCGGACATGAGAACTACAACACTGAAAACGTAACTACTTACACGTACATCGAATAGCGACCAATGAAAAGGCTTAAGTCATAACAAATAACAATGTGAGTCCTAAGTACTCGTATCAACGCCAGGCAAACAATATTGGTTTCCGCTAAACAAATTTATTTGAATTTCTTTAACTGGAGCGTTGTATGTTGATGTGTAGTTTTGCCGGAAATTGAGATTTATAATAAAATATTTTTTTACCCTTAACCCCCCCCGTTCCACTTCCCGACCTCTGATCGCCCGTAATTTATTTTTTCTTTCATTTTTAGGGTTCCGTAGTTCGACAAGAAACCCTTATAGTTTCGTCATTTCCGTCTGTCTGTCCGCGGCGTAGATCCGAGGTTCTTGATACTAGAAAGCTGAAATTTGGTATGGATATGTATCACGCCGAGAGAGTGGTAAAATAAAATTTTGAAAAATATTTTTTTTTAGGGTAGCTCCCAAACACGTGAAGTGGGGATGATTTTTTTTTTCTCTCCTACCCCTTTGTGTGGGGTATCGTTAGATAGGCCTTTCAAAAATATTGTGTTAAGATTATTTTTCGCTTAAGTGAGCCATTTGCGAAATATTTAGCGAGCATCCCCCCCTCTAACTTTTGATTGACCTAGAAATGTGAAAACATTCACAGACGTAGCACATCTAATGAACTTACAAAGAAAACTATCACGACTAAGTAGGCTTAACTGGTTATAGAGTTATAGTCGACTAACTCCTACTACGGAACCCTACTGCGCGTGGCTTGACACGCACTTGGCCGGTTTTTAGGGTTCCGTAGCCAAATGGCAAAAACGGAACCCTTATAGATTCGTCATGTCTGTCTGTCTGTCTGTCTGTCTGTCTGTCTGTCTGTCCGTCCGTATGTCACAGCCATTTTTTTCAGAAACTATAAGAACAATTCTGTTGAAATTTGGCACGTAGATGTATTCTGTGAACCGCTTTTAGATTTTGACACAAAAATAGAAAAAAAGCAATAAATTTTGGGGGTCCCCATACTTAGAACTGAAACTCAAAAATTTTTTTTTCGTCAAACCCATGCGTGTGGGGTATCTATGGATAGGTCTTCAAAAATTATATTGAGGTTTCTAATATCATTTTTTTCTAAACTGAATAGTTTGCGCGAGAGGCACTTCCAAAGTGGTAAAAATTGTGTCCCCCCCCCTGTAACTTCTAAAATAAGAGAATGATAAAACTAAAAAAAATATATGATGTAGATTACCATGCAAACTTCCATTGAAAATTGGTTTGAACGAGATCTAGCAGGTAGTTTTTAAGTAATCAGCAATTTTCCTCTAAAAACAAACTTAATTATGCGGTCGGAAAAAAACAAGATAATTGCGACTTTATTGCGTATTTTTTCTTTGCAATGGTCGGAACCCTCGGTGCGCGAGTCCGACTCGCACTTGGCCGGTTTTTATTATATTCTCCTCCTTTTTCAATGGGTTTCACCCTACTATTTTTTTCACTTTTACCGTTTTTAAAGGCTTTAGCCCTAGTCTATATGTACTTTATGAAGTATAACTAAAAGCTTTCTATGAAATACATTTAAAAAACAGTTACGGCAATTTAAAGCCACTCAGACAAAATCTCTTGAAAATCATAAAAAATATTATTACTCGAAAACAAAAGAAAATCGTGAAACATACATGGGCTGTATTCGTGTGGTCACGGGTATCAGGATTTTTTTACCTTTTGGACCACTCTGTATAACAGGCAATGTCCCGACTGACATATCAACGTCCAGCTGAAGATATTGATTTTATAATGTAGGCGACATTCAAGAAAGGATTTTTTGAAAATCATCCCCTAAAGGGGTGAAATGGGTGATAAAAGTTTGTATGAAACTATGTAATTTTTATTTTGAAACGATTGAAATGTTATAATATATGTAACCCCTGAATCAAAATTACTTGAAATTTAGGGCTTATGTTTTCCAATACAAATAGGGAAACATCTATTTAAAGTTTCTTTAACTTCACCCCTTGGCGGCGTAAAAGTGAAAAAACAAAACATCCAAATACGTGTGCGAAGCCGCGGACAGAAAGCCAGATTACTATATTGTTTATGAGTATTACTTGAGTAAATTGGGAAGTACTACTTCCAAGCAGTGCGGCGATACTGTGCGCTAGCACATGCAGTGTCATATCGCCAAGGTTACGGCATCAAGTTGCAGTATATGTGATATGTATAGGCAACAGGAAGAGCATCAACTTGGCGGTTGACACAAATGAAAGCTGAGCTAGTGGCGTGGCGTGGCCCGCACTACGGCGCTGGCGCTGCTGGAGCCGGCAGTCCGTGCGACGTCTTATCTTAGCCGCGGATAAGGCGCGAGATATGATCGACGCCTAATGTGCTACAATTATCGCAGTCCTAAAGACATGCTAATCTTTATTAAGTATATAAACAATGTTTCAGTTTTTCCCTAAAGATAATAAAGTACATAATTTAGGACGTCAGAATTACAAAAAGAATGTTCTCCAAATGTGCCGTTTATTCATTTAGGGTGGAATTTAAAGTTGTTTACGTGAACTGTCATCATCATCAGCTTATTTATGGCCGGTTGCACCAAACTTTTATCATTTATACGAATATCACAAAACATCATTTCAATAGGTAGGTACTTAGACTAATTAGCATACATTGGATATTTTTATGTTGTTGATACTTTGATATAATAATTAAGTAAGCTTATAACATAAATACTTAAAACAAAATAACAGTAAAATTATTCAATTTTATCCTCCATTTTGATCATTTTGACAGATCTTGACCGACAGTTCTTCCGTTTCACGTAGGTATAAGTAACCTGATTTATTTTATTGTACTACTGGGTGTTAATGTATGTACAATGTTGGGCACAGACATCCCACTCCCCCAACTGAGTCGTTAGCTATCCATGAAGCAATAGGATCACTTACAGTCCGACATGGATCTATATGAATGTGGTGAAAACTGGAACTAACATTGTCATCAAGGAATGTCAATGTTAATGATACCAATGAATGGAAATTTCCAATTATTTAAGTAAATTATGACATGATAAATGGCAATTTATTAATTTATAATTTACGTCAACACAGTATTATTAATTGTGTCCAATTCAAAATGTAATATTTAAACATTTAACGCTCATTTGGATGTAGGAGTAGTTGTCTCACAAGCCGAGAGCCACCAGATTACTACGTATTCCCCGCGGCCGATGGAATGAAAATAACATTTGTGGTAGACTAACGCTAGCCACCATCTTGAAATGTCATTTTTAGTGATAATGATACCAATTAATGGAAATTTCCATTTTTTTAAGTAAATTATGACATGATAAATATCAATTTATTAATTCGTCATTTAAGTTTTAATAATAATCTTAAATTGGAAAGAATAAAATGCAATATTTAAACATTTAACACGCATTTGGATGTTGGTAGGTGGCTGACAAGCCGAAACCCTTCTGATTATTAAGTAGTCACCACGGCCGATGCAGATCAACATTGCCCTTTCTACACTATTTCAAGCACAAAATCTAGCCTTATTGAATAACTCTATACTTTTACAAATAGTTGGGTAAGAATTTTCCCTTGGCCGGTATCACCAAAATTACATTTCAAGATGGTGGCTAGCGTTAGTTTATCTGACAGCCACGCTCATAAATAGCCATGTCGGACTATAGCTGTTCCGGACTACAGTAATTCTGGCAACTGTAATTAATATCTGTAGTGTGGAGAACAGACAGAATGGACTTATATTGACCGAATCTATCTATTACAGTGAACTAGCTACCCCGCGCGACTTCGTTCGCGTGGTATGCAACCTCTACCAAACTCCTTGCTATAAACCTCACGGAGCCCGAGACCTTTCCAACGAATGCAAAACCGTGGAAATCGGTTCGTGCGTTCTGGAGTTATAGCGTCAGGAAGGAAAACCCGACTTATTTTTCCTTACTAATATAATAAATGGTCTGTCTGTCTGTCTGTGCTGTGGCTTTCACGCCAAAACTACTGGACCGATATAAATGAAATTTGGTACAGAGATAGAATAGACCCTGAGGAACAACATAGGCTACTTTTTACCCGGGTGCGCTAAGTAGTTCCCTCGGGATGCGGGTGAAACCGCGGGAAACAGCTAGTAGTAGATAAACGAGTTTTATTCACGGTTTTTCATGAATGATACCATATATGTACCTATAAATCTAAAAACAAACAAATCACTAAAGCTGTTTCCGAGATGAACGAAATGGAACACAACTTGCTCGTCTAAACTTATAAGATATTTAAAACTGCATTCGACATTGACATTTCATTAAAGCCAACATACTTGTTCTTTCTAAAATAAATAATAATATGAGCAGCTAAGAACATTTACACTCTCAACAAGTTTATGATGACCCCGAAACTGATCGGGAATGCTCACTTGGAATGGAAAAGGGAATAAACTCGTGGATACAAGTACGGTCAAGGTTTAGTTTCGCCCTCGTAGTGGCAGGTCGTGTCGGTCGCACACGGCGTGCTGCGCAGCACAGCGGCTGAGCGGCAGCCGCACATGTGTCCGCGGCGTCACGTGTCGCGCCGCACGACGCAGATATTATAATCTACACGGCATACCTATACGACACATTTTCACTTTCATGCCACTAATTACATTAAAACTTCGTCTGATCTCCGATCTGTGATAAATCACACGGGGAAATTGGACGCATCTGTTTTAATATTCTTCTGGAGTGGTGATCGGTAATCGAGAGTACTTATAGAGTTGCAAATCTTAGCAGCATTATATTATATACTAGCTTTCCGCCAGCGGCTTCGCCCGCGTGGGCTGTACAAATTAAAATTACAGTTTCATACAACTTTGCCCCCCTTTTCACCTCCTTAGGGGTATAATTTCGGAAAATCCTTTCCTATCGGATGCGTACGTCATATAAGGAACACATCCTCCAAGTTTCATGTTGTTACGATCTGAGGTTTAGGCTGTGCGTTGATCTGTTAGTCATTCAGGAAACGTTTTAACGTATAGATAATTACATGAAAGCATCAGACGGCCTGCACTGACAGGGCGAGATTGTATCGGTTCGGTAGTGATCTAACTACTAGTGAGCATTATGATCGTGGACAATGTATGGATTTATTTTCTTAATAGGTACTAGAGATATGTTTTTAACATTTACTTACATGGACTTTATGTCAAAATTCTATCTCTAGTAAGACATTCTCCGGATCGATAGGGTTATTTAATTGAAAGGGGCCAATAGTCTTTATCTTATTTATATCTTTTATTGATGTTTGTGTTGCTGTATCCAAAGGAGTGCACGCTGGCCGAGTGTAGATAGCTAACTAAATTTTGTGTTTTTACACGTGCATTAACAAGGAAGTTCCCCCTGATAAACAGAATAAGAATACGGCTGTTATCCGAGCGCGCGCGAGCTGTGCTGTGTCGTACGGCAATAAAGTGGCTATTGCAGTGGCCGCTTCGCAACGTCCTGCCTGCCATACCGCCACTGGCCATTGTTAGCTTATCAGGGATATAGATAACGTTATTTTATTGGTCCTAATAAGGTGTTCGCGCGCTTACATTTCACTTCTGAAGCGAGCTCTCCATTGTACATAACATAACAAAACACTGAAAGCAATAATCTATACATATGTAGTGACAGCGACGCGGCAGGCATGTCTAGCTGTGCCCCTGTCCGAGCTATCGCCGATCGATGCGAGCCTGTCTGGAGTGCACGCTGCTACCGGTCGTAATTTAAACTTATAACTTATCGCGTTCAATCCAACACTTAAAGACAGCATAATAGTATATTAATAAATCGTCACTGATAGCATTCCGATAGCGAGTAACAAACTGACGCAGGAGAGCGGCGCGCGATGTGTGCAACACTAGTGCTTCCCATATTACTGTGATAAGTGATAACACAGCGGCATAGGTTACGATGTTCATTACTTTCAGTCGCTACTTATTATTAATATTACGCATGAGAGGTGTAGGTTCCAGCACAAGTAGCATTCGGCACGAGTGAGCACTGCACAGTGCACGTGTGCACGTGTGAGTGCAGTGCGTGCTGCGGCCACCTGAGGCCGTCGCCGCGGCCCTCTAACCGCTGAAATACAATGCCAGCAGTTACGTAACCGCGCGTGCGCACTTGCTCGCGCACATCACACGCACTCCACAAATTCCGTGAAGGCGGCTTGTGATCTGCATGAACTGGTATGACGAGTGCAGGCGTGTGGGGTCCGTGGCTACTTTGCAACAACTCGATCAATATTAATATGATTGCCTGCTCAGGTTAAACGAGCAACTTAATGCTTTGTATTGCGTGTTTGTGACGCATACTACCCCCTTATGTATCAGTAGTTTTTTTTTTTTTGTGTATATGTATGTGTCTCCAATCCAATCACGTAATTAAACGCATTTTCTTTCTTTCTTTCTCTGAAATGCCCGTTACTAACGAATCTGATTTTAATTAAAAAATAAAACCGACTTCAAAAAACCCGAAAAGCACTAAAAAGTTAGAAATAATACTAAAACCTACCTATATTAGAGTCGGTTATCGGTTAGTAGAGTTAGGTAGTTTGGAGTCGGTGCCAAGCTAAGTAATGAAACGACTGGTGATTCCAGAGTATTATGCCGTTCCTGCACCGACTCCAAAAATGGTTAAATTTTATTATAGGTTAATCGTAGATTAGGTTAGGTTTATTACTATAGGTAGGTTTTAGTATTATTTCTAACTTTTTAGTGCTTTTCGGGTTTTTTGAAGTCGGTTTTATTTTTTTGCAAAAATATTTTTTATTCGTAAGTTTTTAGTGACATATTTTTAATATTTTATAAAATATGGGTAGCCCAGGTAATGATGCTTCTCGTATGAGAAAACGGCGTCGAACTGAAACTGAAACGAAATCCACTGCCGCGCATCTCGCATCCAGCGAATTCCCGCTACATTCACGAGGTGCCTATCTCTCAACCCAGGATTTGCACTGTTAGAAACTTTCAGGTGTTGTTAGAACCCCCTCGAATGTCTATGGTCTCCATCATCAGACCTGGTATGGCACTTATAACCCATATGGATGCTAATTTATCATCAATATAAATTAATTAAGTCCAAACACATGGTAACTGCTCTAAATCGTTGAGGAGTTCCCTTAACTGTCCTTCATCTTCATCATTAGACCCCTAATGACACTCACAACTCATCTAGGTGTAAATTTTTATCAATACAAATTAATCAAGCCTAAACACAAGTTAACTGCTGTAAATCGTTGAGGAGTTCCTTCGACTGTATTTTGGCTCCATCATCAGATTGACTCCAGACCTTCATAAAATTGTAGTGCTTTAAAATACTTAATGAAAAAATTATTAAACGCACTAGTTGCCCCTAGGATTTTCTAAAATTCCCCTGGACTTCTCTGGGATGCCATCATCAGATCTTGGTTTCCTTATCATGGGACCATTTGGAAAGTATACCCTTTCCAATAAAAAAGAATTTTTTAAATTGGTTGGCAAGCGATGGAGTTATGCGCGAACAAACATAAAAAAAATACAAACATCCGAATTGATAACCTCCTCCTTTTTTTAGAAGTCGGTTAAAAAGTATTGATATTGAATAAGAAACCAAGCAACCTACGAGCTAGTTTAGCATCAAAGCACGCCTCTCCGTGTGTCTGATTTGAGCATGCTTTGTATTCCTAACGAGTCCCAGGAATAGTGTTCGCGTGGCGCGTGCCTGCAGGGCTGGTGCCGTGCGCCCGTCCAGTGCGACGCCTCATGGCAGCCGCGTTCATTACCAAAAGCCGTGATAATACATTGGCGCGTCGCCCCGCGAGAGAAAGTAAACGATTAATGTCCGGCTACTCGCTTCGTGCCGCCTGCAGCCGCAGTACAACCAGCGTCCAGTACAACCCGCGTCGACCTCCAGCTTGCTATCTATTATGTACAGTTGCTCGATGTGTACAGTCAATTAGAAATCCGTAATTGAATATGTAATAATAACAGTAACTGTCGGCCAACAATCTAAACTAGTTCTCGCTGAACTGATAACATTGACGCTAATTACGTGCTCGTTAATTTCCGTGTTGGTCAAAAATGAAAGGAAAACATTGTAATTTAATACGCGGTAGATGTCAAATGGCTTGCTTTGCTAGAGAAAAAATTAAAACACGAAAGAAATTATTGGACAGAACTGCTACCTACCTAGTAATGTAGAAGTTATATCCCTCACTAAGGACCGTTTCAATCATGTCTACCTGAATAGTATGGAAGAAGACTAGCTGCACCCTATCAAGTCCTATAATATGTATCCTAACAGGTGCGTCAGTACATTCCAATTGTTTTGCATTGAGCGTTTGATTACATGGACAGGACACGTTTTGCCCAAACACTGGCACGATGACGTTGCCCCACTAACTGCTACTTTGTATGTGTATGTACCTATAGGCGCGAACATGGCGCGCCGCGTGCCGTATCTCTAGCAGGCTCTAGCCCAGCGTGAGCGAGCCTCAGGCTGTGGCCAAGTGAAAATGTAGTACATGCCTCACAAAATATTGAGAGCGTTTAACATGTTATATTAGTGTTAGTGTTTTATATACTTCATGATGACACACAATTCCTGGAGGCTAGTTATAGATCCTACTGTCATAATATCTGTTGATGTCGACTTTTCTTTGTTGTAAACCTGTCCTTGAACAAACACCTCACTTTGTGACACACTGTGTTGGTACACACGAACATTACCAAGCGGCAAGCAATCAATTTGCAAAGGACTGATATGGTATTTGAGTAGCGACAGAATGCATTCCGGTGCTTAGAATAGGTCATTCTATGAATAAATTCGCAGAGCTCCTTATCGAGTCTCCACCTGGCGAGACTAATGTCCGTTTGACGTTAGTATGAGTAATGAGTGCTGGGCCGGGCGCTACTGTTACGGGATCGCGTCGCCGCTCTATCAATATTGTCATAACACGCACGTGGTGACTGGACAGAGTGATGCGCTCTGCCCGACTCGGCCCCGGCCCGTCGCACACTTGTCAAACCGTGAATTTAAGAGCACGTTGTGTCGGCTAATGTGATGCGTTGAATAATTACGCACACACGAAGCTGTTTCCGGTAATTGACGTGTAAGATTCCATACAGATGGAGAGAGCAAACAATAAACAAATACGATGCTTTCAAAACTAATTTTGAAAGTTTTAGCTGTACGAAAATGTACCAACAATGAGCAGCAGCTAATAGGTATAGAGGAGGAACTGTGGAGATACAGTTAGAGTAAGGATGTCGGGTGAGCGAGTGCGGTGCGGCGGCGGGTGGCGCGGGAGAGGCGCGGGGCAGCGCATCATACATCACGTAGAGAGCAGCGCGCGCGGCGCTGACACCGCCAACCAGAGCGGAACGTTGATAACCGCACCAGTGTTTTTGTGCCATTATACCATTTCCGACACTGCGCCGCCGGGGCTTCACGTGCTGCTGTTATATCAACTCTTACGCGCCAGACAGGCCGCGCGCGCAGCCTGTCGACGATGGACCACTTCTTGTGGAACGTACGGATGGATGAAAAATAATCTGTTCAGGCACATATTATCAAAAACCCAGCAAGGCAAGCTCCGTTGTATGATGCAGTGTACTAGTGACAGGGCATGCAGTGCAAGCAGCCATGGGCGAGCCATTGTCTCACTAAACTGATTGGGGCAAGGAATAGGTAGTAGTGAGATGGATGTAGAAATTGTCTTTGTATACAAATTACTTTTCTGCTACGATTCTGTCACTGCTCTCCAATCATGTGGAAATATAGTGTTACGCGTTATTTCAATCGTCAAGACATGCACTTCATTGGAACCATATTGAAATAAGTAGTGAAACTGATATCATTGTACAGTGAAATCTTGATAGTTATAGTATTCGATATTGGAGCCATAATAGCGCCAGTGAAATTGGGACAGATCCCCAAAGCACACTCTTGACGTCCACGACAAGACTCGCATTCGCATATGAATGAGGCCCTAGCGCTCACGCCGCGACTCCGCTGGCGTGCCACCAGCGACGCGTTACGTGACCTACGTGGTGCCGTACGGGCCCTCAGGCCGCGTGTGCTCTTCAGTTATGTGCTGTAACGCCTTGTTCGATAGTTTATCGCCGATAACGCCGTATCAGATACAGGTTTATCACTTAATGTACTGCTGACTAAGCCTCTAGTTCACGCAAGGACATAGTTGATTTTGAATAACTCGTAGGTTGATATTTTTAAGGGAACTTTAAGCCAGTAATGATATAGAAGGAATAGTAAAGGTGAATGATGACGTGCTTGGTATTTAAAGCAGTTAGTGCTTCTTTTATAAATAAAATAATTTTGACCTGACAACTTGGGGGGCAAGGCATAGGACGTACCGACATCAGGTGCAATTTGTTAACCTATCCCCGTCCGGGCGCCATAAGCTTCAATAATTCGAGTGCACTTGGAAACCTCTTTCACAACAAGGCTTATATACCGTGCCCGCTCGAGGTTTTATAAAACTCATCAGACCCAGTCTGTTCGGCACGCGTCACTGCCGGTGCTTTTTATTTGAAGGTGACTTGCAAAGTTGCTTATATTAAATAATACTAGTTCCTAGTTTCATGTCGCACACACAAATGTGACACCACGCGATACTAAATGACTTTATTTTCGTGACAGTGCAACGTGTTCTAATCGTCGATCTAATACTTAAACGAAACCAGAACATATTTATAAATACGTTATCGTGGTACATGTTTAGGTCCTGCTATATGTATTGGGTAAACATTAGCTGGTGTGTCGCCGCCTCGACGTCTACTGGCGCTACGTCTGGGGGACGACTCCGAAGTCCGTTAACTATCTTTACATATGACACTAGTAAAATGTATAATGAATACCTACGTGATGCGAATATTTTGGATACCTACCTTTTTGAGAATACTGTGCGCACGGAATTGCGAGTTTTGACATTTTATTTATTCGTTTAAAAAATAAATAACAAAATGTGGTCGAATTGCGACCAGTGGGCGATCACTAGTTATATAATCAACAGCACGTCATCACTACAGGTGAACTTCACTAGATCTTGCTTGTGTCACATTTTAAGTATGTGCTAATTTAAATTCGCTGATGGAGCTGTTGTGAAATAGTCGACATGTTCATCGATTTGGCATGTAATGGGGTATTTACACGGGTCGATTTTCGCCGTGCGGCGAGTCGCTTCACAAATTGCCTCACCAAGCCGCATCGCTAGCCCATTTACACAGGTTACTAAAATCGCATGCGGCTCGGTCATTTCCATGAAAAATGTTGAGCAGAATAGCCGTTTGTGCCCGAATTGAAATAATTAATTAATATAATAACAATTGATGTAGAATGGAATCGCTGTAGTGAATACAACATGCGTGCGTGAAACACCTTCATGCGGCGGGCTATCGCCTGCAACTGATCGTTTACACGGTCGATTTTAGTCACCAGTCGCATGCAGCCGGTCGCCGCGCGGCCAAAGTCGGATGCTACCCAACTTTGGGGGTTGCGGCTTTAGTCACTTGCGACTTAGCCGAATTGCCATTTAGATGGTCGATTTATGCCGTGCGGCAAAAATCGTGCGGCTTTAGTCACCCGTGTAAACCCCCTTTAATGCAACTCGAGTCGACCAATTGACCGGCAATTTGATGGCAAGATGCAATAATTAGGCAACACGACTGACTGCTTTAGAAATTCACGACAATATGTTAACACTTACACAAACTAAATCAACCGTTGCACTTCAAATCTACGCGCCAACCAAGTGACATGATACGTTTCTTAAGGCTGACCCTAGTAGGGGTGATGGAGGGCGGCGACCTCTCGCGTCCGGCCCGGTTCGAGCCATTTTCCGGAGCGAGACGGAATGGGAAGCCGTCACCTTCTTTTGCTAAGCAGTAATGATGGAGAAGGAGGTGAATAAATGCGTGATGGAGCGACAGATCTCACGCCGCGCCGCGGGAGACGCATTTAATCTTTCAATATCTTTTTATTCAAGGGTTTGTGTGAGAGTTAATGATTTAGTGAATTTCCGACTCGGTTTTATGTATGGGACCGACGATGCATTCATTTCCCACTGCATAACAATTCGTAAATAGTTTGGAGTTTATGTTTGGTAATGTCAAGTTATGTGTAGTACAAATATTTTGTTCACCCCAACTTTTACAACGAACTGTCCATTTGCTTGTTTGATATTCTTACGTTCTACAACAGTTATTAGGTTTCCACACTTTTCACTCGTAACCTAACATTGCATGCAGATTCGCCATTCTTCTTTTAGGTTTCTGAACTCCTCGCACTTGGCTGGTTTGTTAAACCCGAGGGGCTCAACCCCGACGCCGATTTCCATGCGACGTCGTAGCTTTCAAACGATTGAACGGCTTTCAATTGAAAGCGCGTAATCGAAATGGTTCTTACCTAGATTTTGAAATAAATTAAATGCAGGTTTATAAGTTCAAAGCGTAGTAGCTTGGAATAGTGTGGGATTCTGAACGCGGTGCTGTTTCCAAGATAGTCCCCAGACCAACCGGTTCTTAAGAAATAATATATTGGTTTGCTACATTGTTCAGTAATTATATTCAATCGCTACAGATGAATAGCTGAAACTCATGCATTTTAATATATAGATGCGAAGAGACTCGCGCTGCCGGCCGTTGTGCAGCGATAGCGTGTCCGCGGCAGGCTTTACAGAACAAACAAGCACCTCGGGCGGAGGTGTGACATGCACGCGGAGCTGCACCGGCGCCGGCCCGCTCTCACCGCGCTCTGAGAACGCACTTTTTTGGCAAGACACGTCTATTGTGCGTGGGAGCACTCGGAGCGTTCCATGGATGCGTTTTTCCAGAGTTAGAAAGCGACTTTAGTATAATTATTAATTACGTTTCCGTATGCGCTAGAGAGTACGTCGCGTTTCGATAACCGAACAGTTGTTGCGGAATGCCATCGACGGGTGAATCGTTTGTGGTAACAGGAAGCACCCGCACCGGCGTGACTCATCGACATGTTACTCATTAATTGTTTAATATCAATATAATTCTGAAATACCTGCTCGTTGTTTGTCGTTTATCGTAATAAAAATAACATGGTGACCATGCGATAAGCGGGGAGGCATATTAAAAAAACAACTTTTTGACGTGATATCGTCTTATAAATCGATGAACGCCGCGGCTGCACGCACGAAAAATTGTCACGTTCCGCCTGAGCCGAGAGCGCGGAACAAGCGATAGAGAGGCAATAGCTCGGCCTAAGCGTTCGTTATCCCATAAAATTATCGTCCGTAAACAGACTTTTAGCAAAAATAGAACCGGCCCTGGTTCGAGCCATAGTCTGGAGCGAGACGGAATGGGAAGCCGTCACCTCCTTTTGCGAAGCAGTAATACTAGAGAAGGAGGTGGCGTATCGCGTGACGACTGAGGCGTGAGGTCTGTCGAGAGCCGCGAGACGACTCCCGGCCACCGTAGGCGTGGGCCTGTGGACGTCGGCATAGGGTGCCATCCCGCGTCGACGACACGTTCGTGTTTCACGCGCATCTCAAAGATCTGTCAGCACCAGTGACGAGGCCCTCCGCTGGGGTCATAGCCCGCCGGGGCTGCGGGATGTTCGAAAAAGTTACTGGGCGCCCGGAATAGAAAGGGCTGAGCAAGGAACATGGATAGGTTTTAGTCAGGCGCTTTTCGTCTGCTCGACTAATCGAAACATTTGCGGCGATAAATATCGTCAGCCATAAATTGCCGAAACTTACAACGGAACAACGGAATGGGGGCGATTATCGATCGATTATATGTTATTTTTTAAAATTTTGTATTCACATAATCTTTACTAATATTATAAATGCGAAAGTAGCTCTGTCTGTCTGTCGCGCTATCCCGCCAAAACTACTAAACCGATTTAAATGAAATTTGGTACACAGATAGTCTAGAGCCTGAGATACATACATAGATGACTCATGATGACATGACTCGGATGTTATTGAATCGAGCAACATAAATCCAGCTAAAGACTGGAATTTTAACAAATGTGATTTGAAACAACTTTACCAATCCCTATCGGAAGTTTCTTGGGAACCCGTTTTACAGGCTAACGAAGTTGGAGTTGCTGTAAGTAAATTTTATAATAACATCTATAAAATATTCGATGACTGCATGCCTAAAAAACATCGTGGCAAATCCATTTGCAAACGATATCCTGTTTGGTTTACTTCAGAAATAATTAATGATGTCAAACTAAAACTAAAACTACATGGAAGCTGGAAGCGTTCCAATTCCAATGATGATTACAAGAGCTTTGCAGACCTCAGAAACTCCTTGAAACATCGTACTGCAGAAGCCTACAGTTTGTATATAAGGCGCGTAGAAAATAATATTAAAAGCAACCCACTTGAATTTTGGCGACATGTTAACGGCCTACGATCTAAAGGAGGTTTTGAGCCTAGCATCAGCTATAATGGTGACTGCTTCTCAGGTGCAGCAGCTGCTGAAGCTTTTGCCAATTTTTTTGCTAGCGTTTTCCTGCCTGAAATACCACAATTAAATGCAGCATATGTTAATAATCATGTAACTAATTCCGATTCCAATTTACTCTTGATGATATCCAGTACGGTATTGATAAATTAAAACCCAGAAGTTCCATAGGGCCTGACAGTATTCCGCCGTTTATTTTGAAGCATTTCAAAGAGTTATTTTCCGGTCTACTATGTCACATATTTAATTTGTCACTAAAGGCAGGCATTTATCCATGCCAATGGAAACTCTCACGAGTGACGCCCATACCTAAGACTTCTAATAAATCAGCTGTTGAAGGTTATCGACCTATCGCTATATTGTCGTCTCCAGCCAAGATTTTCGAAAATGTTCTTCATAAACTTATATACTCACAAGTTGAAAAATATTTAAGTAATAACCAGCACGGTTTTAGATGCAAGAGGTCTGTCAATACCAATCTGCTGACAATTACAGAGTACATATCGAAACATCTTGACAATAGGCAACAAGTAGATGTGCTTTATTTTGATTTTTGCAAAGCTTTTGATAGAGTCAATAACGATATCTTGCTTCTGAAACTTAGCACCGTTGGTTTCTGTCCAAACTTACTCCGACTTTTAGCTGACTACCTCCGCGACCGTCAGCAATTTGTAAGGCTGGGTATCTATGAATCTCGTCCCTATCATACACGCTCTGGTGTAAGTCAGGGGTCAATACTCGGGCCGCTTCTATTTCTACTCATGGTAAATGACTTACCATCTGTTGCAAAATTTGCGAAGTGTCTCCTTTACGCCGATGACCTCAAACTTTATAGTGCCGTCGACACCGTATCGGATTGCGAAGCATTGCAAAATGATATAAATGCCATATTTGAATGGGGAGTTCAAAATAAAATGGAGTTTAATTCTTCCAAATGCTATGTAATGACCTTTGGTCGAATACGACACCCAATTTATTTTGAATACAAAATAAATGGTACTAAAATAAATAGATCAACCAACATGAAGGACTTGGGTGTCACATTTGACCAGAAGCTTACTTTCCATGACCACATTTCTACCGTTGCTAAAGAATCTTTTAAAAGGCTAGGGTTTGTTCTCCGGAATGCCCGTGATTTTAAAAACGAGCATGTAATAAAGCTCTTATACAGCACACTTGTCCGAACCAAGCTAGAAGCTAGTTCTTCTGTATGGAATCCACACGAAAAGAAGTATGCACTTCTTCTTGAAAAAGTGCAAAAAGCATTCCTGCGGTTTCTTTACAGAAGAACTCTTGGTTACTATCCCTACCTCTATCCTACCAAGTTCCTCTTAGGATGTCTGGGATATAATATGCTAGATACCAGAAGGGCATGTGACCAGGTAAGTATTATGCTCAAAATTCTTAAAGGTATGACGGATGCTGCTGACATCCATAATGAGCTGATTCGACTATACACACCCAATAATTATCTCCGTGGCAGAAAACATAGACTGCTAGACGTGCCTACATGTCGGACCGCAGCCCGTGCTGCGTCTCCAGTACCGCGTGTGATGACCGCACTAAATAAGCTCTTGGAAGCCAACCCGGACTGCGATCTATTTGCAGATAAATTTACCAAATTAATGGTCGAGTGTCTACATTTTTGTGAGAATTTTAACATTTAATTATTGTGATTAGTTTATGTTTTTATGTCTGTACTAATAGTATACAGACACTCAGCACATCTCCTTTTGTTTTTATTTGTATTTTATGTTTACTCTCCCTCTCAATACTTTGAGCTTTTACAATAAATGTAAGTCCAACAAAATATTTTAATTTTAAGGGTGTGAGCCTGGAGATCTGTCACACAGGTCCTGAACCCAGTATAGACTCCAGCTCTCACAAAGGTTTGAATCTGCCTGTAACCTGTAAACAATGTACCAAATTGTACCTTTTTGAGAGAAATAAACTACATTATTATTATTATTATTATTATTATTATATATTCTTTGGTTTATGTAATTGGTTTATAAAGCCGTGTAAATCAAATAAATAAATAAATAGGCTACTCTTTACTCGGGTACGCGAAGTAGTTCCCTCGGAATGCGGGTGAAATTGCGGGAAACAGCTAGTATTAAATAAATGAGGCTCTATATACTTAACACGATACTTACATGAATAAAACCATGAGAGAAAAACAATTATTATTACCCGCGGAAAATAACATGTCGCGGGATCACAGAGACGCACTTCCGACTACAGCAATGTTAGCTAAGGACACCATTTAGTTGACCTACAGTAAGCTAATTATTTGCGACGAGCATAGTGTGGACATTGACAATATTTGCTCAGCAAGTACTTGCCGTATTTGTGTACACAGATTACTAGCATACAAGCCAGAAATGGCTTATATTGCATGCAATACCTGTATCCAGAGCATTTGCTTTGCCAGCTGCGTAAACTAAGATAAGTTGGACGTATACATAGCTGCAGTGCTCATTCACTGACAAACCGGACTGGGAACACACTGGCATGTCAATAAGAGCAAGTTAAGCCGAGCGGTGGTCGGCGATGGTGCGGACAAAACAAACGAGTAAAGTGAGCGCGGTCGCCACCTGTCGCCAGTCTGCCGCACGGCGGCGCTGCTGCACTCGACTGGACGTTGTGACGCTCGTGTACTAGTAATGGAATTGGAATAGTCAGTTAAATCACTTGGGATCCGGTTAACGTGTATGTTATTTTGATTTGGCGTACAGATATGGAGGCATAGAGGCCTGCAACGCGCCGCTATGAGAGCGCTTAGCTTGGTTTATGCAGCGTTGCAAGCTCAGACATACGTATCTAAATTAAATGTCGTGTACTTCGCGTGTCAAAAGGGAGTGCATTGCACTTCCTTCGACAACACGCTTTTAGAATTATCCCGCGCTCTACCGTTTTGGCACCAACAATAACCGAAAGCTAGAAAAATGCAGAATTGTCTTGTATTGAGCTGCAAACACGACTAAAAATGTTTGCCGGGAGAAAAAAATATAGAACTCTTGTGAAGTCAAATTAAGAAGGTAGAAATATTCGCTTGGTTTTCATACAGATGATGGTTGCAAGGTTAAATCATTGGAAAGTAATAAAGTTACGGCCGGTTACGACGCCGCCTCGCTCATCCATAGTTACGAGCTTTGGCCGCGTGGGCACGCAGTGAAAGCAATGTCGCCGCGGGTCAGCGCACAGCGACCGCGCCATGCGGATGTTAGCCAACATTCCACCTAGGGAACCTTTGTGATTGATAATATTATCACTTCTGGTCACAAGTCAGCAATCGGACTATCTGTCCAGTTCGCAAATAGAATCATAATGAGTATCAAGTATCTAATATTGGCGGTAGCGGGATCACGATCTCATTAATATTCCGAGTTGATAATACGCATATCGCAAACGCAGGGCACTTTCGAGCGGATGCGATCTTAACGAAATCGAGAGTGGCATTCGATTCGCGCATCGATCGGTCGCGCGCACGCCGGCCGCTGGTTTCACCCGAGCGCCGAACCGCGGCCGGCGCGCGCTCCCACATCACACCGTCTTATGCTATCACTTTCACCTTTACTAGAAAAGTATTTTTATATTTGCATATCGAATGTTACGTGATCACAGAATGGTCTATGGTAACATCGGTAACTCGGCGAGCTGCCGTTTGCGACTCTCGGGCCTGTAGAAGAGCGCCGAGTTCGCCGACCGATCCGTGTAATGGAAGTCGCTCGAGCGTGAGAAATTGCTCCGGGACGCACTATTGTAGACGAATGATTGAATTCGGTCAAATGTGAAATTGCTACTCTAAGCTAGATCCCAGGGAATACGTAAACATAAATAAGTTTACAGCGACACACTATAGTGACAGATGACAACCAGCTGCCAGTAGGCGCTACATCTGTAAGTAATTATTATCCACCTTATCGAACCAAGCACTCATATATAAGCACTATCAACCAAGAAATCTGAATCGATAACCGACGCTCAAGTTTCGTGTATTTACATGTATAATTAATTAATAAAATAACACGGCTCAATATCAACTATCGCGATACTGGCATGGCGTTTCACACTTCTGAGCCTGATAAGAGATTTAAAGAGATCAGAACCAAAATAACTATTACGAAAGGCTTTAAAATAATTACGTAAAGCGATACATAACATTCTAGTTAATAGTTAACGAAAAAAAAAACCAGCAAATCATCAGTCGGTTTGGCAGTAAACCTTTGAACGTGAGACTATCTGTTCGACAGTCACATATTATACTAGCTCCTTGTGCACAGGCACTTGCGCATTAGTCAATAGGGAGCGTGCAAGGCGACGAGTTGACTGACCTTGATCCTGTTCCTCCTGCTGGCGCGCAGGATGATGCCGTCGTTCTCGATGTAGTCGGGCACCTCCTTGCGGTTGGAGAAGTTGAACACCACGGAGGTGGCGGCGGGCGGCGGGCCGCGCGGGCGCCGCGCCTGCGCCGGGCTGCCGCGCGCCCACGCCGCGCCGCCGCCCGCCTGCGCCTCCACCGCTTTACACTCCACGGCTTTCTTTTCCGCCGAGCCACTCCACGCGCGTTCAATGCCTGCCGCACCGATTCGCGATACACCTATCTTGGATTCAGCCGTACGTTCGAGAGTCACGTGTCCATTCACCAGAGGCGCAAAGGTCGACTCTGACACTACTTTAGGTTTCGGCTCCGGGCTGGGACTACGCTCCACTGAGACAGGTGCCGGCGGACTCGGCGAGCGGCCGGTCTCGAGTGGCGAGCGCGGAATCGGTTCTACCAGAGCTGCCGGTGGAGGCTCTCGTCTTTCGGCGCGGCCCGGCGAACTCAGCTCGCACTCGGCGGCCGGCGGCGGGGAGGGAGACACGAGTCTTGTAGCCTGCTCGGAACTCTTCTCGTCTATTTCATCAACGGATTCGTCTGGGGCGGTGTCGGTGGCCCGTGCCGGCATGGGGCGGATCACACCCACACGCCGCGCACGCCCCACTAGAACTTGATTCGTAGCCGCCAGTGGGGGCAAGTGCGAGGCTGCACGAGGAGCTTCGAATGCGTAGCGTACAGTGGAGCCAGCGCGAGCTATGCCGTCGAGCGCGGCTCTAGACACCTGCCGTGAGCCGGCGGGCTCCAGTGAGCTCTCTGTGTCATCGCTTGTGATGGTGACTGGTACGGGCGACAAGGATTCAGCCTGCGGCAACGGACTAGGTGTCCGGGGGCTAAGCGGTGGTACGTCTGATGATTCCCGAGGTTCCGGCGTGGAAGTCCGTAGACCTTCAAAACCTCGCAGCACGGCAGACACGCGAGCAGCAGGGGCGGCGCGACGTGTCGGTGCACTTTCGAACTTTCGTAGAGTTGAGCGTACCACGTCGGGTGGAGGACGTTCAGTTTCCCGCAACAGCGGGGTGGGACGTCGGGGGGGACGCGCGGAGCGAGGCTGTGGCGGGGGGCGCGGCGCCAGCGGCGGCGGTGGCGACGGCGAGGGCGCCCGGGGCTCCTCGCGCATGTCAAGGCGGCTCAGCGCATCCACGGAGCGCGCCCGCTTCACCGAGTCGCGGCGCGCGGAAGTGGCGAGGGTTGCGGGCGGTACCGCCACGGACGCGGGGCGCGGCGGGCGCAGGTTAGTGCGCGGTGCGGGTGCAGGCGGAGGCCGCTCGTCCAGGAGGTGTTCGAGCGAAGCCGCGCGCCGTAGCACGGAAGGGCGACGCCGCGGTGCATCGCGCAGAGCTAGGCTCAGGTAGCGCGACTTGAGCCGCTTGACGATGCCGGGCCCGTAGCGCAGCTCCTCGTCCTCCTCGTCGTGCGGCGGCGGCGGGGGCGGCGGCGGCGGCTGCGGCGGCGGCTGCGCGGGCCGGCTGCGTGCGGCTCGCCGCTGTAGCAGCTCACGCTTCCACTGCGGCAGCGCTCCGTTAGACATTCCTGTACATAACGAATAAACGTGTGCTACTTCTATTTGATCATATCAGGGCTAACTTCAATAGTATTAAAAAAACTTTCAGTTATTTATTTTCTGATATCTTCTGTCCTGATGAATGCCGGGACTAGAACAGTTTACGATAATTATTATTAAAACTAAAATGGCCATAGTATATTTTTTTGGCTTTTTTTCGGATGGGAAATCTTCAAATGACCCCTCCCGCCGTGGGTGAGTCGGGTGGGAGTCAGACACTTACTGACTAAAACCCATCCACATTCCTCCCTCAGCCCTTTGTATTCCGGGGGCGCGGTATCTCTTTCGAACATCCCACAGTCCCGGCAGGCCATGGCCCTGTGGGGATGACCCCGTCATATATTTTTTTTTGGTTTGGTAACCATTTAAATTTTGGAAAGCACTCGGAGGTAAAGCAAACTTTTGATCAGCATATAATAATAGCTAAAAAACTGACTGCCTGTCCGATTGTTTATTTTGTGCGAACCAAAACAGTGCTATCATTTTGGTGTTTAAATAATTATTAGAATTAAAAACCAGCTGATAGGTTTTTGTTGCTAAGCAAGTTTAATTTCTGTTTGCGTTTAGAACGCGGATCTATTTGTTTTAATTAGAACGACAACTCGTTACTGATCTGCCGTTTGAATTCTTAAAAATCTGGAATAATTAATATTATTGTGTTAGGCACCTATGTGTATTATGAGTCAACTGAAGCAAATCACGTCTGACGAGTCATATAGTTACTACAAATGAAATGTGACAAATGGGAAATACTCAGATTTGTTATTTGAGTGTCACAATGCACACGTGATTTCAATTTCATGAACTTTTAAATTTTTAAACTTTTAAATTTGAAAGCTAGGCTTGAATAACGTACTTGCGGGAGAATCCGCAGAATCAAGTACCGTGGGAAGCTTTACCTGTATTATAGTGTCCCCAAATATTGTAGTTTAGTCTGCGGGTAAGAGGCTCATGCGAGTCGGTAAGATTTCTAGTCTCCCGAATTAAAGATATGTCATCTCAAGGCTTGCGTCAGGTTGTGTTGAAAAAGTGGGTCTAATTTTGTAAAATGGATCAGTCGGCGTTTCTTGGAAGCTATGCAATAGCAACGCGTATTGCGTAGCTTTGCAGGTTTCAAATGATGTTCCAAATATTGTCTCATAACTTAAGATGTTTGTTTTATCTCATGTATTACTGGTAATTCGACATATATCCGGCAGGAGCTGATAGAAGGGCTTAGAACCACCCATATGTATGGCTGAAATTCAGTAACTTCCGAGATAATTGAATTTGAACTTTTAAGGTTTTTTTTATGTTAACCTAGAATTCGAAATTACATTAATTAAAAATTTTGTACCACTTAAAAAATACCATAGCTCTAATTGCAATCAAATAGCTGCAAAAACTTGCTCATTTTCTAGTCAAACAAAATCAACTAGTGTGGAAGATAAAATATTCCTGGTTAATTTCTTAGTAACGTGGACCGGGGATAAAAGCTGGTAAACATATACTGGAAATTTTGCAGCCTCCCATGCTAACGGAAAGAGAAGCTTGTGTTCAAGATCGGTCGTCCAGAGCCACATTTAAAATAGATGTTAATGTTTGCTGGATAATTTGATCAATTTTGTCCAAAAGATTTGTGTGCTTCCATAGATGGAAAGAGCGCAGGATGTAAGTAAACCGTGTGATTTTTTTATCTCACCGTGGCGCCAGATATAAAAAGTTCACATTTTGAAAGGTTGAGATTTAGGCCTATGACATGGATTTTATTTGGAACAAAAATTAAGTCTTTTAAAACTGTATCTGCATTGCCTCCCAAGGTCCTATTATCTAGACACCAAACGTTAAATTCCGATATTTTTTTACTGCAATGTCTTTTGACATTTGGAAATATTTGTGATCTTAAAAGAGGCGGTATGCAAGATATATATCCATTGACATATCCTCATAATATCTAGGTTCATACAGTTAGAATAGGTCTCGAGGCACTTTTCTTTTTATTCTCCTGATGCTAAAAAATATTTCATCAATAAGGTAATATGCTAGTATATTTGAATGCAGTTGTTCCCATTACAACATCATCAGATATTGGTAAATCTGCAGTATAAAGGACATACTGTGTCGGTTCCATAACACTACCTTGCAGTACTCCTGCTTGAATTTGCTTAATCTCTGTATTCGCTTCCCCTTAACAGACGAAGAAGTATTTATCAATTAGATACGATGTAATCAGCTTATCATAATTGATTGGCAGTGTCTTTTTTATTTTATACAGAAGTCCATCGTGGCGGACTCTGTCGAATGCCTGGGATATATCGAGGAAGGAAGCTGTACAGTATGTTTTCTGTTCGAATGTTTCAACAATGCTATCCACGAGTCTATGGACTTGCTCAATTGTGCTGAGCTTTTGTTTGAATCCAAACTGGTGATCGGGTATTAACTTTGACTCTTGCAAAATTTAAAAATTCTTTTTTGTGATCATAGTTAGGTACACATAATATAGGCAGAGCTTCAGCCTTAAGTAGTTTTAAGCAAGTAAATATGGATATTATAATAATTAATGATAACAAACTAAAATAAACATATATGTATAGGCAGATGTTAATATATGTTAAGATCAGCTATGTCCCATCCTATGGGGATAAAATAGTTTAGATAGGATTTAATTTTGATCATTTTAAATAGATAGTATGTTATAATAATTTCATCACAATTTAATCATCTTTGAATAACTATCGCAAATAATATACAATCCAGGATATAATAATCATCATCATCATCATAATATCCAGGCAGATTATATCCCAGCAGTGATTTGTCAGATAAGAAATCATTTACTGAACTTGACTTGTTAACTAGGAAGTAATAGTTTTTTTTAATTTCCGGAACTTTCCTGATAGTTCCTGGGATACCTACTATTAAATATACGTGTAATACGAATAAATCTACCGAATTTGTGATATCCTCGTCTGTCTGAGACTATTTTAACGTCTTCATTAAATTCGGAAATATTCCCAGTTTGTTCTAAGAGTGTATTATATCATTATATTTCTACAGGAGAGTGGTCATAGGATAGGTCGGTACTAGATTTGCAGCTGAATGAAGTATTGCTAACTCCTTTCATGACACAGAAGTCAATAAGATCCGGTTTCTTTTTAGTGTCAATAGGCCAATAAGTTGGTTCACCAGTTGAGACAATAGAGTCGTAATTTGTTCACAGTTGATAGTAACTGTCGGCCCTTTGCGGTTATTATCTGTGAGCCCCAGATGTGTGCTTTGCATTGAAGTCACCACCAGCTACGGACCTTAAACCCAGAGATTTGAAGTAATCGTCATAATTCTCTTACTTTATGGTATGTTTCGGAGGACTGTACACTGCTGATATTGTGAAAAGCCCCGACCAGTTCTGAATTTAGCTGTCGAATGGGTTGATTGCCAAACTGAAGATCTGGTCTGCTTACAGTGGGTGTAAAATATAAAAGCTCCATAGTGTGAAGTAAGAGAGAAGATAAGGTTATCAATCTTATCTACTGATTTAAAGCATAACATTATGTTTAACGTTTTCAATGGTGTTAGTGATGCTGATTACGACTATGCAATCATTTTACAGATCCAAGATGGTGATTAAACTTTTTGAACAAAATCAATATGGGAGTCATTTTCAAGCTGAGAGGGGGGGGAATGACATATATTTTTCTTGGTATATTTTTATTAATCACAATTATTTGCCAAGTTTCCTACTTTTTGTATTTTGAACCGCGCATGCGATCGAAGACATGGGCACAGCTAGTATAACATATAATTTGTTTAATAGTTACCTACATTTTATCTTTAAAACGGGATTTTCTTAAATATACAAAAACTAAAATGACAATAAGTATTATTTTTTCATTAATTAATAATCTTATAATTTTTTTAGTAAAAATATATTATATGCAACCATAGAGCCTGCATTCAGTCCCACAGCTGCATCAGTCAGTCATCCTGCCTAACTATGTGCTTACTGTTAACACTAAATTTTTATGAAATATTGTTTGTATGTTTTAGGAGAATGGAACAACCAAACAAAGTGACTGATGATGTAACATTTGTAAGAAGCAAGTTTACAAAACAAAGTGTTTCAGAGTGAGCCGACTGGCAATTAGTTGCTGAACCACTGAGACTAAACAATTGGAATCACCCTGTAACATACAGGAAAACCAACAACTCGCAGGAAGTAGGCATTCATTAAATATCATTTATAGCAAGTTATAACTGGATCAGTTTACAGTTTCCTTAGCCCTCACAAGTTTTAGATTGAATAAAGCATATTATGCAGTCATATTGAAATATTTTAATTTTAAGCAAGAGAGAGAATGGCGAAGGATGTATGCCAGATAAAGTGTGTAAGGGATGAAATAGGTATTGTTCTCTCAGATGAGGAAAAAATAAAAGTTAGATGGAAGGCCTATTTTGAAAGACTGATGAACGAAGAAAATGAGTGGAGTGGAGTGCTTCAAAATCAACCTATGAACGAGGGACTAGTGAGAAATATATGTGTGGATGAAGTAAGAATAGCATTGAATGGAATGAAGAATGGGAAAGCGTTAGGACCAGATGGAATACCAGTTGAAGTGTGGAAGCTATTGCGGATGGATGGATGGAAGTGGTTGGCTTTGTTCTTCGATAAGTTGTTGCAAGAGGAAACAATACCAGATGAATGGTGCAACAGTTTCTTGGTGCCCATCTATAAGAACAAAGGTGATGTGTTGGAGTGCAATAATTATCGAGGAATAAAGCTAACGTCACATAGTATGAAAGTATGGGAAAAAGTCATTGAACGACGGCTGAGAGAGGAAAGTGATATTTCACAAAACCAATTCGGTTTTATGCCTGGCCGGGGAACAACGGATGCTATTTTCTGTATCCGCCAGTTGTGCGAAAAATACAGAAGTGCACACAAGAACTTGCACATGGTGTTCGTTGACCTAGAAAAGGCATATGACCGGGTACCTCGTGAAGTTTTGTGGTGGGCCCTTAAGGAGAAAAGTGTGCCTGGGAAGTATGTGCAGTTGATCCGAGCAATGTATGGCAGATGCAGTACACAAGTCCGGTCTACAGTCGGCACTACCGCCAGCTTCAGTGTGGCTGTTGGCTTGCACCAAGGGTCGGCTCTCAGCCCTTACCTCTTCTTGCTGATAATGGACGCTGTTATGTCGGATATGCAGGAGGAGGTTCCCTGGTGCATGCTATTCGCTGATGATATTGTTCTGGTTGGGGAGAGTGGCCCAGAGGTCCAGAGTAGATTGGAGGCATTGCGATTAAGACTGGAGACCGTAGGTTTGAAGGTGAGCAAGACCAAAACGGAGTACCTGTTCTGCAACTTCGGCGGTCACTCCAGTCCTGTGTCTATCACACTTGCCGGAATGCCCTTACCAGTCTGCTCCGACTTCCGGTACCTAGGGTCACTCGTCCAAAGTGACGGTGAAGTGGACCGAGACGTTACGCATCGGATCAATTCTGGATGGATGAAATGGCGACAGGTCACAGGCATAACATGCGATCAACGGATGCCCCTCAAGTTGAAGGGCAAAATATACAAGACCGTAATAAGACCTGTCGTTTTGTATGGATCAGAGTGTTGGGCATTGAAGAAGAAGGATGAAAAAAGAGTGCATGTAGCAGAGATGAGAATGTTGAGATGGATGTGTGGAGTAACAAGAATGGACAAAGTGAGGAATGAGTATATAAGGGGTAGCTTGAAGGTAGCGCCAGTGACGGAAAAAATGAGAGGCCAGCGATTGTCGTGGTATGGGCATGTAATGAGAAGGGACGAAACACATGCCACAAAAAAATTATTGAATATGAATGTAGATGGACGAAAGGGGAGGGGAAGACCAAGGAAGAGATGGATTGATTGCGTGAAAGAGGATATGAATGAAAAGGGAGTGAATGATAGTATGACGGCTAACAGAGAAGAATGGAAGCGAAAATCATATTGCGCCGACCCCAAATAGATTGGGAACAGGGCAGGAAGAAGAAGAAGAAGATTGAAATATTTTAATAGCAGTGCCACTTATACATTTCAATATTATTATTAAAATACAATAACAACTGATGTCAAGTAAATAATTGGGAAGCACAAAATTGGGTAATGACTGTCCTGCTGATGTGACACCCCTCTCAGAGCAGTGCAGGCTCTACAGTTCCTCACAGAACAGATAGCACCGGCCGCAACACTTACCAAAGTCCTGAGAGGACTCCAGGATGGTTTCCACCATCATCTTCAGTTGGCCGCACCAATTAAGCAACTGAATGAAAATGCAAAATAATAAGTTAAGCTTAACAAAAGGCTCAGAAAAGCAACAACATTTAGGAATAGACATCAAAGGCGGTGTGTTTGTAATGACATGCTGTAAATACTATAGCAACTTCATTTCATAATAAACCTGTTTTGAACTGTTTGAAACAAAACTTGAGAATATCAATATAAAATTTCAGTGCCAGAATTTAAAAAGGTAAAAAAACATGAAATCCGTAACACATAATATTTATACACACATCTGCAGAGATCATTCTCTTCTTTTAATGATGTTTTTGTCTTTCATGGCACAACAGCTGACAGGCACAACAGATTTAGATGAAATTGAGATAGATGGGAGCTTGGAAACAGTTTTAGGCTAGTATTTATCCCAGTTTGTGAAGTAGTTTCTAGTTTTAAACTGTGGGTAGCAGCTAGTACTTTACTTTTTTTGCTTATTTAAGTCTCTTTGCACTTACTATAGTCATAAAATATATATATATGAATTATATACATAGGTACAATAATCACTAGGTTTATTTGTCTAACACATAAACAGAGCTGTTGTTTCTTGTATGACAGCATTTCAGATGTTAACCATGACCTAACATTGTCACACAGCCCATGATCAGTTGATAAGCGCCGGCAGCAGCGGAGGCCGGCTGCGGCAGCGCTGACAACGTCGTCGACGTCGATGACCCCGCGCTCTAACTAGCGTCTCGTGTAACTGTAATTATTGCCTAGTTACACCGGGTTACACGTTTAGTCGCTATGAACGAATACTTTGTGTAAACTCGCAAGCTCCCTCGTCAATCAAACCGACTGCAGTAATACACGCCCGAAAACAATAGCCTCCTGGCTCGCCACCCGCACGCCTTCGCCCGCCGGCGCAATCTTTCCCCTATTCTTCGTATCACTAGATCATGTCTTACCTGCTAAAAATCCATCGACGACTAACCGGAGACAAGCTTTATCCAGACTTAAGCTTGTGAAATATTTAAAGCGTTGGCATGAAATCGAAATTTGTCCCCGTAAATATTACTGATGACCAACCTCACGCACTAATGAATACTTAGTTGTATTCTGGATCACACACGACGGGTCAACAAACACTATAAACGATTTGTTACCAACACATTATATGCTTGCACTTAACTTCATTCACTTTTAGTACAATCTAGTTACGCTATTTTAAAGTAAGCCCAGTAAACATAATAAATGCTTCACAAATACACAACACGACCAACGACAGATTGTCGATTCTCTCACTGATTGTCTGATTCAAGTGTTGCCAACAGCGCTTGGCCTAATATCGCCGTTTCTCATGCATAAAGTAGCCTGATGTAGCCAAATTTCAGTTGCAGTAGCCTAAAGTAGCCCAATTCATCCAAAATATTTATATTTATATACATAAAATAAAATGTATTTTTATCAATTTATTTACAACATATTTAAAAAAAAAATTGATAAATAGGCACGAGCATAATTATTATTAAACACCTTCATGTATCATAAAAAAGAAGCAATAAATTTAAATAATGCGAACAACAACAATCGGTGAAGTTATACATAGTGGAAGTGACAAAATATTTTCCAGATGCGTATTTAAAAATTTAGCGCCCCGGGCCAGTTAGGTTTGCCGTCCCATTGACAAAAGTGAAACATTAAAAAAAAACAATAGAACCTAACTAATGCATCGTGCTAGAAGTTGGTGGCGAAAATAAACAAAACAATAGCGATTGGAGACACCAACTTTTAGAATGTACCTATTAGTAATGTTTCAATTGTTGTTGTTTTTTTAAGTCGATTTTATTTTTGCAAAAGCGTTTTTTACCTTGAATTGTTTTTGTTTGTTGCATGCTAATGCTTGAAGTTGTAGCAAACACAAAATGCAAATATATATAAGGACAGTTGAAGGCGCGAGCGAAGCGAGCGCGTTTCTTTTTTGTAGGATCACTATAAAAATATATTTTTTCTTTTGAGTTGTTTTCATTCGTTGCATGAATGAAGGTTTGTCTAAAAAACTCTAAATTGTCGGTAAAACTAAATGCAAAAATAAACATGATCAGCTGTAAGCGCGAGCGAAGGGAGCGCAAATTTTTTTAGGATCACAATAATTAGGCTGATAAAAAAGGATGATTACATTTCATTAAAGGTGATAATTTAAATATAATAAAAAATATTTGAGATAAGCTTTACAATAAAAGACACCCAGAAAAGCCCCCTGCAGCCAGCCGCCCCGGGTCATGGCCCCCTTGTCCCTTTAGTAAATACGCCCCTGATAATTTCTCTGAACTATTTTACCTATATCACACACATATACAGTTAAATTTGCATGAACATTGATTTTTTTTTATAAACGAATGCTTATTTGCTATTCGGCTTATTTAAATAACTTGTCACTGTAGTAGCCTAAAAGGCGACCAGTCGCCTTTAAGATTTTTTCATCACCGATTCTCGTTCTGAGTAGCCTAAATAGCGAAATCTCGCCTACGTTGGCAACACTGAAAACAACTTCTGAAGATTAGAAGCGCCAAACGTAAACTGAATAAAAATTTCAGCTTTATTAGCTAAAATAAAATCTGAAATTTTGTCAGGAGTATAAATGTATCAAAAATACTAACAATAAACTACAAAATATATTAAAATATTATATTTCAAACCCAATATTAAAACTTATAATATAAATAACAAGCAAATTCTGAATTATAGCCTGCGTAGAATGAAACGTACAAATGACAGTAAGCTTCTTACCGCCATCTAGTGTATTTTAAAAATAATAATAAACTGCTTTATCGACATAGTTCTAATCCACCACTGAGAGATGGCGTATCGCTTTTCGCAACATTGCCTTTCTTCTAAGTGTACCCCCTGCGCCATGCGTACTTAATTGGATTATTTTATGCACTGGGTTTTCTGTATAAGATTGCTCTATTTTTGATGTTAATTTGGGAATCGGTTTGGATAAGTTTCTTATTTAAAATAAAATCACAGAAGTCTTCTTTCGTCAATTGTGCACCTTAACGGACTAGCGGTTTTTGATTCCCCCATCTGTGACTGTGATATCTGATGATATAGGTAAAATCGGAGATCTTGTTTATCTATCATCATTATCATCCTCCTGCCCTTATCCCAATTTTATTTGGGGTCGGCGCAGCATGTTTTCTTCTTCCATACTCTTCTATCTGCCGTTATATCGCTAGTAACATTAATTCTAATCATGTCAACCTTCACACAATCCATCCATCGTTTCTTCGGCCGTCCCCTTCCTCTATATCCATCCACATTCATGTCCAAAACCTTTCTCACTACATGATCCTCATTCCTCCTCATCACATGCCCATACCATGATATCAAATTCCCGCATAGTTTTTCGGTTACCGGTGCCACTTTCAAACTTCCCCTAATATACTCATTCCTTACTCTATCCATTCGCGTAACACCACACATTCCTCTTAACATTCTCATCTCCGCTGCATGCAGTTGTCTTTCATTCATCCCTTTTGTGGGCCAGCACTCTGAACCATATAGGACGGCAGGTCTGACCATAGTCTCATAGATCTTCCCCTTAAGTTTAAGGGGAAGGCGAGGGTCACAAATTGTTCCCGTTACCTGCCGCCATTTCATCCATCCTGCGTTAATCCTGTGCTTGACTGTCCGATCTATTTCGCCATCGCCTTGCATAAGTGAACTGAGATACCAAAAGTCGGAGCAGACTGGAAGGGGAGCGTTATCAAGCGCTATGGCTTCAGGACTGGAGAGACCGCCGAAATCGCAGAATATGCATTCGGTCTTGGTTCTGCTGATTTTCAAGCCAACACTCTCCAGATTCCGTTGCCAATCCTCCAATCTGCTTTGGATCTCATGTCCACTTTTACCAACCAGAACAATGTCGTCGGCATACAGCATACACCGGGGTGTCTCCTCCTGTATATCCTGTAAGGACTTAAAGCCGACCCTTGGTGCAAGCCCACAGCCACACTGAACTGGTCGGAGTTGCCGGCAGAAGATCGGACATATGTACAGGATTGCCTGTACATAGCACGGACTAACTCCACATACTTCCCAGGCACACCTTTCTCTTTCATAGCCCACCACAACACTTCTCGAGGCACCCTATCATACGCTTTCTCAAGATCAATGAACACCATGTGCAGGTTCTTATGCACCCGTCTGTACTTTTCGCATAGTTGGCGAAGTGCAAAGATGGCGTCCATTGTCCCTCGGCCTGGCATAAACCCAAATTGATTTTGGGTTATCTGACTCTCTTCTCGCAATCTTTTCTCTATTACCTTTTCCCATACTGTCATAGTATGCGACATGAGCTTTACCTATATCCTTTTTAAATATCCTAAATATAATTCCTATACGAATAGAATATATAAAGGTTTTGCATACCTATCAAATCAATCAAAAGAAATCTCTTCTAGCATACCTGCAATACAAGACATGCGTTAAAGAAAAAAAAAAACATACTACATGTTACATAAAACATGACAATAGGTATACTATAATATCTATAATATCTATATATATATAAAAATGAAACCCGTTTTCCGTTGTCACGACATAGCATGAAAACGGCTTGACCGATTTGGCTGGAGATAGAGGGGACCCTGGAGAAGGTTTTAGGCTACATTTTATCTGGGTGCGTGAAGTAGTTCCCCCGGAACGCGGGTGAAACTGCGGGCAACAGCTAGTTATAAATAAATACAACATATCTACTGAAGTCGTTGGGCATAAATAAAGTTTGCAAGCTCGAGACCATAGATATAATAATATTATATTTCTATAATAATATTATATTTCTATGCTCTCGAGACATAATAATGTATATTAATAGTTTTTTTTAATTATCATATAAAAAAATGAAATTCGTCAATACACAAATTGTCTCAAAAATTACATTTACCTAGGTTTTTCATATTTATTTTACACCTACTTAAGGTACAATCAATGTATCATGTCATAAACAAACGAATAAAAGTTTTTTTTAATTATAAAGATGCACAGACTAATAGTAAGATGTTTCTTGGACTGAACTGTCATCTAGTGAAGCTTATTTATGTACCTGGGGCACAGCAAGTAGAGTTAGAATTTTTATTTAAAGATGGCGGTAGTTGGTTCAATTCAACCATAGATGAATTCAACAAAAGCTTAAACCCTTATTCATAATAGCGAAATTCGTTATTAATTTCGCTATTATGAATAAGGACGTTAAAAGAGACTTTGACCCGTAAGTTTGTTTCGGTGTTTCTTCTCAAGGTAGCCCGATAGGAAACACCTGCCTCATCTAGCTGTAAACAAAAATATGTTTGTTTTAGTATCAACATGTTAATAAGATCTGATGAAGAACTTCGGAGATGGACAATGGAACTTTTCGATTACTAACAGCTTAGGGCCCGCAATTGCTGCGACCGCATGCTTATGTATTGTTTTTACCATTATATATTTGTAGTGTTTTTGAAGTCGATTCTATTTTTGTTAGCGATCGGAGCAAACTTAACTGTCCGTATTACTTGAAAACTACTGAACCAAACATCATCTGTGAAAATGTCAACAGTCTAGCTATGATGGTTCATGAGATTACAGCCTGGTGACAGATAGACAGACGGACGGACGGACAGTGAAGTCTTAATAATAGGGTTCCATTTTTATCCTTTGGGTACGGAACCCTAAAAATGGTCTTGAATTAGTATGTTTTGTGTATGATCGTCACGGACTTCTAATATGATGATGAAAAGTTATTTTTGATATTGTAGTGTTTTTGAAGTCGTTTTTATTTTTTATAAAAAATGATTTTTATTTCTCGCTTACTAGTGCTTTTAGCTTTTTAGTCGTTAGATATTTTCGCCGCCAAAAAATTACATAAACTTTGTTTTCTTGCGATTTTCGTGATAACTAAAAGCTATCAGGCACGGCTTATGGAAGTAACTGGTGTTTATAGCACAGAATTTCTCCTAGTTTAGCCCAGTTGTATGTTTATAATGAAACCTACCGCATATTGAACTTAGTTTATCAAACCTCATTTGTTATCTACGTTATGAACCTTGCCTTAATTAATATTGTTATTCGTATTATTTTCTTCTTTTCTTACTGTGAAGCGTAAGGTTCTAACTTCCCTTTTTTTGTGGAACCTCATTTAAGGAACATTTACGCAAAAATTCATGCTTGTAGAACCAGCGGTTTCAGCTGTGCGTTGCTCGATCAGTGAGTCAGCCAATCAGTTTCTTGTTTTATTTAGATAGATAAGATTATATCCCTCGAGGTAATTTACATTTTTTTTATAAAAATAATTTATATCAAATTGTTAAGATTTATATACTTAGGTATATTTTAACATACTTAATCACACTTGTATGAAGAAGTGATAGAGGTCGATGACAATGTATTGCATGTAGCAGCGATGAAAACGATCTCAGTTGGGATTGAGAATAGTTGATATGGATGTATAAAGTAAGTTTATAACGAGAATAGATCAATTGAGATGAGAGACGGTGTTTGCTGACCAACTAGCAGGCACATAGCGTTACTGTCAGAAAGTTGAAATTCTATCGAGGGTATGGCATGGCAGGGCCATCTCTATCTATTGCGTAGATCACCCGGAGCATACAGAGCAAGTAGTACTCACCCGGGAGCAGGGTCTTAGGAGGCGCCGGTCGGTCTAAACACCTACCATGGAGGCATGATTGCCTTGCGGCTTGTGACGTGGAAACCAATTTAGATCTTATTGCTACAAGGATTAAATTGGCATCGGTATCAGTCTAAGCGTAGGTGTCGCGTAGGCGTGGATATCAGTCTAGGCGTCGGTAATAATGTTGGTGTCGGTTTCAATGAAGGTGTCGGTATCAATGTTGATATCGGTATCAGTCTGGGCGTCAGTAACAGTCTAGGCGTCGGTATCAATGTTGGCGTCGGTATCAGTGTAGGCGTCGGTATCAATGTTGGCGTCGGTATCGGTCAGTGCGCAAATTTTGACAAAATAAACTTAAACACTTTTTAACACGTATTTTTTTTGTTTGTTTTTATTTACCAAGACCTAAGTCTTGGTAAAAAAAAGCTATCATTTACGAAACATATTCACTTAAGACGACGACTACCGCCAATGACCTTGAGCAAATGGGCGGAGCTTGAGCTTCCCCCCCGCGACCCCGCAATGCACACCGCACGGTTGTCATTTTATATTTTGAAGAACTTTGACGGGTGACCATAATATTATGTAGAGATTCTAAGGACAGTCACATATTGTATTTTGATATGCATGTCTAAGATATAAAAATAGAAATACAAATAACATCTGTCTGAGTAATACTTCGAAACACTAATTTTAAATTTCCAACCCCCACTGCATACTTCGTTTGCCAGAAAAGCAAAAATATTTTCAATTTCTTTAATCTGCAAAACATGTTTATCGATCTGAATTGTTTCAAGAAAAAAATCTGACAACTAGCATTCTTGAATTAATCCGCTGTGAAAGATGGACAGACAGACAGACAAAATCGCACCATAGGAGTTAATTTTTAGGCCATATTGGTGTCCTCTTTGAGCTCTTCTAACAGAAATGCACGCAAGTTTTTTTCATATTTGCATTTTACGACATCTGCTGCTTCTCAAATAACTTCAGCTCATCTTCACTTGTATAGGAAAATCATATTAGTTTTGTAAGGAGAGCCTGGAAGCCAGTGAATAAGTCCGATGTTTCTGATCCATCTGTAAAGTGTCCGACCAAACCTTTGGCATCAGCTTTGGCCAAACCATTAGCTTAAAATTGGCCTAAGTTTTGACACCAACAGAACCGAAATTGAATAATCTATTACGTTTAAAGACCTAAAAGTGAGTGAGACTGTATTACAAATGATGTTAATATTTTAAATAAGCTGCAGGTAGTTTTACTCATATTATTAAGTTGATACACCGAACATATCAGTAAAAAGTCATTGTGGCTTCTTTGCTAAGGCACCTGCATCTCATTTATGAGTATGCAGATTCGAACTTCGAAACCTAGAAATTACGAATCTGACTATTCCAAAGTTTTACATGCACTTCTTTTAGTGTAACTTAGACACCATTGATTAACGGTGAAGGAAAACATCGTGAGGAAATCTGGACTACACGGTCTGAAATCACCAATCCACCTTGAAAAAGCGTGGTAATTAATGCTAATGCATGTCTATGTCATACCCAAAAGTGGGATAGTAAAGATTCCGATTATGATCAGGATTTTTTAAATATTTACCTATCATGAACAATGGAATATCACCCGTTTTGGGCCCAATTATGAAAGTGCCGTAAAGCAAAAAATCAATGCAAAAATAAATGTGCTAAATTCGGATATAGACTTTGTCTGAATGAGAATTAGCTGTTACATTTTCAAGCACCAAATTTGTACGACCTTTTTCCACGGTTTCATGCATTTTTGAAGAAATAAAGTAATGGAAAAAAATCCTACCATTGTATGGCATTTCGATAATCTTTTAGAAAAATGCAATATCGATTTTTGACTGTGAAATCTTGAATTACCGATTTAAATATTTTTTATCTTTATCTTTTTACCTTATATTACTAATATAAGGTTTTTATAATATATTTTATCAGAAAAACTCACCGCAAAAATTGACAGATTTTTTTATAAAAAGTAGCTCAATTTTTATTTAGTTTTGTTATTACAATTCATCGGAATTCAAACATAACCTTGGAATTGGAAAATGGTCGAAATACCATATTAAGAAAAGCATTTAAGAGAAAAATGTACGGAAGTCTAATTATTTCAGAATGTTTGTTTTACAAACTACGGAGAGTTTTTTTTAAATTTAATTCGTATACCAAAAGATGTTTATATCAAGCCCTTTCATAATTATGATGACGTAGAAACTACACTTTGTAATTTTAATTCCCATTTTTCCTCGAAAGTAATAGGTAGTATTTTTCTACTTTATCCATTTGCGATATATTTCAACAATTATTCCAAATCGATAAGGTTAGTTATTCCTGAAGTAATTATCAGCTCTGACAGACAGACAGAGAAAATCGCATCCCATAAGGGTTACTTTTTACTATTTTGGTTCGGAACCTTAAATATACTATTTGAATATATCTTCTTTTTTCATTTTCAGTTCTTCTGTCTTTGACTTCTGGACCAAAAATTAAAGAAGATCAAGTCCTTTTTATTTATCAGGGCTTTAGCCAAAGAATTGAGCGATTGCCTATTAATCGGCTTAGGCCTAGCCAAAAATCGACGTTCTGTCGGATACTATTTGGTGTTGAAAATAAAACATAAGAGTGGCATAGTGAAGTAGGACCTTCATTTCTAAAACACTATACTTCGTCTTATCTTTTAGATTGTGTGTATATAATATTATCCCACATTAGATACCTTGACTAATAGATTAATATGTATATCATATGTGACTGCTTACTTGGTGTTTTTACATCACTACCCAATGTTACCAGTAAAAACCCGGCCAAGTGCGAGTCGGACTCGCGCACCGAGGGTTCCGACCATTGGAAAGAAAAAATACGCAATAAAGTCGCAATTATCTTGTATTTTTTCCGACCGCATAATTAAGTTTGTTTGTACAGGAAAATTGCTGATTACTTAAAAACTACCTGCTAGATCTCGTTCAAACCAATTTTCAATTGAAGTTTGCATGGTAGTCTATACCATATATTTTTTTTAGTTTTATCATTCTCTTATTTTAGAAGTTACAGGGGGGGGGGCACACATTTTACCACTTTGGAAGTGCCTGTCGCGCAAACTATTCAGTTTAGAAAAAATGATATTAGAAACCTCAATATCATTTTTGAAGACGTATCCATAGATACCTCACACGTATGGGTTTGATGAAAAAAAATATTTTGAGTTTCAGTTCTAAGTATGGGGACCCCCAAAATTTATTACTTTTTTTCTATTTTTGTGTCAAAATCTTAAAGCGGTTCACAGAATACATCTACTTACCAAATTTCAACAGTATAGTTCGGAAAAAAATGGCTGTGACATACGGACGGACAGACAGACAGACAGACAGACAGACAGACAGACATGACGAATCTATAAGGGTTCCGTTTTTGCCATATGGCTACGGAACCCTAAAAACCGGCCAAGTGCGTGTCGGGCCACACGCAGTAGGATTCCGTAGTAGGTCTTAGTTAGTCAACTATAACTATGTAACCGGTGAAGCCTACTTTGCCGTGATAGTTTTCGAAAGTTAGTTTTTTTTATTTTTGAAAGACCTATCTAACGATACCCTACATGAAGGGTTACGCAACAAAAAAAAATATTCATCCTCATTTCACGTGTTCGGGAGCTCCACTAAATTATTATTATTTTTTTTATTCATTTTTACCACTTTTTCGACGTGATCAATACACATATCTATACTAAATTTCAGCTTTCTAGTACCAAGAGCCTCTGAGCTATGCCGCGAACAGACAGACAGACGGACATTGCGAAACTATAAGGGTTCCTTGTCGGACTACGGAACCCTAAAAATAAAACTAATGTAACCAATCCAAAATAGGAAAATGGTCTAGCTAAAATAGTCAGACAATACAATACATTTTACAATTTTACATTTTACAATACTCTTTTAATAGCGTAAGCTTATTTTTTTATCATATTCTGCATTTTTTTTCAAATTCGTCTCGTAGCAAAGAAACTCGAACCCAAATTCACGTGTTTAGAAAAATATTTTCATTGATAATAATTTAGAATAGCGCCACCTTGTTACCCATGGATAAACCGTTTTATTTACAAACCATTAAGTTTTGTTCTAAGATATCATCCCATGCCCTGACTTATAGCTACTATTTCTATAAATTCCAAACTATTAGGAAATATTGTAACATAACATGAAAGAATTTTAATTTTGACGATTATCTCCGACCTACATGTAAAATTTTAATGAGGTATGCAATATTCTCGTTTTGAATACGCAATGTATTCAAAACGAGAATATTGCATATTTAAATCCTAAAGTACATTTAATTATTTAGTAAGTCAACAAAATATATTTGTCCTGCCAAATTTAGATACACACATTTTAGATTATGACAGATTATGGATGATTTGGTTTGAAAACACGTTATTCACATAAAAAAAATATTTTATCCGCATGTAGTGCCTTTTCAATGTAATAATTATAATTCACCAGTCATCTTATCACAAATATAATAATTTATTTACATCGTAATGTGCTCGCTCTGAGTGACAGCGTCTACCCGTGACAGTGGTCACAGACGTACTGCCCCCGTCGCCCGGTGGAGCCCCTCCGTAATTTCAACTCAACGTTTTGACAAAAGCACAAAAATTGACGTAAATGTACGATTTAAAAAAAATATACGTATACAAAAAGACAGATAATTAACTTTTCTATAAAATGGTACAGGTTTCATTAAAATCCGCTTGATAAATTCTATGTAAAACTCAGTTTTTCTTCTGCGTTAGACCTGACTTCATGATTTTTTTATACAATGTTATAAATACATAATTAAAAAAAACGTTATACAAAATTATCAAGCATATGCTCTAGTTTAGTATATATACTTTTCAAATCATGAAAGCAAGTCGTTAAAGCGTATTCATTAGCTTTAAAAGGGCCAAAGTCGTATATCGCCGCCTTAAGTCGTGCGTAAAGATAAAGATAGAGAAATATTTCGCTCTCGTAGATATCAGCTGAGTCGTATTGTACTCGTGAGCTCGCTCTCTTCTGTCTCCGCGGTGCAGCGCTATTATGAATAGGTTTTGCCCATATTTTACTTATTTAATTTTTTTTTTGCAAAAAAACCGACATTAAAGTTAAAAATAATACTGAAACCTACCTATATTAATAAACCTAACCTAATCTTCGATTAAACTATACTAAAATTTAACCATTTTTTGGAGTCGGTGCCAAGCTAAGTAATGAAACGACTGGTAATTCCAGAGTATATTGCCGTTCCGGCACTGACTCCAAAAAATTTTTATTTTTAACTTTTTAGTGCTTTTCGGTTTTTTTATTTTGCAAAAAAAAAATTATTATTTGTAAGTTTTTAGTGACATATTTTTAATTCAAAATTCAAAAATTCAAAATTCAAATGTTTTTATTTCAAATAGGTCTTTGCAGGCACTTATGAAACGTCAAGTTAGTTGCACGGTTCCAAGGAGTGGGTCTTATGGAGAAGAACCGGCAAGAAACTCCATAGACACTCTTTTCAATAGGAAATGTTTACAATTGTCTTTTTACAGTACAGGTTATCTCTGAGAAAGTTATACAATTCAAATGATGCTATACAACAAAAAAAAATTAAATGATTAAATTACAATTTAAATTTAGCAATATAATTAATGTTTCATGTAGTTTTCTGGTCGCCAGGGAGGCCACCTGTGCAGAAAATAAGTTGTTAACGCCACGCATCCTTGTCGTCAATGAAGTCCTGGATTTTATAATAGGCTCTTTTTATAAGTGTTAATTTGACAACATTTTTAAACTTTTTATCTGTAAGATCAAGGATACATTTAGGCAGCTTGTTATAAAAGCGTACACAGTTCCCTAAGAATGATTTATTTGACTTAGTGAGTCTAAATTTTGGAACTACTATTTTATGTTTATTACGTGTGTTAATATTGTGAATGTCACTTTTAACTGTGAACTTATGAAGATTTTTACGTACAAACATAATATTTTCAAGAATGTATAATGAAGGCAAAGTAAGTATGTTAGTTTCTTTAAAGAAGTCTCTAAGAGATTCGCGAGGGCCCATGTCGTAGATCGCACGAATCGCCCTTTTCTGTAACACAAAAATAGATTGAACATCAGCTGCTGCCCCCCACAACAGTATGCCATACGACATCAAACTATGGAAATAGGCGAAGTAAACGAGCCTGGCCGTAGCTATGTCGGTCAGTTGTCTAATTTTTCTGACTGCAAAAGCAGCAGAGCTAAGACGCCCTGATAGGGCAGATATGTGGCTACCCCACTGTAATTTACTATCAATGGTAATCCCCAAAAAAACAGTATTATTAATTAACTCTAATTTGTTACAGTCGAGCATTATGTTAGTTTCTACTGTAGTTACATTGGGTAAACAGAATTTTAGACATTTAGTTTTGGAGCCATTTAATAACAAATTGTTGGCTGCGAACCATTTCGAGAGAGTTACTAAGCTATCATTGACATGTATGACATTAGAATCTTTTCGATTAATTTTAAAAACAAGGGAAGTGTCATCTGCGAATAAAATTACATCAGAAATTTCAGACATCATATATGGTAGGTCATTAATATAAGCTAAGAACAGAAATGGACCCAGTATTGAGCCCTGAGGCACGCCCATTTTAACTACTGTCCCTGAAGATGTTGATCCGCAGACTTCTACTTTTTGCTGTCTGTTTGACAGATAGGATAGAACAAGTTCGAGAGCTTTATTACGAATTCCGTAGTGATTCAGCTTAGAAATAAGTGTTTCATGGTCTACGCAGTCGAAAGCCTTGGAGAGGTCGCAGAATATACCTATAGCATCCTGTGAGTTCTCCCAGGCATCTAGTATCTGAGTGACTAGTCGAGCGCTGGCGTCCGTAGTAGACCTACCCTTCGTAAAGCCGAATTGACGGTCGTGTAATATATTATTTATATTAAAGTGACTTAACATCTGATCTAGCATAATTCTTTCGAAGATTTTACTTAGGGCCGGGAGGATGGAGATCGGCCTATAGTTTGAGGGATTCTTCTTACTTATTAATACTTATTACTTATTAATACTACTTATTAATCTTATATAAAATATGGGTAGGCCAGTTAAAGATGCTTCTCGTATGAGAAAACGGCGTTGAATTGAAACTGAAACGAAATCCACTGCCGCGCATCTCGCATCCAGCGGATTCCCGCTACATTCACGAGGTGCCTATCTTTGAACCCAGGCATCAGACTTGCACTGTTAGAAACTTTCAGGTGTTGTTAGAACCCCCTCCAATGTCTCTGGTCTCCATCACCAGACCTGGAATGGCACTTATAACCCATATGGATGCTAAGTTTTCATCAATATAAAATAATTAAGTCCAAACACAAGGTAACTGCTGTAAATCGTTGAGGAGTTCCCTTAACTGTCCTTCGTCTTCATCATTAGACCCCTTATGACAGTCACAACTCATCTAGGTGTAAATTTCTCATCAATACAAATTAATCAAGCCTAAACACAAGGTAACTGCTGTAAATCGTTGAGGAGTTCCCTCGACTGTACTTTGGCTCCATCATTAGATTGACTCCAGACCTTCATAAAATTTCAATTTTTCAAATCGGTTGGCAAACGACAGAGTTATGCGCGAACAAACATAAAAAAAAATACAAACATCCGAATTGATAACCTCCTTCTATTTTAGAAGTCGGTTAAAAATAGGACATGTGTGATTTTTTTTTTAACAAAACATTGAAAGGTATTAGTATCTAATGTATAAATAATGTGTAGTATGGTTAAGACGGCTCTATGGCATGGCATGCAATGTAAACGAAAAACGGATGCATATGTGGCAAGCATGTGGTGCGCCTACGGAAAGCAAGAGACTAATGAAGCCAAAGACTATACGGCAACGACGGGCGTATCATAGCAATAAAAACCGGGCAAGTGCGCGTCGGGCCACGCGCAATAGGGTTCTGTAGGAGGTCTTAGTAAGTCGACTAAAATACTCTATAAACGGTTAAGCCTACTTAGCCGCGATAAATTTCCTTGTAAGTTCATTATATGTGCTACGTCTGTGATTTTTTTCACATTTCACTTTTCATTTTGGGTACATCCATTCAAAAGTTAGAGGGGTCGGGGGATGCTCGTAAAAAAAATTCGGAAATGGCTCGCTTAACCGAAAAATGGTATTCACACGTCCGTAATATTTTTGAAAGACCTATCTAACAATACAGCACAAGAAGGGGTACGCGAGAAATAAAATATTCATCCCCACTTTACGTGTTTGGGAGCAGCCCTAAAATTATTATTTTTTATTTTTATTTTACCACTTTCTCGGCGTGGTCAATATACATATCCATACCATTTTTTTAATTTCAGCTTCCTAGTAACAAGAACCTCGGAGCTATGCCGCGGACAGACAGACAGACGGACATGGTGAAACTATAAGGGTTCCTTGTCGGACTACGGAACCCTAAAAATGATACTCCGTTCGACAATTTCATTGCCTTTACTTAGATGTAGAGAATATTGTCGTGGTATTGGTAAATGTTTATAAATAATTTCTAGGGAGCACACTATAGGGGACAGTAGGTTACTTTTTGAAAGGGAATGTCAGACTTTTACCGACTAAAACCCATCCATGTTCCTTTCTCAGCCCTTTATGTTCCGGGTGCGCGGTGACTCGTTCGTACCCCCGCGACCCGCAGTAGGTAGGTACCTAGGGCACGTACGATGCAGCCCCGCACCGCACCACAGACGATGTAAACAGCGGCCGACAAAGTTGTGCAAGTTGTTTCAGATCTGCGTAATTATTTGATATTTATACGTGTTTTATAGTTCTTAATTCCGCCCCTGAGCGGAGTTGGGAAGCGCTCGTAAAATTTAACAGTTGGATCGATAGCGAAATGGTTAAACGGTTTTGTCCAATGTTCGTAAATTAAAGATAAGTATTTATGTTTTAGCTATGCGCAGTTGATGTCGCTGGAAGCAAATAATTTTATAATTAAAACACGTTCAACTGTGCAAGTTGTTCCTACATTTGATTTATTTACCTACGTAAGTAAACAGACGCACAACATTCTACAACTTAATTTGCATGTAAATACTCCTAAATGTTGTATTGTCTTGAAACTTGGTAGACTTTAGCTAATGACAAAGCAAAAGCGATACAATGTAAAGTTCATCAAAGTCTCATGTGGATCATAATATGTGTTTAATACAGACGCACAACGGGTGTATTTAGGTTTGAGTGAGAAGGCTTTTTACTTTCATAAAAACAATTGCAGATGTTTACGTAAATTGGAGATAGCTTGGTACTTTATCATCAGGTTATATTTCCTCTGATTGACACATTCGGAAATCGAGTTTGTTACATAATGATATATTACTCGGAGTTATTTTCATATTCACATGTTAGCTCATGTTACAGGTACAACAAGTAATTAGTGTAAACCTAAATCTGCATAGTAGGTGCCTTTTTAGGGTTCCGTAGTTGACAAGGAACCCTTATAGTTTTGCCACCACTGTCTGTCTGTCCGTGGCATAGCTCAGAGCTTTGTCTTGAGCTGAAATTTGGTACGGATATGATAAAATTATGTTTTTTTGTTATGTTGCTCTATTCGTAATGTGGGGATGAATATTCTTTTCTCATGTATCCTGTCATGTGGGGTATCATTGGAGATAGGTCTATCAGAAATAAAGCAGGTGTGTGAAGACCATTTTTAGGGTTTCGTAGTCTGACAAGGAACCCTTATAGTTTCGCTATGTCTGTCTGCGGCATAGCTCAGAGGTTCTTGGTACTGAAATTTGGTATGGATATGTATATTAGTTACATTGATAAAGTAGTGAAATAAAGTTATGAAAGAAATATATTTTTTAGGGTAGCTCCCATACACGTAAAGTGGAGATGATTTTTTTTTCTCATGTATCCCATCGTGTGGGGTATCATTGGATAGGTCTATCAAAAATATAGCAGGTGTATGTAGGCACCCTTTTTCGGGATTCGTTTACGAAATATTTAGCCTTTAAAGCCTGCAAATTTTTGTTCGATACGAGCATAAGGACAGCCATTCAAAAGTTAGAGGGGGGGGGCTGTCCTTAGAAATATGAAAAAAATCACAGACGTAGCACATGTAATGAACAAAAACTATCACGGCTAAGTAGGCTTTACCAGTTACAGAGTATTAGTCGACTAACTAAGACCTGCTACGGAACCAACCCTACTGTAAGTGGAAAGACACGCGCTTGGCCGGTTTTTAGATTTAGGGATGCATTTGCGAAATATGTAGCTTTAAAGTGCAATTTTTTGTTCGATACGAGCGCCCCCCTCCCCTCTAACTTTTGAATGGCTGTACCATAGTAATATAAATATATATCTATGGGCTGTACCTAGAGCATCTGCCTAGCCTTTTCCCAACTATGTTGGAGTCGTCTTCCTGTCCAAACCGGATGCAGCTGAATACCAGTGTTTTTCATGAAGTGACTGCTTATCTGATCTTCACAACCCAGTTCCCGGGAAACACGATAATACCCCTTGATAAGACTGGTTGTTAGACTGTCTGGTTTGTACCCGTAACGACTGTCAATGGTTTAAAAAAATAACAATTGGGACCAACAGCCTTATGTGCATTCCGTGGCACGGCGGAGTCGCTACGACTGAGATGGTCACCCATTCAGGGACCGAGCGCGCTAAGCGCAGCTTAACCCTTGATCGGTCGACCCGTGCAGCTATTACTTAGCCACAAGCATAGATATATATGTTACTAAAGTAACTAGATGTGCAATCACCAAGCAAAATGTGTGCCATAAAGGTTATGACCAGTCATAATTCATGACATCTGTCACTTGGTAGCCAGCTTGAATCTATCAGAGTGACAGCAGGACGATTTTAACAATAATATGGGCAAATTTGTAGTCAATGCCATCCTTATCATACAGATGTCATGAACATTACGTTTCGGTTAGTGTGAGAGAGATAGATATAATTTTACATCAAAATGATTACTAGTTTCAAAGCTACGTCTGCATTCTAAAAAATGGTAACGTTTTTGTGACCGCGTAATGTTCGGGATTGCATCTCTATTGATATTCTCGATGGCCACGAGCTCCTCCTGTTTAATTATAATCATGATCTGATATTATTGAGTCTAAGAAGAGAGCCGATCGGAGCATTTTCTTTTCATATTCATGCCAGGCTCAAAAACAATATTACAACCATTACGTGGGCACAGCAACCTAAAGCACGGTTCCCTGATTAGCATGAGCAATAATAATGTAGTACCTACAGTACCGATAACTCTGCCTTATCGTTTGTAATAAATGTGTACTCAGTACAGATACCTACACAGTTTTATTTAATGACCTCGAAGATATTTTTTAATGCGTCATAATTAAAAAGGGTTATTTTTGTTAGATGTTTCGAGTCATTTTTAATAGCTGGCTGGCGGAGCTGGGTGTATTTTGCCCACAGTTCTTTAATGATAGCCTATCATGAATTTTTGTACACCTTATACATTTAATTTTTAATACAATAAACTATTTAATATTGCATTGAATTATTTTATCGCAATCAATCGCAGTGAACACACGGCGCTTAAACTCCATTCTATTCCATTCAATTCATTTATTTCAATATTACGCCTAATAATACTTGTAAGCACTTTCGATTCTCGAAAAAATATATAATGGATGATTTCAGCCTCTTGTATAACAATCTACTATTTTTATCTCGCAGTATTAGTAGTTAAATAAATGTGATCTATGTGTTTATGATCTATGTATGTACGCGCCAGTCTGCGGGCGAAGATATTGTGCGGTAATCTACATATTCCATGTTTGTGGAAAATTACGTGTTTTTTAGATGCTCGGCTTTACTTATTTGTAAACAAGAATGCTTAAGAATTTATTTTTTATTTTCATGCTCTGCCGGGCATGAAAAAAATACATAGTGTGTCTTCTTGTTTCGGTCTGCCATTTGTATCCGGCAGTGGAGGGACGCGGCACTTTGTCATGTCTTGTTCTGTTGTTCTCGGTCGAGATTGTCGCAGGCCTCGACTGACGCGCGTCTTGGACTTGTTCGCTCATAAATAATATCGTCAACAGCTCGCTGCTACTGCAGGGCTGTATGTCCCTACCTACGCTATTAAGTAAGACTGCTACTGGCATATATATGTGAGTACTTGTAGAACTTGAACATGCCCGGCTCGTTGGTGTATGTGTACCTATGTGCCATAATATGGTCAAGCCGAATCGCACCGAGTGTCACGTGGGGGAGGGGCCCCCCTCTCCCGTGACACTCTCTCTCGGGTCTCGTCAGTTATCACGTAATTTTGCAAGAAAGAGTAGAGCACTGATGAAGGCGACGCAAATCTATAGAATTGTCGTATATTTTTGTATAAGGTTTTATGTATTTAATTTATTTTTATATTACCTAATGTATAGTCAACACTCTGACAGGTGAACTAACGCTAGCCACCATCATGAAATGTCATTTTAGGTTAAAGGGAAAATTCATACTTAACTTTAAGTAAAAATACGCTGTATTCGATAAGACTGGATTGAGTCCCCGAAATTGTTAGGAAAGAGCAATGATGATTTGCATGCCACTGGTATTGTAGATCATTGGACACGGTGACTAAAAGGTGGTAAAATCTGGTGAGCCTCTTCCTGTAGAGAAGGCATACACATTGAGCACTGACCACCGTGGAGGCAGTGGCGTAGCTAGGATGTTTTTGTTTCTGTTTTTTAGAAATATAAGTTTTCCCTGACAATTCTAGAATTCTTAGTAACAATATTTTTATTTCATAACTCTCAGCTTTTTCCCTGACAAACCAGGGAAGCTCTTATTGCTTCACTGACTTTGCTATGACTTTTATCTAGATAGCTAACGCCCTGAGAATTCCTTGAAAACGGCTAAAAATCTTTCTAGTACAATAGTAAAAAAAATGTTTGGATCTGAATGGATTTAGGGTGGAAATAGGTACTGCACACAGCACAAACAACAGAAATAATACAAGGGAATTCCCCACAAGTGATTACAAGTTAAAACTTGTCGCAAAGTCCAGCCATTCAGGGCTGGTGGCATCTGTGAAAAGAACCACAAACATAGCATACATTTATTAACGAACTTGTAAGGAAAACTATCACGGCTGAGAAGGCTTAACCGGTTACAGAGTTATAGTCGTCCAACTAAAACATACTACGGAATCCTATTGCGCGTGGCCCGACACGCATCTTGCCTGGTTTTTAAGAGTACCTCCCATTCACGTTAAGTGGGGATGAATATTTTTATCTCATGTATTCCGTCATGTGGCATATCGTTGAATAGGTCTTTCAAAAATATAGCAAGTGTGTGAAGACCTTTATCCGATTTAGACATACATTTGCAAAATATCAAGAATTAAAGGGCTAATATTTGTTACATTCGAGCATCCCCCCCACTTCTGAAGGGTTGTTCTTATAAATATTAAACAAAATAATTAGTGACATTGCATAAAGGACGAACTTAAAAAGAAAACTATCACAGCTAAGTAAGCTTTACCCGTTACAGAGTTATAGTCGACCAACTATGGAACACTATCGTGCGTATAGCTCATTTGAGTTTCAAATAAAACTCGATCGAGTTCCGCGCGATAGTGTAGGTACTGAAAATTTTGAAAAAATAATCTATTGCGCGTAAAATAAAGTAAGTAAGTGTACCAACCAATAAACGGCGTCATGAAATGCAATTTTAGATTGTTCGAACACCACCGTTTAGAGAAAATGTGGTAAGCTGAAGCATACATTTAAGGTCTCTTTGACAATCATGTAATACACAGTTTACTTGAGCGGCTGCTCAGCGAGCACGTCGCCTCGTGTTCCAACACTGAATGTCTCGCTCCCGAGGCACGGCTCAGCGCCCCGCCGCCGCCGCGCGCCGGCTGAGCGTGTCGCGCGACCAGCTCATATTACCGAAGGAAATATCCAGCAGTTCAGTCATCGCTAGCTATGTTTACTCAACATAAGTTCGCCGCAGTGCGCAGGGAGTGCGTTCTGCATATGCAGACCTCCCACGTGGGGTGACGGCTCATAATGATCAGCGGTGACGTTGTCCGAGCTAGCAAGGGATGGGTAAGCTGCTTGAATCTCAACAAAATAACTTTCAAAGCGAGTTTCAGCGGCCCGGGGCTTAGTGACAATAAGCCGAGTGTCCCGCGGGGCGGGGGGGGGGGCGCTCGATACGTCTCCGCTTCTAAACGTACATTGTCTTTCAGCTCCACTACTTTTCATTTATTTACACCAGTCAAAGTTGAAGGTTACTATTGATGTAGAAGCAAATAGTCCAACTGGTGTATCATAGGATCCAGCACATAGCTAAATTAAATTAGTTTATTTTCACAAAGTAGTGTACTTCGGTTCAAAGTTAAAATAATTTATTTTGGGCTTTCGGTAACATAGGTCAAAGGCGAAGCTACCTACTTGAATTCACTTTTGTCGTAAAACAGTCTTAAAAATGGATGACATTCAATAAGGTACTAATGAAGCCAGTAGGTAGTAGGCGAACTCTACCTACCCTCGCTTGGCTACAAACATTAACCCACTCAGCCCAGCAGGGATGAGCTAGCTGCGGGGGCTGTTATAGTCGGTACCTATAGATTTTATGAAAAATTAAAACAAAGTCGTACCTAAGCTATTTTTTCTAATTCTGCCACAGAAATTGAAAAAAAGGCGTAAGGATGGCGCATTTATATCAATCTCATGATATTTTAAACATCATTTAATGCAATTTTAGTTAACTATGTGGGAAAATTATGAGGGAAGGTTATGATTTTGTTTACATTTTTCGTAAAATTAATTGGACAGACTATAGAAGGCTCGCCCTTGCCACTACATAACATGAGAATATCTAATATTAGCTTTCTTATCAGAGTTGGCTTCTTAAAACCAATATAAGCAAAATAATGTGAAGTCCTAATTAATTTCTAATGCAAATTCATAAGAAATACTGGTAATTGCATTATATTAATCGTATATTAATCGTCGCACGTGAGTGTGCACTTGCAGTGCGCTCTTGGTATTAACAAAATAGATCCATTTAGCTAAAAGCTACTGAATCGCAATTAGCCATTTCAGAGAGCAAAGGTATTTCAGCGATTTTGAAATTGCTGATGTGCAGGGCTAGGGCCCGGCGCCCGCCGCCCGGCGCACACAGCGGGCGCACACAGCGGGCGCACTATCTATTCACTTCTAATGAACGACAGCAGAGACTGTTTCCTCCGTCAAGGAAGTGTTATAGCCAATTGGCGTTAGACATCAAAACTCATGTCTTCTCTGTATAGCCGGGTACAGACTTACAAAATGAATTTGCCGTCCACATTGTCGCAACGTATCATGCAATGTAACAGAATTCCCATAGTGTGGACGCCTTGCGCGCACGAACCGCGCACACTACGCGCGCGAACAGCGCAGTACAACTCGTGCGCGCCGCGATCCGCCATATGTCGGTTTTTTCGCCGAACACAAAGGGGCGCGCAGTGTGCACGGAGCAGGGGGAGTCAGCTCTAGTACAAAGCAATGCCAACAGTGGTCTCGGATGCTAAAACGAGACAAAGCTCTACAATAAAATGAGAAAGATAGTGCGGATTTTTACATGCCCTCGCTGTTAATTTCTACCACATTAGTAGCTTTTTCAACTTGCCAAACAATCATTAATATTCATTATTCAAATGCTGGTACCTGGAAATGTTTGTAGAATGTTAGCAAAGAAAAACTAATGCAAGTAATTATGCTAGAATAGTTTTTTTTATTTAGAATTTTTGGGACCACCGTTTAATTTTAGTAGAAATATTCTTTATAACATGGTGTGACTATAAACAAAAATGGATGACATTGAAATGTGATCGTTCTGCTCATCTGCTGGTGTTTTTTCTTATCACAGAAAACAGTACGGTCGGTTGCATTTCTGTTATTATTTGTGTTGGTTTGTTGTTGTAATATTTTGAGACTCGATTTGTGCGATATTGACGTTTCTGTGTTGTGAAATACACTTAAGTGATAGAGACTCATTCCCGCGATATTGACGCTTTGGTTAGTGATAGTTTTAGTTAATTCCATCATGACTGGAGGAAAAACGGTTAAGTGCGCAAAAAAATTTTCAAAAAATCTTTATTGAGAAAAATAAACATTTAAAAAAATGTGTAAACAGCTTGTTTTATTTAGCATCACCTAGAAGTTCCTTAAAATTCTGTGAGTGTACTACTGGATGATACCAAATTTTCAACTGGTGTAAATAAGGTTACCTTATCTTACGCCAATTGAAAATTTGGTATCATCTAGTAGTGCATTTAATGAGGTTGTGAATATTCGTATCCAAATCTCCCGCATTACGCAAAGTTGCTGGTGGCTCGCACTGTAGCGCTAGTGTCTTCTTATGTTGGCATATTTGAAGTATGAAGTTGACATTCTTCCCTTTAGGGTAGTGTGTTCTGTGGCACGGAGCGTCAGTGTGGACGGGTTGTGTGTTTGTACTACGGAACGCGCGCGAAACATGGAAGTAAACACAGCTACTGCAGCTGTGCGCCACCAACGTCGAGGTCTTCGGCGTCTTTTTATCACGTGATTGATGACAATCAATGAAGCTCCAATAATTAATGTAGCCAACTGGTCATCACAATCCATTCTCTTCGCGTGTTCTCGACAGAATAATAATAATAATGTTCGCATGCTGGAAACAGATGCGAGCACGTCATGCGCGGTTCGTGCGCGGTTCGTGCGCGGTTCGTGCCCGCCCTGCGTCCACACTTATGAAATGCTCCTTTCATGTTACATTGCATGCTACGTTTCACAAATCTGTACGCGGATTATGAGATGAGGCCCTTCCCTAACATTGTGTAAGTACATAGGCCGATGATAATGTACGTACGGCAAGTGTTGTCTATTTGGTTGATAGGTACACAAACAAATCGAATTATTACTTGTTAGCTACCTCTCATCGCCGGGCGACAGTGATTCAATATTGACATGGCGGCAAAAGTTACATAGCGTAGGCTCTCGTGTTAGCTTGTACAACGTGTGCGTATGAGGAGGCTGATACAAAGCGATCGGAATGGCCTCGGGAACATTAATCATGGCAGTTGCCCCTCCGCGCCCCCGGGGAACGCGCAGGATATAAATTAGTTCGGTGTCGTGTAATACTCGCCGCTGACTACACTCGACACTCGCTGCGCGCCCTGAGATACAAAAACAGGCACTTAGGTGCCAGCTTTTTGTGGCACGATACGTGATGTGTAACAGTATCGCGACGACACCTACCAGTGAGCCGGCTCACGCTGTGTCGCAAACTTATTCGATAAACAATTTATTTTCCTATTGAGCCGAATGGAAACAAAACACTGACGTTCCCTTCCTGATGGTGGGGGTGGCCATACGTAAGGGTTAGAAAATAGGAAAACAACAGGTAATTTATTCGAGCACGTCAGATATTCCTATTCAAAAGACTGATGATTATAAAACTGAGCATTTTTGATTATTGCTATTCAAAATGTTTGGCCACGCATATGCTTGTATTCTACTTTAAGTACCTACGTGTCGCTTCTTCTTTGATCATAAAACTTAAATTATTTTAAAAACATACCTGAAAGCTTTATATTTATATGACGTCTGTTTATCAATGTAGATGAGATTTCTTTGTTTGTACAGCTCCATCATATGTATTCAGGCTATGTCATTTTTAGAATAAAAATTAAAATGGAAAAGAGAAAGAAAGGGACATCGACATCTAGAACGGCATATTAGTTAATTTTGAATATGTAGTGTTTTTGAAGTCGGTTTTATTTTTGTAAAAAAGTTTTTTTTTCATATGTTTTTGTCCACAAAATACATAATATATTCGAACTTTTGTCACTCATTGTCGATGTCGTAGCATAATATCAAACTTACTGCATTGAATTCAATAAATGTTTTTTTAACACACAGTAAAAACGAAAACGTAGTCGATGATTTGAGCTATTACGGCTTGTGCGAATTGGCAGCTTATGTTATCCTCGTGGTCCGAGATTAATTTCCACGATCGAGAATGTTCAGGTGACGTTTTGTGCAACTTTGTGAGTCTCACATTTTCTTATATTACGTTCAAATTGTCAGATTATTGAAATGCACACTTTTCTGCGCGTTGTATATGCTTTAATCTGACGCGCTCGAGTTTATTTACTTATCTGATCGGCTGCTCTAGATGCTCGATCCTAAATATATAAATGGCTCAGTACTATGGTGGGAGTACTCAACAGGGTGCAATGTTTCTCCTCTCATGTAATTCTGCCGCGCTTAAGTGAATCCCAAAATCCCCACTAGGTAAGGGAGACCTCTGTCTATCTGTTTTTCCCGCCCGATGAGCTCGGAGTCAATTGAGGGTAACGGCTTCATGCGTTCACACGAGTTAGTAATCCTATAGCCGTACGTACACATAAATTGTATCTTATTTACATAGACGTATCCAGTGGAGCTATTACCATACAATTCCGAACATATCGGTTGCGCGTCGGGAGCGTGACGTGGCGTATATTTTCTTCGGTTCCATGCAAAAAATAACGACAGTATAGTAGGTAAAATTGTTGGCTGATGACGAAATACGTTGGTATAGTATCTGCGGCGACGAGGCGCGCGGTGCACAGGCTCGCTGCAGGCCGGGCGCAGGCGCACTCGGGCGCGCCGAGCGGGACGGATAACTAGGTTCGTGCGTCGTGACGTGCCATTGCTACATGTTTCTCGTACTGTCGTACAGGCATCAAGAAAAGTCGTCTCCGAGCGATGATCATGCTAGCCATTGACTTTGGCCTCCACAATACGAATCCACACTGGATTTGTCTATTGAGTATGGATTACACCAAAATGTCTTTTCACTAAAACTTTATATTTGCACAGACAAATACATAAATTAATTTAGCTTACCGGCTTTCTACAGCTCCGACTTATGTAGAACAGTAGGTAGAACCTTTGATACGTATTTTAATATTTAATGTACGGATACGGATAAAACTTCACCACTTACTTGATCCCTTCAAGTAAGTGATGAAGTTTTATCCGTAGATGTTAAGTTTTATTGAATTTTGGAATCGGTCGAGCGAAGTCACGGCGAAACTTAGTGACCGCACCGAAAAGCCGACGAGTGGCGGCGCGCGGTCCGCGGCGCGCCCCTGGGACCCTTTTAATGAATTCCGAAATAATCCGAGTAAAGCCACAACAATTTGTTTTAAAATAACATAACATTAACTTTGTCCATTGTGGTGGCGCCCTGCACACGGCTGATTGCAAGAGTTGATGTTTGTGCCTCGTCTCCCCGTGCGAGGTATTGACTCATGGACGCCGGGCCGCACGTGCCTGGCTTGAGGCCGTCGCGCCACGACACCTCACCTACTCGCTGCACTTAGTCTGATGAGCTGTTCTTTGGAGCTTTTCTTTATGTCTCGCTGCAGTTCGTGTATCGACGGTAACGTAACTTTGCAAGCATTCTACTTAACTACTTATAGTAGCTGGATAAATGTTGAATAAAAATATGGTTCTATTTATGTCAGATTTGTATTAAAAATAGAGTGTAAGTGACACAGATGGGTGCCAGAGCCGGTGCGGCCGTCTCGGCCGGAAGTGTGGGCTGCTTCACGGAGTCTGTGTTTACGTGTCGAGGGCGACATGTCACGCCGCGCCGCACAGCGGATCCACTCCACGGAAAGTATGGAAACGGAAACATTGGGTTATAAAAAATAAAGTTCACGATTTCTGTAAAACAAATGATGCCTCGATATGATATCAATTTGAGAAGATATAATACATACTGGTAAAGCAATTTCAATGTATTCTGAAATTTAGATCATATTGAGAATGTTTCGGAACATTTCCTACTTGGACAACTGTAGGTATTAGGTAAGCAACACGCAATGTGTTATGTATCATTCGTTTTTAATATTTAATACGCTTTTATTAGCTTCATACGTATGTTAGTATTGCATGTAACGGAATCTTTGAACATGATTGTGACCCCCTTCAAAACGTCGGATTATCTCATACACTCTCTCCCATTTATTAAGGATATACTTATTAAGGATTGATGACAATTCAATATTTTAAAAGAAAATTCAACTAAATATAAATAATAGTTAAAAAAAATACGCTTTTATAGAAAATCCAACTAAAAAATAGAAAATAAATTTTAATAAATTTGAATTAAAAATAGTGTAAGAAAAAATGATTTTATTGTTATAAAAGCGTGGGGTGCTTTTCAGGACATTATCAAAATAACCCTTCTACTCATACCTGTTTATAAAATATTTATAACTATTGATAGCATGCATCCCACGCTTTTTTTACAATAAAATATTTTTTTCTTACACTATTTTTAATTCATTTTTTTAGAACTGATTAATGTTTGGCACCCAAGGCGAGGGTGACAGTGGATTCGGGGAAACGGCTAGTACTTCCTCTACGCTCGAAGCATTCTTTCTTTCTACATATTTGAGTTGATTGAATGAAAGGTAAATTGCTCTTTACGATTTATGGCGTATTAAAACTACTTACTAGATCTCGTTCAAATAAATTTTCGGTGGAAGTTTGCATGGTAATGTACATCACATATTTTTTTTAAAACTATTCAGTTTAGAAAAAAAATGATATTAGAAACCTCCATATAATTTTTAAGACCTATCTATAGATACCCCACACGTTGTATCTTTTTTGATGTTGTTTTTATTTGTGGTTGATGAAATTTTTTTTATTGAGTTTCAGTTCTAAGTATGGGGAACCCCCATATTGTTTTTTATCTATCTTTGTGTGAAAATCTTAAGCCGGGTACTCACTAGCGAGCCGTAACTGTAACCGTTGCATGTACTGTAACCAAAAAAACATAGTGTGTACGTGGTTCGCAAACCTGCTGCGAGCGGTACGCGTGCGGCTTGCAGCGAGCCGACGTTTACAACGTACTCATTTCTGAACCCGTAACGTTGCACGTAACTGTAACCGTTACTGTTACCAAAAACATAATGTGTACGTAGTTCGCGAGCCTGCGACGAACGCTACACGAGCGACTCGCAGCGAGCCGACGATTGTCGGTTTTTGCCGCGGATCAAAGGGCGCTCGCAGTGCGCTCGAGGACGTCAAGAGGAGTTTCTCGATACATTCTATGAATCCACCATCTTCGTGGCCGTTTATGATCATCGAGTAAGGCATCTATAAGTATGCTGCACAGGCGAGAGACACTTCGTCCGACATCGTGGAGTTACAAACAAAAACTTTGGGCAGAGCAGGTCTCCCCGTTCGTTACTTACCCCGTACACACTAGAACCTCGTTACTGTATCTGTTTGGTTACAGTTACAGCTCGCAAAATGAGTACGCTCGGTGAAAGCGTTCCGGCGACGTCGTGAGCCGCCCGCCTTTACGCTTTTAAAACGCGTACACACTAGAACCTCGTTACTGTATCACATAAGTTACGGTTACAGCTTGCTAATGAGTACCCGGCTTTAATGCGGTTCACAGAATACATCTACTTACCAAGTGCGTGTGCCTTACGATGTCGCGCAGTGCGCACAATGTGTTACACAGTTTGTGTGTGTCTTATCGGCGCTGGTTTTTAGGGTTCCGTAGTCCGACAAGGAACCCTTATAGTTTCGCCATGTCCATGTCTGTCTGTCTGTCCGCGGCATAGCTCCGAGGTTCTTGATACTAGAAAGCTGAAATTTGGTATGGATATGTATATTGATCACGCCGAAAAATTGGTAAAATATTTTTTAGGGTAGCTCCCAAACACGTAAAGTGGGGATGAATATTTTTTTTCTCGCGTACCTCTCCTTGTGGGGTATCGTTAGATAGGTCTTTCAAAAATATTATGGGGGTGTGAAGACGATTTTTTGGTTAAGCGAGCCATTTGCGAAATGTCTAGCTTTTCAGTGCAAATTTTTGTTCGATACGAGTTACCCCCCCTTTAACTTTTGAATGGCTGTACCTAGAAATGTGAAAAAAATCACAGACGTAGTACATGTAATGAACTTATAAGGAAAACTATCACGGCTAAGTAGGCTTAACCGGTTACAGAGTTATAGTCGACTAACTGAGACCTACTACGGAACCCTACTGCGCGTGGCCCGACACGCACTTGGCCGGTTTTTATTAACTTTATCATTTTATTTTTATTTTGTGCTTATGCCAATTATAGTCAAAAGTCAAAAGTATTTTTTTTTATTTCACATAGGCCTACAAATAAAGCACTTATGAAAAGTCAAACTAGTTGCACGGTTCCAAGTAGTGGGTTCTATGGAGAAGAACCGGCAAGAAACTCCATGGATACTCTTTTCAAAAGTTGAGTTTACAATACAATATGGTTACAATAGTTTTCTGAGTAAATTATACAATACAATATGATACTATTAAGGTATACAAGATAACAATAAGTATTCTGAATTGTCGTAGACTTAATATACCTAATCTTGGTCGCCAGGGGATGCCACATGTACAGAGATGGACTAGCACCACACATCTTTGTCATCAATATAGTCTTTAATTTTATAGTATGCTCTTCCAATAAGGGTAGATTTGACAAAAAAAATGAACTTTTTATCGGTAAGATCTGTTACACATTTAGGTAGCTTGTTATAAAAGCGTACACATTTCCCTAGAAAAGATTTATTACATTTGCTTAATCTAAATTTGGTATATACAGTTTACAGTTCAATAAAAAAAACATGCCAAGTGCGTGTCGGGCCACGCGCAGTGGAGTTCCATAGTCGGTCTTAGTTAGTCGACGATAACTCTGTAACCGGTTAAGCCTACTTGGCCGTGATAGTTTTCTTTGTAAGATCATTACATGTGCTACTAGTGCCGGTTTCACCCCCATCAGCGCCCTGGGCGAGATTGCTGCAGCGCCCGCTAATTGCAATTTAAACTTATACTGGAAAAAACCGGCCAAGTGCGAGTCGGACTCGCGCACCGAGGGTTTCCGACCTTTGGAAAGAATATTATCTATCTATACTATTATATAAAATGACAACCTCATACACTGAATGACTGACTTATCAACGCGGAGCCGAAATGGCTGGACCTAGAGTAATGAAATTTGGACAGGAGGTACCTTTTATGTCCTAGACAAGTAATAAGAAAGGATTTTTGGAAATTCCGACCCTAAGTATATTAAAATAGGCTTGAAAGTTTGTATGGAGTAAGTTTTATTTCTTATTCGATTAAACTCAAATTTTGTAGGGACACTCTAAAATGAAAATAATTAAACACGTGTTTCACAGTTTTTCAAGATTTTAGCCCTAGGGTGAAAAATTATGATTTTAAGTTTGTAAGAAAAAAAATCTGTTTTAGCTTTACGCCAAAAGGTCTGAAGAGTTTTACTTGAAATTCACCAAAGATGTTTGTTATGAATCGGTTCAAGTTTTAGGTTACAAATCATCACACTAAATATTATGGGGAATGAGCAGTGAGGTATTGAAATAAGTTTGTAATGGGATGACCTATCAAGTTTTTATAATTACCTATATGCATTTTCGCTATTATCTTTGACATGAAAATCATCACGCCCATTTGTAAAGAAGATAAGCAGTAATTCAAATTGAAAACACGTTGTGTTAGAATGTCAATTTTACCTAAAATGTCAAGGAGCGCTGTAGTGGAGGGGCTGTATTCATGATCATGAGAATCGGTTACATCGAGTTCAAATCCCACATATTTTTGTTCTTTTTTTAAGATTGGTATTTACTTTTTTTTTTTGGTTGATATCCTATTATAATATCTTTCACCTTAACGGCTTCAAGAATTAAGTTACGAATTTGTTAAAAGTAAGCGCTTTCAAGTCATAATGTGTAGATGTTATTCCATGGTGATTAATGCACATGCGTTCTATGTATGAAAAGGGCCTCTTTTCATACATAACAGCGGGATAATTATAAACTAAAAAAAAATGCGCTTTCCATTGAATTCATTCTATTCCACACTTCAGAAATTAAGAATCTAGAATTCCCTTTGCTAATAAACAAATCATAAGGCCACGGATGAACCTGCGTGGGGATTGTTGTGGCGTTAAATCCTCTCTTCGCGGAGTGGCTAAGGAGGCACCACGGCATCTTGACCTACCGCAGATCCAATGGCTACGACTGACGCAGGTTCTCACTGGACACGGTTATTTTGGGAGGTTCCTGGATCGAATCTAGCGAGTGGAAATGTCGGGGTGTCGATACTGTGAGGATCACCTGGAGATCACGGTGGAACATACGGTGGAGGTCTGCCCCACTTGGCGGCGGCGATCTCTCACTTTCGGCCCTGGTTCAAACCATGGTCCAAAGAGAGTGGGAATAGGAAGCAGTCACCTTCTAATGCTAACCAGTCATGCTGGAAAAGGAGATAGCGGGTTGCGTGAGGGAGAGACAAATCTCACGCCCCAGCCACGTCATCAACATTTGGAGCCAGGAATCGACTCCAGGCCACTGTAGGTCCGGCCTGCAGACTTTGAGCAATAAGTGGCTAACCGTCCGGTAAGGATTAGGACGGGCCTAATCAGCGGGAAGACTCGGGACATGATTTTTCCTAAAAAAAACATTTTTTTTGCAAAAATAGAATGCAAATACACTAGAATTATGTCTATTAGTTATTTTTAAATTTGTATTGTGTTCCAAGCCAGTTGTTTTTTGAAAAAAAGTTTTTCAGTTCTCTTTTTAGTGGCTCAGTTTTAATTTAGATAAATTACAATATCCTAATGTCTAGACAAATGTTCATCACCTTTAATAAGGGTGAACTCTATATGTTTGTTTTCTCCTTTAAAGCATAGAGGTGTGTTGTTATGTTATAGAACAGTGAAAACAATCACAGGCATACGATCGCAGCAATCGTGGTTCCTTTGCTATTAGTAATTGAAGAGTTCCATTGGTTATTTACGAAGAAATTCAACAGATCCCAATAATATATATTGTACTAAAACCTTTCTTGAAAACTATGCATTTGAAGAACGACAACTCTCATCCAATTCAGATCAGTAGTTTTTGAGAAAATCGGGGACATACAAACACATGCATACCGGTCAAATACAGAACCACCTTTTTTGAAATCGGTTAAAAAACAAAGACTACCCGTGCGAAGCCGGGGCGGGCCACTAGTACTTATAATAAATCTGTAGAGAGGTCAATTCTGTACATGAAATATATTTCCAAAATAACTATCAGGGGGTGATTAGGGATCGATACTGATGCCAAAAATGCAATCAGTAAAATTTTTGTCTGTCTGTCTATCCGTCTGTCTGTCTGTCTGTATAAACTCTATAGAAACAAAAACTACTCGACGGATTTTAACGAAACTTGGTACAATTATTTGTCATACTCCTGAGATGGTTATAGTATACTTTTCATCACGCTACAATCAATAGGAGCAGCAGTGAAGGGAAATGTTGTAATTTTGTTTAAACGCGCTAATCTCAGGAACCGCTGGTCCGATTTAAATAATTATTTCAGTGTTAGATAGTCCATTTATCGAGGAAGGCTATAGGCTATATATCATCACGCTAAGACCAATAGGAGCGGAGCACCACTATTCCACGCGGACGAAGTCGCTGGCAGAAGCTAGTACGCAATAAAGTCGAAATTATCTTGTTTTTTTCGACCGCATAATTAAGTTTGTTCGTAGAGGAAAATTGCTGGTTACTTAAAAACTTCCATACTTAGAATGATAGTCTTTTGTTTTTCACGTAATAATTAGGCTAGTATCAAATCCTAATTATTTCAAATTTTTCCCATCTCAAACTTCGGAGATAGGGGGGGGGGGGGGGGGGGACGGTCTATCCAATGATACCGCACACGCTCGGATACAAGTTTTTTTCTCGCCCACTTTACGTGTGCTACCCTAAAAAATATTTTTCATAATTTTATTTTACTACTTTCTCGGCGTGTTCAATATAGGTACATCAATGTACTATTAATGTCAAAGTTTATAGACTATGTGCATAGGTAGGAAAAGATATCTAATCTTTTTTTTGGAATTAGGTAAGCACCATAAACAATAAGCTAAGAAAACATTAGAGCAATATGAGTAAGAGCAAATTTTATTTCGGAATATGAGCATCAGATTTCATAGGAATCATATTTTTATACCATGACTCCGCTTTTCCCTGCCAATCCCCGACTTTCCTGATCTGATTTTCAAAATTTTCCAAATATGGACACCCTAATAAGGGTTCCTTGTCAACTACGGAACCCTAAAAACTATAAATAGTAAGGTAAGAAAAAATAGAGGAATATGAGTTAGAGCGAAGCGAGATTGCGCGATTTGTTTTTAAGTAATAGGTATGAGCAACATAATAATCCTTACTAATATTATAAATGTGAAAGTAACTGTCTGTCTGTCTGCCGCGCTTTCATGCCAAAACTAGTGAACCGATTTAAATGAAATTTGGTACACAGATAGTCTAGAGCCTGAGAAAGGACATAGACTACATTTTTTCCCGGGGTTCGTTTTTGGGGGCCCCGGTGACGATGGAGACCCTGGGAACAGGCCCGAGTGCCCTTATAGTAAAGACGATACTGATTAAAGACGATAGATATTTCGCAAATGGCTCACTTTATCGAAAAGTTATCTTCACACACCTATAATATTTAAGACCTATCTAACGATATCCCACAAGAAGGGATACGCGAGAAAAACATAATCATCCCCACTTTACGTGCTTGAGTGCGAATCCATAAGGGTTCCATGTCGACTACGGAACCCTAAAAATGACTTTCATAAAGGGGTTGCTACTATATGCGACACCATGTGTGCCATATTTCCGTTGGCCTCCGATGTGATACAATAGGTCGTGTGTAGATACTTGTGTCGGAGAGCTGCCGACTGCAGCCAGTCTGTACGGCAGCGCAACTAGTGCCGCCTGAACAAATTCACTGCACACGTGAAGCTTACTGGTGTCATGTTGTCAAACAATAGTATGTTTAACAGGGCTCTCTGGCCTCCGCAGCCGCAAAGTCCGCAGTAACATGTGGCTTAGCAACACTTTACCAGTCTATTTTGGGACTAAAGTTAATTATGTTAGCATATCATATAAATTTACAACGTTCAGATATCTTTGAAGGGTGGAGGCGTGACAATGACTTAATATCAAGGCAGTAATTCAACAATGTGCACGAGACAAGAGCGCGTAGGCGCTGGCGGAAAGTTATTACCAATTTTTAATAGGGGAGGCAGCGCGCGGTCGCTGCCGGCGCTCGCTCGCGGCGCGCAGCGAGCAGCGAGTCGAACGGCGTCCCGCCCTCGCAACTACCGCATAAGTTTGCCGTATCACGTATCGCTTTGACCTGCTTTGACTTTCAGTTTCCGGTTTACCTACACAACTTATCGCACATGTCAATTGTCGTGAAAGTTAGTCAAAAGGCACTTATTATGATATTAATTTAAGTTCTTCGTTATGCCATTAGAGTGTTTGTGTTTGTTCATGCAATGCTAATGATGCACGTGAACAGGTTGGATGCTCGCAGTGGCTCACTAATATGCAGGATTCGTCGACATTACTGTCGCGGGGCCTGTCAGGCGGATACAATTCGATTTGAGTGTGGAGTCGGAGGAGCGCTACCTGAGACCACGTTTGCACATAAATACAGAGGCTTGCTCGCCACACTATTATTTATATTTCCAATAAGCCGCCGCGTTGGCGGGCGGGGCCCACCAGGGGCGCGGGGAGGGGGTGGCGGGTCTCCTGCGAGCACACGTCATGTTGTAGTGCTGCCGACAGATTCAATCTGATAACTTATTTTTAACCAGCTTCAAAAAATGTGAAGGTTCTTAATTCGGCAGATTTTCAGCCGACAATAAAATAAATGTAAAGTGGGGATGAATATTTTTTTTTCATGTACCTACCCCATTGAGTACCAGCTGTCAAACATTGTGCGTGTGTGAAGACCATTTTTCAGTGAAGTGATAATTATATCCGTAGCGTTCCTAGATATATCCATACGAGTATATCGTTGCAGTAGCATAATAGTGAAGTTATAAAAGGTAAATTATCAGGGCCAAGTAGGCAGCGCAGGTTCCAGAGTTATAGTTGACCAACTAAATCGTGCCCCGACACACACTTGGCCGGTTTTAAAATACATAAGTGTTACTGTTTTAGTCATCATCTCGATAACTTCTAAATATGCAACACATGTGTGAGATTTCAAGAAAACCAGGCAAGTGCGAGTCGGACTCGCGCACTGAGGGTTCAGACCTTTAGAAAGAATATTTTGCGCAATAAAGTCGCAATCATCTTGTTTTTTCCCGACCGCATAATTCAGATTGTTTGTAGATGAAAATTACTAATTATTTAAAACTAACACACCGCATTAATAACGTGTTTTTAGTAATCAAAAATCTCACCTCTTTCAGGGGCTACCTATATACTGATAGTAGTTTAGTAGAGACTTCTTTCAGACTTCTTGAGCGATGTATTCGTCCACAAGCGTTTCAGTAGAAAGTAAATTTATTTTTCTCTTTTCAGTGTTTTTGGCAGTCGGTTGTATTTAGTAGGTCTGGCGGATCAATATGGGAATTTCTTAGAAGGTAACAAGATTGTCCTCAATGTGCTGAAACCGAAGCGATTATGAGATGACGTACGGCGCGTTTGTAAATGTATGACGTGTCGAAGATGCCACGGTACGATTGTGACGTCAGCTCGCCAGGGCCACGCGGCGGTGTGTCGCGCGACCTGCCTCGTCCTTACAATAAAACTGAGGTTACAGTTCAATGGAAGGAACTTAGTTCAGCCGTGGTCTCACGGGAACTATGTGCCGTGAAATGGCGTCACAAAACAACTAACAACGTGTGCACAAGTCGCCGCGCCACTCGGGTGAGTTCGGCACGCGCGCCGGCCGCCAGGAGACCACTGCCCTGTTAATCAAAACTTACAAGCCTTGTAGTACAAGCAGTCTTCCTCTAAATTGTTCATTATTATAAATGTGTGTATCAAAACTACACTTGTAAGTTACGAGTTACAAGTGTCATTAGTTATTGGACAAGTATAGTTTTACACTTGTGATCTTGATTTTGTTCATCTAACAAGCCTTTGTAAGGCCTAGTTGTTGAATTTTTATATACCTATAATTTTTTTTTATAGTTTTTGTAATTTTAGATGATAACATTAATTAATTTTATATATTTTCTGATTGTTTTAATACCTACTTGTAATTTTAGATGTAAGATTAATTTTATTTTGCTGTGCCCTACAGGGTCCACGATTGTACTTAGCTCTAAGCCATTCTGTAACATCTTCTTTACATTGTGGAATGCAAATAAATATGAATATGAATAAGTTGTAGAAAGTCGTGACAACTCTCGCGCAACTTGTGAAACAATCAACATGACAGTTCATAGGACATAATAACTCATTATTATCAAAGGACAACAAGCTGAAGCGTCTGTATATTAATCTGACGCATTCAAGTATTTCAAAATTACGTATTTTTTTGTATTTTCAAAAATTGTCCATGACTTTTGGTCGCGGCCAAACCTAAATAGTCTTTTAAATAGGAGCTACTTGAGGGTTCACATACCATGTTTTTGTTTTTACATTTTAAAAACCTGCACAGTACCTACACGCTCCCAGCACGCCCCGCAGGTGAGAGCGCATATATATAATACATTTGTCTTTTTAGCATCTATTCTTCACAGTCCAACAAGTCCCCACTACGCTCGAGTAACTCCCTATTTAGCCTCTTGGCCTATAACTATAAATGACTATTGTGGGCTTGTGGGCGTTTTCGCCTCCGACTTTTAGAGCGATGTTTCAGTAGAAACTAAATTTATTAACCGATTTCATAAAAAAGGAGATTACCAATTCTTAACACGTTTGTAAAATTTCACAAGTGTGTGTAAGTATGTATATATGTTTGTCCGCGCATTGTTCGGAAACCACAAGTCCGTACCTGACCATTGTTATTGGCTTGTACTTACTCGTACTTCAACTTGGGGAATAGTGTAAGTTTCATCAAAATCAAATAACACGTCGTTCGTTTTTTTACTAGTGCAGAAGTTTAGGAGATACACGAATTCAGGCCAATATTTAACAAAGACACTAAAAATAGTAAAATAAAAAACTTTTTACAAAAACATATAACCGACAAAATAGGTATAACTGAAAAGAGAAAAATAAATTTAAAACATCGTTCTAGAAGTCTGTGTCTAACATTTGGTTACGATTCTGCGTATTTTTGCCATGTGTGACTGCACTGGATCACCGTGGCCTAGTGCATGAGCGGCTGCAGCGGAGCGCTGACTGCGGGCCAGAAGGGCACGCTTGTGTTGAAGCTAGTTCAATCTGCGAGTTTGACTCAATTTCCCTCACGGCACGTTTATGTTTTCGTCTCATTTCCGGATTAGCGTGAAGATGAAAATTTATAAAGTCACCTTGAAGCGAACAGCCGGCAGCCGGCAGCCCGTGGCGCCGCAGCCCCTCGCGACCGGAGCCACGGGCTGTGGGGCGGTCGCCGGTAACGTGAGCGTTCGACAAATTGTGCCACATTATTTTTAATGATAAATGAATATAAACACATTTTTCATTTACACCGCCTCGTCTCGTCGCTAAAGTGCTGTCTGATGAATATTTTAGCATTTTGATGATTGTAAATAGTAAAATAAATAATTCTTTGATATTTTGGTGAGGATAGATGGTAATTAATATACCATACGTACTGGTGATTTGAAGACTTGGTGCGTGCGTCAGTGAAGCTCGTTATGTTGACCACGGCAGCGATACCCACAAAGCGTTCCGACACTAATGAGTTATATTGTGTCCGGCGCTCGCTGTCCTGTGCGGAGCGACATCCAGCAGCCGCGGTAACTCTACTGATACAGTTTTTAATTTAGCGCTCGTGTGGGAGGCGAGCCGACCAACTTATACCGTCGTGTTCCGCTTCCGGGTAGCAATAGTTTGTCCCCAACTTAGCCTTCACACATATCCGATACACGAGCTAACTTTTATTGCAGCGAGGCATTTCTGAGACTTAAGCCATTAGTGCGCTCGGGCCACAAGCGTCTTTGTCCGACTTCAAAAAAGGAGGTTCTGTATTTGTTTGTATGTCTGCGATTTTCTCAAAAACGATTGATCCGATTTGGATGATGATGATGATTTGAATTTCGTTAGTATGTAGTATATTAGGGTCTGTTGAAGATCTGCGGAGATAGCCTATGGAACTCTTCAATTACTAACAGCAAAGGACCCGCAATTGCGTGTGATCATATGCCTATGTATTGCTTTCACCGTTCCATAACATAACATCACACCTGTAAACTTTAAAGGAGAAAGCAGAAGTATAAGAGTTTACCGAAATGAAATGATGAGTGGGGAATGCAATCTCGTTAGCGAGATTTATCTCGTACAAAAAAAAAAATGCAAAAAAAACGACTTTAAGAAACCCGAAAAGCACTAATAAGTTAAAAATAATATTGAAACCTACTTATATTTTCGGGTTTTTTAAAGTAGGTTTTTTTTTGCAAAAAAATAAATTATTTGTAAGTTTTTAGTGAAATATTATATAAAATACTAGCTTCTGCCAGCGACTTCGTCCGCGTGGAATAGTGGTGCTCCGCTCCTATTGGGCTTAGCGTTATGATATATATAGCCTATAGCCTTCCTCGATAAATGGACTATCTAACACTGAAAGAATTATTTAAATCGGACTAACGGTTCCTGAGATTAGCGCGTTTAAACCAAATGGCAACATTTCCCTTCACTGCTCTGCTCCTATTGATTGTAGCATGATGGACAGTATACTATAACCATCTCAGGAGTATGACAAATAATTGTACCAAGTTTCGTTAAAATCCGTCGAGTAGTTTTTGTTTCTATAGAGTTTATACAGACAGACAGACAGACAGACAGACAGACAGACAGACGGACAGACAGACAGACAGACAAAAATTTTACTGATTGCATTTTTGGCATCAGTATCGATCCCTAATCACCCCCTGATAGTTATTTTGGAAATATATTTCATGTACAGAATTGACCTCTCTACAGATTGATTATAAGTATAGATAGATAGATATAGATAGATAGATGGGTAGGCCAGGTAAAGATGCTTTTTTTTTGTGTATGGCATCTCGCAGGTCAACCTAGAACGTTGTCGACTGCTTAACCGGGCTTGCCTGTGAAGTGCCTTAAATAAATTTAGGGCCTCCAGCCAGGGCTTAACTTACAAAACTAAGCGACTACACGCTAAGGGCACCCCCTAGTGGGGTGTGAAGATGCTTCTCGTATGAGAAAACGGCGTCGAACTGAAACTGAAACGAAATCCACTGCCGCGCATCTCGCATCCAGCGAATTCCCGCTACATTCACGAGGTGCCTATCTTTGAACCCAGGCATCAGATTTGCACTGTTAGAAACTTTCAGGTGTTGTTAGAACCCCCTCGAATGTCTATGGCCTCCATCACCAGACCTGGAATGGCACTTATAATCCATATGGATGCTAAGTTGTCATCAATATAAATTAATTAAGTCCAAGCACAAGGTAACTTCTGTAAATCGTTGAGGAGTTCCCTTAACTGTCCTTCGTCTTCATCATCAGACCCCTTATGACAGTCACAACCCATCTAGGTGTAAATTTATCATCAAAACAAATTAATCAAGCCTAAACACAAGGTAACTGCTGTAAATTGAGGAGTTCCCTCGACTGTATTTTGGCTCCATCATCAGATTGACTCCAGACCTTCATAAAATTGTAGTGCTTTAAAATACTTAATGAAAAAATTAACAAACGCACTAGTTGCCCCTAGGATTTTTGTTTGATATTAGAAGAGAAGACTGGTTGTTTCTTTCATTTGTTATTTGATAAACTTTGACGTACGTATCACGTCAAAGTTTACTGCTTAGAAGTTTATTAAAAACTAGTGGTCTGCTCTGGCTTCGCTCGGGTAGGTAGTCTTTGTTTTTTAAATATAGTATATTGGGATCTGATGAAGTTCTTCAGAGATAGCCAATGAAACTTTTCAATTTCTAATAGCAAAGGAACCGCGATTGCCTGTGATTGTTTTCACTATTCTATAACATCACACTTCTAAACTTTAAAAAAGAAAACAGAGGTATAGAGTTCACCCTTATTAAATGTGATGAACATTTGTCTGGACATTAGGATATTGTAATTTATTTAATGATGACGTGGCTGGGCGTGAGATTTGTTTCTCCCTCACGCATCCCGCTATCTCCGTCTAAAGCATGACTGCTTCGCATAAGGAGGTGACTGCTTCCTATTCCCACTCGCTTTGGACCATCAACATTTCCTCTCGCTTGATTCGATGCAGGAACCTCCCAAAATACCCGTGTCCGTATATAATTATCCCACTGTTATGTATGAAAAGAGGCCCTTTCATACATAGAACACATGAGCATTAATCACTATGCTTGTTAAGGTGGAATAACATCTAGGTACATTTTTATGACTTGAAAGCGCTTACTTTTAACAAATTCGTGACTTAATTCTTGAAGGTGAAATATATTAAGTGATATCAACCAAAAAAAAAGAAAAATATGTAAATACCGAGCTAAAAAAACCTAAAATATGTGGGATTCGAACTCGATGTATCAGATTCGCATAATCATATAATACAGCCCCTCCACTACAACGCTCGTTGACATTACAGGTAAAATTGACGTTCTAATGTTTTCAATTTTAATCACTGCCTATCTTCTTTAGATGATTTGCGTGATGATTTTCATGTCAAAGATTGTAATAATAGCCAAAGGCATAAATAATTATAAAAATCTGATAGGTCATCCCATTAAAAACTTATTTCAATACCTCACTGCTCATTCCCCATAATACTTAGTGTGATGATTTGTGGCCTAAGGCTTGGTCTGATTCATAATAAACATTTTTGGTGCATTTCAAGTAAAACTTTTCAGATGTTTTGGCGTAAAGCTAAAACAGTTTTTTTTTCTTACAAACTTAAAATCTATATTGTTCACCCTAGGGCTAAAATCTTGAAAAATTGTGAAACACGTATTTAATATTATTTACATTACGAAAAATAAAAAAAAAGTAAGTATAAATATATTCTAATATAAATCTAACTAAAATATTGCGTCAAAAAATTCCTCCTCATCGCCGTCAACTGGAAGTGTACCCAAGAGGCTGGTGGCATTGCCACGTTAGATGGCAATGCTTAGCCTTTGGCCAAAGTAAAAGCCAGCCTTTGGGTCACGGGAAGTGTCAACAAGCCGCTTCGCTAATTCTTTAAAAAGAAGGTGGGCCCTCGGACCCCACGACCCTAGAGTTTCAACCCCAAACGGCTCAAAAATATAGTTACCAATAAGGTTACTATACTTACGCCGCTTGAGGTTCTCCGCAGCCGCAGCAGCGGAGCCAACGCAGCACGCAGAGCTAGCAAGGTGGGATGGCGCAAGAGTATCGACACAGGTTGCGTCCCACATTAAAGGCCTACCCATCTTCCATGGAAATAATGACATACCGTCTGGTCTCTTGCCATCGTCACGTGCCAAGCCATTTGGTTCTAATACAGCTGGAACGCCGACGGCAACAAGAGCACGACGGATGATGTCATTTATATTTGCGTGCCGCGCGATACGGCCCGCGCTTCGGCTGCATGACAGGCCGTGGTGACCGAGGCTGTTGACAGCTTCGCCACAGTGGCAGCGATGAGGAGAGCAGCATGGCGCGCCCAGACGCAGGCAAACAGCAAGGCGGAAAGTAGTGTCATCAAACATGGTGCCTATGTTTGATGACGGAAGTGCTAGAAGCCAAATATTAATTATTTTCATTTTAGAGTGTTCCTACAAAATTTGAGTTTAATCGAATCAAAAATAAAACATCCTCCATACAAACTTTCAACCCCATTTTGATATATTTAGGATTGGAATTTTCAAAAATCCCTTCTTATTACTTGTCTAGGAAATAAGAGGTACCCCCTGTCCAAATTTCATTACTCTAGGTCCAGCCGTTTCGGCTCTGCGTTGATGAGTCAGTCATTCAAGTGTATGAGGTTGTCATTTTATATAATAGTATAGATATATAGATAATATAAAATACGTCAAACAATGGTTGATGCATAAAAGTCTATTGAAAAAAATCGTGAAAATAAATGTTTATCCTATAATACATATAATTTTTATTGTTTTTTTCCTAATTATTCAAATATTGTGATTATTACAAAAAAAAAAACACAAAACTGCCAATCTCGCGAGATCTCGAAATTGGCGAAATCTCGCAGTATTGTTATTCGTAAACTCGTGAGATCTCGCTTGAGCCCTAATCTCGTGAGATTTGCATTCCCTAGTGACGAGCATTAGACATTAGGCTATTGTAATTTATTTAAGTTACAAACTGACCCATTGAAATCGAGAAATATAAAACGTTTTTACAATGAAGTCGGTTCAAAATAGAAACGACTGCACCTGCAACCGAACCGGAGGCAGCTGAGTACCAGTGTTTATATGGAGCGACTGCTTATCTGGCCTCCACAGCCCAATTACCGGGTAACATGATACCCCATGAAGACTGGTTGTCAGACTTTCTAGTTTCTGACTACCAGACAGTCGTTATGCTGTCAAAGATCTAATAATTCTGGAAGTCGGTGGCGATAATACACAAATTAATCCCCAATTGGAGATTTTACCTTTTAGACCACGAGACCCTATAAAGATAGTCTCTCTTTTTCTTACAAAAATTATCCCAACATATTTGATCCCATTTTAAATAGTGAAATCTTTAATTTGCGGGAATAAAAGTCAGATTCTTCGACAGTTTAATTAAATTACTTCGAGGAATAAGGAAAGAATGTGTGGGTGGTGCGGGGGGCGGGGCGGCCTGGAGGGGGGTGTGATTGATGGACGGCGTCGCGGCTCAGCGGCAGCCGGCCGCGGCCACCGTCATAACACTAAAGCTCAAGCCGGCCCGTCACGCCGGCCGCTCGTTACGCCACGATCGCCTCTGAAAGTCTCCGATTGCCCTTGTTGCGCTAACTTAGTTAGCTCCGCGTTATGCAACTATGTAGCACAAGTCACAAGTTGCGGGACGCGGCTCCGGACCCCGGGCCCCGGGCCCCGAACCCCGGACTCCCGACTCGTTAGTAGCGTCGTGACTAGGCTGTGAGTTTATGCAAATGTGTGTGAGTTACTCAGTCAGCACTTGAGTAACAGGGCCACGGGTCAATATTAGCATTTTGAAGTTACTTTGATAATGTTGTAACTAACAAGGTGGTTATTATATCGCATCGCTACAGCAACGCCAGCAGTCTGCTGATATAGCGCTGGTTTAATGGAATAGATGGGTCGCTGGAGCTCTGCGCGCTGCACGTGGCCGCTGGCTCCGATCACTTGGAAGTAGGCGAGGGCGCGCCGGCCGCCGCTCTGCGGAGAGGGCGTGTTGTGTCCAGCGGCCGAGGGCTGGAGCGCACGCTCCGCGCCGGCACTGGCGCCGCCTGCGGGCAGCCGGTGCTGAGCCACTCGGCGGCTGCGGGACGTTTATTCTGTACTTTAGTTAAATATCTGTGATATCTACATTTTGTGCTTCAGTTAATTATCTATGACGGCGTCCAGAGAGAATCACCTCACGCCCTATTTAAAGAAACCTATAACTATTTCAAGAGTCCCGCCTGCATATCTCCATACCAAATTTCATATAAATCGATTCAGCCGTTTCATCGTGAAAGCGTAATCCTACTAATATTATAGATTAGACCGTATGTAGAGATGTATCATATACAAGAAATACATGTTAGCCTTAACTTACTGAATGGTTTTCATAAAAATGTGCACATTAGTACACACAGCTAGTTTAGGACCTGAATTAACGCATAAGATACTTTAAGTCCGAGTGCGCGAGGTAGTTCCGTAAGGGTGCGGGTGACCTTGCGGGAAACGCCTGCTAGGATACAAAGTCCTTTATTAATAACCGAATTAACGAATAAGCAGTATACGTCTTAACGAATAAATAGTGGCACATGTATTGTACATAGAACCATTCACATGGCGTTTGTACTGCAAAATATCGTACACCGTTTATACGTTCAAACGAATACTCAACGGACTTGTCAAGCAAATCGAATGAACTTTAACGTATTCGGTTTGCAGTGGCACATAATATAGCTCTGTTTCGTTCACACGGCAGCATGTTCACGTTCGTTTTTTATCGAATAGCAACCGAACACGAGGCTTCTTTTCATCGTTTCTAAGTTCATTGTATAACTTCTCAAATAGTTTAGTACGCCTTATTTATAGCATGTATCCAAATCTTCTGGTCTGTTGGCGGACAAAATGGTGGCGCCTTCGATTAAACCAATATAAAAGCCTACAACCAAGCGTGGATCCATCACTGACGTCCACTCACTGTGACAACTGTGTGGAAACTGCGGCTATTCGTTGTTACACGAATGAAAATTTACCATATGAACACCTGGTTGACTCTACGTTAAAAAAACGTTTAAAAAAAAAACGTGCAGGACAATGCCGTGTGAACAAGCCTTCGACGCGGCGACCGCCACTGCGCTACGAGTGCTACGAGTGTCAACACTGTCCGCGCTACGAGCGCGCTACAGTCGTAGCACACGTGCTACGAGCCACAATCTAATACAGCCGGCTATGAACGTCCGGGCGCTGTGACGCTAATGTGTCATGTCTGTGACAGCACTCGTAGTATATACAATGTAACAGTAGCGGTCTCCCGCGGCTCGTCCCGGGGCCTACGGCGGCACCCGGACATCACGTATCCGTGTAAATCTAGGTCATCAACTATGTGGGAAGTGGTGCCTGAGTGATAATGGCACCTGCATCTCGTGTACGAGTGTACGGGTTCGTAGCCTGGCAAGTACCAATGTAACTTGTCTAGAATCAAATTTACTTTCTAAGTATACCTACTTATCTTAGACGTCGTCGTCGTTAATGATATTAGTATAATTTTATTAAACTGTTTGTTGTTATTTGTTAAACTGTGGAAGCGTCTATAGGCGGAAATTAATTAAAATAAGTACCACATGAAAGCTTGGCTCAATTGTTAGCTTTAATTTATTCTACAATATTTTTCAGATTATATGAAATGTTACTTGTGCTATGTCATGTGTCATTTAAATATGTATCGTAAAGAAGTCTGCTTGTTTAAAAAAAAACCTTTTACAAATAAGTACTCATAAACTTTACAGTGGCTAATATTTTATAACCTAACTATTGATTAATGCTTTTTCACTGTGGTTACGAATTTGCTACGAGAGTACTACGCCGTAGCGAAATTCTTGCTTCGTTTGCACGACAAACATAAACTAGAAGGGACTGGCTGGAAAGGTATTTCGACGTCTCTGGAGCCCAGTCGAGCAGAGGCACAGCCACCCTGTCTCGGCGACATTCAAGCCGCTGCCAAGCCTCCGTAACTTCGATGTTGATGAAGCCAGAACCCTTAATGTGCCGTGACCGAGAGGGAATAACAAAAATGCTCATAATGCTTGAGTTAGTATCAATTTCAAGTTTCTAAGTTTTGTTGGTCACTCAGTTATGGATCATCAAAATTCTAAGGTACTTTTAGCGATTCCAATTTTAAGTGTCTACGTACACTTAAAATTGGAAATCTTTCTTGTATCATATTATACTGCCTGGCGATTACAAAGTTTATAAAGATTTATTGAGATGTCTATAATAATATCGACTTTGCTTTCATTAGATGTCACATCTTTTTGCAGTAGAACTGCGTGCCTTGCTTAACATGTTTTCTTTTTAATTTTCAAGTGCTGAATGGCCGCGGGCTTGCCCGGCGTGCCCGCTTGCCTGCATTATATTAATACAACAAATCACGCCTTTACAGACAATCTCTTCAGGCTCCGCCGTCTACATACACGTAATATTACTTGTAGGTCGGATTGGACGCTCACAAAACGGGTTCGTTAAATCCGAGAGTGGACGTCGGGTGGGCGAGGCTCGGCCGACGCTGACGTGCGGATTTAGTTGCGAGCCGGACATCATGCCGGATTACGTCTCGGAGGTAAGCAGGCAGCGCAGGCTTACTGACAAAAAGGCGCAGTTTGCCTCCGTGTACTCCGCTCTTTCCTCGCTCCGCTCCGGTTGCCGGTTTGACTAGCGAGTTAGAGGAGCACATTCCTGTTTAGCGAAAGTCGCGGGCGACTCATAACGAAGTATGCAACAAAGTAAACCAGCGCCGGCCCGCGTCCGCGAGCTCAGGGGAATTTTATTCCGAATTAATTTTATTGTATAGCAACGTTTGTTTTTTGTTTCGTTTGGCGCTGAATGTCGCCGCCGAGTGCGGCTGTCGCTGCTTTTGATTTAATGCCTTTTGTGTATGCTCCCTTTTCAGTTGCATTCCTGGTGGCTAAACGATCAGTTTTATTTTATTGTCAACAAATGTTTAAAATAAATTGTAGCAACTGGTTTTATTGTTGATTTTACTGATAACGTCAACAAATATCTTTTTAGTCAAAATATTTTAGAATCTTAATTTAGCTGCGAATAAATCGGTTATAACTTAAAATATAATCCTGAAATATGATTCTGAATTATGATTCGCTAACAAGGGCCGCTGTGCCCGACAAGTCGGCTGATTAGCCGGCGCCATATTGCGCTAGATTTGTCGATTGTCTTCGATTTAATGTAAATTTGATTCGTCCTTTCACTGCCGAACGCTGAGCGGCTTTCAATTGAAGTACTTATGTGTTTATGACGAGCGCCGACATTTCGAATGTCATTAAATGAACACAGTCATGAAGATAATACTCGGCAATTAGCCGCTTGTCTAATGTATATGCGCTGGTCCTTTTTTTTTGACGGTGGAAATCCTCACGGACGAACCGGGCCTGAGAAGGCCGGGAACAGTGCCGGACTCTTACCAGCGGACCCTTAACAGAAGACGTCATCTTAATGTCCCTCATCTTATTTTTGATGTTTACATAGAAACACCTATTCTTTAAATATTAAACTAATTTTATTGTGTTATTGTCGTGTTTAATTGTATCCAAGGCTGCGCCTATACTCTGATACTCTGCTCTTAACCTTACAGTTACCGGGGAACACGGTACCCCTTCGTAAGACTGGTTGTCAGACTCTCTAGCTTCGGATTACCTGTAACGACTGTCAAAGAACTACAAATGTTAACCGAGATCGTGCTTTCCGAGGCACGGAGGAGTCTCACTATGACAAAGATGTTCACCCATCTTCGGACCAACCGCGCCAAGCGCAGCTTAACCTTTTGGTCGGTCGAACCGTGTGGCTGTTACTTAGCCACGAGCTCCTCCGTATGACGTATGGTTTTTTTATAGTACCTACTGCATGACTCAAAAACTCAAAAAAATATATATTTCAAATAGGCATTTTTCAGGCACTTGTGAAACGTCAAGCTAGTTGCACGGTTCATGGATATCTGGAACGGAGGTAATACACCGACGGACTAATACACTGCATCAATGTTCAACACGCACCTACCTTTGAAAAAAACATTTTAATCAAGTATTCTAACTTTTTATAGAAATTTAAATTGAAACCTATAGTTTGGTCCGTTAACTTCATAACAGCGTAGTATCATTATCCCTAAGTGTATGTTTGAATATTGGAAAGGGCCATTCAATTTGTTTTAAACAAAAACTTGATGCAGTTTCTTTGTCTGGGGGTATAGTTTGGAGATTATCCAACTATACCAACTATATTTTTTTATATTGGTGTAGATAATCTGCCTAGCCTTTTCCCAACTATGTATGTTGGGGTCGGCTTCCAGTCTTAACCGGATGCAGCTGAGTACCAGTGTTTTACATGGAGCGACTGCCTATCTGACCTCCACAACCCAGTTACCGGGTAACACTGTACCCCTTGGTAAGACTGGTTGTCAGACTTTCTGGCTTCTGCCTACCCGTAACGACTGTCAAAGATGTACAAATGACAACCGGGACCAACAGCTTAACGTGCTTTCCGAGGCACGGAGGAGTCTCGCTGTCAAAGATGGTCACCCATCCACGGACCGACCGCGCCAAGCGCAGCTTAACCTTTGATTGGTTGGACCGTGCGGCTGTTACTTAGCCACGAGCTCCTCTATATCTCTATATTGCTGTAGATAATATTAGTAGAGATATCCAGATTGAACTACTTCACATTTTCGCATAGGACAGCTTGGCGTTGTATGTATGTAACACAAGTGACTTGACCCGAGCGCATGAACAGCAAGTGCAGTCAAGATCGATCCCTATATTAAATGAAGTACTGCAGGCACGCGGCGCCCGGCGGTAATAAAAACGTCAGATTCAAATCCTAGTCATAATGGAATGGAATCGGAGACGGATTGACAAACGATATCTCGTAAGAGCACAGATATTGGCACAGTCGAGAGTGCGCACAACTCCTTGTCACTACCTATCGAAGTGGAATGACATTCAGTACAGCAATAGATATAAGGTACGCCCTGATGAGTATTACATTGAAAGAGTTGTTTCTTTATACTTATATAACAAGGAAATAATAGTATTGTCTTGCTCTGTGACTATAGTGTGTGGTGCTTTTAATTGTATAATTGTTCGTACCGAGCTGTTTGCTCCGAGGCAGTGGCGCTCGGTCAAATTCTAATATTTTAAAGATTGTTTGCAAGTGAAGGTAGCCGTAGTCGTCAGACGATGTCAGTGAAGGGGCGAGAGCCTGCGGGCGAACACTCCTCGCCGCCCCTTGCCACACGCAATAAATGTTCGCACAGCTTACTGTACAACTGGCTTGCTGGTGAGATGTGGGTAATGTTACTCATTTACATTAGTTAAGTTTGGTGCGTAAGTGAAATGTTACCCTTCGTAATAATGGAGGCAGGGTTTATACATAAAACATAGAACGCATTAAAAGCACAATTTGTTTGAAACTCCGCAATAATGAAGGTAAAGTAATTTAGCAAACAGTATCATTCCCCCAGCTGTCAGGCAACGGAGCATCTCAGGACAAACACTATTTAGTGCCGCACAATGACTTCTTTAAACAACGCGAATGTACCCGGGGCAAGGGGCGGAAGGGTGAGGAGGTGAGGGGCGAGGGGCGAAGTGGCGGTAGGCTCTCCCGCGCGTAATATAATATGCGGACGTGGCGCGACTGACAACCGACGCAGATAAAAACACAAACGATACCAGCGACCGCATCACTGTGTAATAATGGCTGCAATTTATAATAGTCGACACGAAATGACTACATCGCCGCGCTCTGCGGCCAGCGGTCAGTATCACTTCCCGCTAATAAGTCTCCGCGAGGCGGAGCTCGCTTCTTATTGTCTTTTACCGGGTGCTTCAGAATTTATTGAGAAGACTGATTGGGAATGTTTGGTATGAATTGAGATAGTTTGTTCATATTCACAATATGTAGAGCGTCCGGGACGATTACGGGGAACTCTAGAGGAGCAGGTCGCCAGACCGTGTGGCCGTGTTTCATCCTACTAGCTCTCGGAAACCGAGCCTCAGCAAGCTCCTTATTGTATAACCATTTTAGCACTCCTTGGATGGTAATGCATGATCCTAAATCGATGTTCAAGCAGTAATATTTGAGCAGCGTACACCGTGCCTGACCTAACCGCGCCGCATTATTTCTGTCTGATTAATGTTGTGATAACGAAACTTTCATAATATTTACTCCACTCTTATAGAACACATTATTTAAATAGATGTTCCAATCGGATTCTCATCAATCACAGTTAGTTCGTCTTGTGATTGATGTTAGAGCGTACTTGTTCAAGAGCACTGTGGCATATCACACTCGTGTAGTGTGCTGCGTGTGGGTACGTCGTGTCAAAGTAATGAGGCGTGCGAGTATGCGAGTAGTGCTTCACGGGGCTTCAGTGACCGCTCGTCCGAAAATAACTCAAATGATGAAGTAAGTAAATTAAAGCGCGTCACAAAGGCGGCCGCGGGGATGCCGCCGTCCCTTTCTTAGCGGCTCGGTTTACATGGCGGCCGCGCGACCGGCCAGCCCCGCGCGGCCTCAGCGGACGCGGCTCCTTCAACAAACACCTCCTGCTAACGAATAGAAGAAGAAACAACGGCATATGAGTAATAAGTAGGCACTTCGGTAACCCGGTTACTATATCCAAGAGTTAGTCGGCAGCATTAAGCATCTGCTTTTTCATGACTTGGGGTGGATTGAATAAGCAATCCAATCACTCTTACACGCTTGATACGGCCCGGCCCGCCTACACCTAAACGTTACTACACGAGACTCGCTTGATAGGTAACGCTGCGTAATGCAACACATTACGTGTCACCGACGTCGGGAAACGATTAAATTGCACCGTCGAGTGGCGGCAGCGTGGCGAACATTATGAATTTAAGCCCATGCTCCGTCCGGCGCACGCGGAACTGACAATCCATCTTACAACTTTTGGTTCCCTTTTAAATACTCAATTAGTTCGCTTTCAAAGTTGGTCTTTACTTAGTTTCATCCAGTCAGAATCTGACTCAGATTTCGTTCCATTCCCTGCCATTTAATTAAAAATCAGACGTTTGTGTTTAACTGAGCGTCATGTTTTTTTATTTGTAGCTATTTCCAACCACTGCCTATTATATGCTATTACTAGCTTTCCGCTAGCGGCTTCGCCCGCGTGGGCTATATGAATTCTCAGCCCGATCGGTTTTGAAATTGACAAAGTTTCATACAAAGTTTCATACAAACTTTCATCCCCTATTTTATCCCCTTGGGGGTAGAATTTATCAAAATCCTTTCTTAGCGGATGCCTACGTCATAACATCTAGCTGCATGCCAAATTTCAGCCCGATCCCTCCAGTGGTTTGGGCTGTGCGTTGATAGGTCACTATGTCAGTCAGTCAGTCAGTCAGTCAGTCACCTTTGAGTTTTATTTATATTTAGATTTAGATTGCAATTATATACTGTGTAACCAACTTCCAAAAAGAAGGAGGTTCTCAATTGGACTGTATGTTTTTTTGTGTTTGTTACGTGACTGCCCCGCCAATTATGAATTGATTTTAATAATTATTTTTTTATTTGGTACTTCATACTTCAGATACTTAATTTTTATTTTGTGTCAGAACACTCAGACTCGAAAATATTTTTTTTTTACAAAAAATATGTACAAACCTATTCTAAACACACTGAAAAGAGAAGCCGGATGTATTTTTTTTTGTTTAAAAGTCACAACTATTTTTTACGAATAATACATATACTTAACACATAAAAATAAATAATCAAAACCTTATTCGGTACTCACTGCTGGTACATTTGAAAGAATGATTGAAATGTACACATCCAACAGTAAGCTTTATGCTTTGTACTAGAGACTAGAGAGCTACGTGACAGTGAGGCACTGATTGATTAAGGACCGGGTGGCAGGCAGCAGCGCTCGGCGCTCGGCGCTCGGCGGCCACACTCCGCTCCAAATGCGAGCGATTGGTGGCGCGCCGTCGAGTGACGTCGGTGACGTATGTGCTCAACTTAGTGGAATACGATCGGGTCAGCCTTCACAGCTTTTACGGAACAAGATGGAGTAGGCTTTAAGTGAGTTAGTGCCGTACGTCGTTGACGTGTCACGAGCGAAGCGCCGCGCTGGCGCGGTGCGGCGTGGTGCGGCGCGGCGCGGCACCGATGAGTGCGCGGGGCGCGGGCCACAAATTGGCAATTTGAAATGGCTCGGTGTCGCGGCCCGGGATCATCGCTCTTGTTTCATTATCGCACACGTGCACGTGTAAAGCCCTTTGTGACGGATTCTTTTGATCTATAAATCGATCACACGTTGGAAATTCATACTGTAATTTGATCGTACCGAATTTTTATGCATACGTTTTATAAAACGATAAATAATACGTTTGTTGGCTTTGGGCCTTGGGCCACATTAAGTAATTTTCTTGTACCTACCAATAAATTAAAAGTAAATCGATGAAAGTATTTTTTAAAGCTTGCAGCAAGCGCCAGATTGCGAGTGTTCCGGCGGGAGCCGTCGGAGTCTCCCGGCGCGGGCGGGGCGCGCTCGGCGGGCGCCGGGTCTAAATCTTTTTATTTATATTCGTGACATCGGCACATTTTCCTCAAAGGTATGCTGTGGACCAGATTTATCAATTGTTTTCCTTTTACACGAATACCCCTAATAGGGAGTAATAAGTTATCAGTGTTTTATGTATGTGAGTTTTTTTAGTTCGCCATAACGTCTGAAGGCCTAAACTGATTTAGATGTAAGAAGTAGGTATCATTAGTGACCTTATCACTACCTATTAAAAATGTGGGAATAACTAGTACCGTAAGCAAAGTAATAATATTAGGAACGGGATGCAAGGTCCTGGTGGTGCGTGGTATTTATAGTGGATTCTGCTGATGCTGGGCGTAGGCTTATTAATAACACACGGAGCGTCGATAGATGCAAGATAGATGTTGACAGTTGAACAAATTGGCATAACAATAGAGATGTCAATGCTGCCAACATGAAACTCCTTGTGAGCAACAAGGAGTTCATGAAAGATATAGAAACTATTTAATCATTATTTAGAAAGAAGAACAATATATGATACATATTAGATTTAAATAATTAGGTATAATAGTGACGTCACGGTTGTTCCCTGTGCTTTTAACAATAACGTGGATGGAATAGAAACTTAAACTTAAATCTAACGTAAATAAAACCAAATAATTGTATGTACTATTTTGTAAAAAAACGGGAATAAAATTGATTTAAACATCACTTATAAAAATAAACAAATACAACAATCAAATAGTATCACTTTTCTTGGATTAGCTCAAGATGGGCGTCTTGGGTTGATCACATTGATAACATATGTGAAAAACTCAGTAAGTTTGCTAATGTTCTATGGCGTTTATCTTAGATACTATGTTAGATACTTAAAAAGTTAACAAGTAACAAGCTATATTACAGGGTTATCATGCATAATACGAGTATGTTGGTTCAATACTGCGTTATGGCATACTGGGATGAGGAAATGGTGCATCTCAGAAGAGTTTTCGTGCCACAAAATACGAGCCATATGTAATGTAGAAGTACTCACTTACTGTAAACCACTATTTAGGAAACTTAGAATATTATAATTTAATTAAAAAATGATGTACATGAATACCAACAATGTCTTCAAGAATTAAGTAATGATTTAAATGTTAAGCTACTATTATACTACTGTTGTAAGAACTTTGTAACCATATGTATCTGCAAATAAATCTTTGACTCTTGACTCTTAGCTAACTTATAGGATTTGTTTCAATAAACGTGCCACTAGTGTATAGTATGAACTGCAGAGTAGTCGACGAGGGTGAGGCGACGTCAGCGCTCGCCGACTGCTGCAGGCGCATGCATAGTGTGCGGCGGCTACGACAGGCTTCTTCTTCGAATACTGTCATATTTTTAGGGTTGACCAAAAATGTTGCGACCAATAATAGTAAAAAGAACCCTTATGGTTTTACTTCGTCTGTCTGTCCGTTTGTCACAGATGATCATTTCAGTAAATACTAATGTTATCGACTTGAAAGGATCAATTAAAAAGAATGATTGTCTATGCGTATTGCGAATTAAATTACCTAAAAAAAGCTTGTTTCAACATGATGGTCCCCTGATCTCAGTCATATCCTAGCTCGACATAAATCAAGCCAGGTCATCCAAGTTTTAGTGAAAATAAGTCTCTTGATTTTCGTGATTGTTTACGAGCTTCGGAGTCCAAACGGCTTTCAATGAATACAATTCTGAAAGTTATCTTTCCAGCTATATCTACCTACAACAATGTAACAAATAGACTTATTTTAATCTTATGCCTGTTATTACGGAAATAAAATAATTAATATTTCTTAGATTTTTTATTAGCGTTCTTCATTTTCAATTTTATTTCTCACTAAAACACAATGAATCTCTGATAGGACGTAAGCAGGACGTCAATTGACTATAAGCACCTTACACAGCAGCTAGCAACAACCAAGAATAGCTAAGTTATTGAACAAAATACACAGTACAAACTAACAACACTCCTTTCCTTTCCTGGGGCCCACTCTCTTTCTTATCTATATCAATGATCTCTGCAAACTAACTCTTGACAATTGTAAGATCTTCACATACGCGGATGATACTGCTCTTGTCATAGATGGTGATGACTGGCCCCAGGCATACCATAACGCCGAGGCTGCGCTCTCCTCTGTGATGAAATGTCTGTCTGATAATTAACTTACCTTAAACGTTGAGAAATCGGTACATGTTCCATTTGCCATTAGGTCAAATCTTTGTCCCCCAAATTCCCTGATCTTACAAGCTCACGCTTGTGGTTCCTCAACGCAGTGTTGCTGCCTCTCACTTGCTAGATCTCCATGCGTAAGGTACCTGGGAGTACTTATCGATCAGCATCTTAACTGGCACCCACATATAATCAAGGTCACGTCACGTATACGTTAACTCATATACGTTTTCAAGAAGCTACGTAACTCTGCTGATAGTGAAACACTAAAGCTTGTATACTTTGCACTTTGCCGAGCTGTGCTAACGTATTGCCTTCCTGTTTGGGGTGAGAGAGCCCAGAGAGCTGTCCTCAAAGTAATGTTCTCTCGTCCACGAAGGTATCCCACTGTACAGCTCTACTCTGACTGCAGGGTTCTCACTGTCAGACAACTTTATGTGCTCCTGTGTACCTTACGCAAGCACTCAACGCGTCCCCATGAGGACCTACTGGCCGGCTTAAACATAATGTTTTCCCTCCCGAACGCCATAGAACTGCTTTTGCCAGACGTCAATACTATGTGATAAGCACTATAATGTATAACCAATTAAACAAAAAAATAAAAATGTATTCTTGCCTTAAACGTCAGTGCAAAACCTTAATTAGAGACTACCTTCAAACATTAAATTATGAAAAGACTGAGGATCTTCTGCTGGGTATTTGTCCATAGTCTCGTATGCCTTAGTTACTTATAGCTACAGTTACTTACTAAAAACTCACACACTTTCTACACATACACCTACACACACTCACCATCTTGTTTTCGTCTTTACATTACATTCTGCTCTAGCTTCTGTTATTATTATTTTACTTTTTTTTAGTTTAGTCACACGAGTTTGATTATGAATTGTCCTCTTTTTAATATGATCATGGCTTTGTTTGTTACGGAGAATCACTGACTCCTAAGTTACAGGCCGACACCTAGTTTAGGAGTCAGAGTACCTTATACTTCTGACCTTGATAAGCCTATATGTTCATAGTCATAGTTTTACGATGTAAACGCTGTTTTTTTTGTGTAAAATATTTTTTTATTATTATTATACTAGCTTCTGCCAGCGACTTTGTCCGCGTGGAATACTGGTGCTCCGCTCCTATTGGTATAGCGTGATGATATATAGCCTATAGCCTTCCTCGATAAATGGACTATCTAACACTGAAAGAATTATTTAAATCGGACCAGCGGTTCCTGAGATTAGCGCGTTTAAACAAAATGACAACATTTCCCTTCACTGCTGTGCTCTTATTGATTGTAGCATGATGAAAAGTATACTATAACCATCTCAGGAGTATGACAAATAATTGTGCCAAGTTTCGTTAAAATCCGTCGAGTAGTTTTTGTTTCTATAGAGTTTATACAGACAGACAGACAAAAATTTTACTGATTGCATTTTTGGCATCAGTATCGATCCCTAATCACCCCCTGATAGTTATTTTGGAAATATATTTCATGTACAGAATTGACCTCTCTACAGATTTATTATAAGTATAGATTATTACACTGACGAGTACCCCGAAACGCAGAAAAGAACAGAACAGAAAGGAATTTTCATATAAGTTTATGAACGGAAAAACTCAATGATGTTATGAATGACTTATAAATATTATCATTGTCACCCCGAGTGTCAGCCAAATATATGGTCTGTACCAATTGATTTCACGAAAAATGTAAACAAATTCGTAATCATTTTGTTCTAATTCTTCCACAGAAATTAACAAAATGGCGTGAAGATGGCAATTTTTGACAATTTCATGCTCTCAACATCATTCTTCATCATTTAATGCCATTTTATTGATCTATGTGGGAAAATTAGAACATAAATAGGTTATGATTTTGATTTTGTTTAAATATTTCGTTAAATCAATTGGTACAGTTAACCACAATTGTGTGTACAAAGTTGCCACAGGATTTAATTGTGTTACAGGTTTTTAAACATAAAGCAATTAATTATGTCGTTTCAAATGATTTAAGGATACAAATACAATTATTATCGAATTCCTCTATTTTTTCTTTACGATTTGGTGCACAAGTACCTCAGGTACATTTTTGGGCAAAGTTGTGTGGGCTTTTGGTGATCTCCTTTAGTACACATGTAGTTTATGTTCCGCGCAGCAGTTCCCTCAGGTCGCGGGCGAGACCGCGGCAAGCGGCTAGTCTTCTATATAGTGGTTAAAGTCGATTGTGAAATCTGCTGAAGGTATATTTCGTTTTATCTAAATCCGGGTTTATCCAGTTCGTGGTGAAATCGGTTGAAAAAATCCTTTTGTAATACATCGTTCCAGAGCAGCAAGCGCGTGGAGCGATGCTTATAGATAAGTGTGCGGAGGGGACGGGTGGGGGTGTTTGCGGCGGCAGCGGGGAAGGGTGGTGGGGGTCCTGGCGTACCGACGCGATTAGCCACTACAATTGAATAAGGCAGGAATGGGCACCAAGGCTGAGAATTCGACCTTCCGCGAATACTTGTCGCCGTCAAAGGGAACGGAAGTAAGTAAATTATGCGATATTGTGACGACGCGGCGCGGACTGCGAGCTGCTGCCACCGCACGGTGCGGCGCGGCGCGGTGGATGTACCGCACGCGACGGCGATATGCTGAATAACTTTATGTATAACGAGACTAGCGAACAACGTGGCGCGCCGCAATCGTATATCAGTGACGAGAACTTTCCGAAAGAAACTGTGAATACTCTGGTTGTTTGTGTTGTTGGCTGAAGTTGTTCGTTCGTAACAGACGCCGCGGTATCGGCACACTCGTACGACACACTGCACTAAGGTTGTAACCACGGTTCAACTTCTCGTTGCGCTATAATTACGCGGCAAGTGTTTAAGCGCACTGCACGCACGGTGGCGAGGGCACAACTACCCGCCACGCTCTTGTGTGCGGCTTTTGCTAAAGAAAAGGTTAAGGTACTGCTTTATCTTATCTACAGTATAGAATAGAATAGAAATATTTATTTGTCAATGTAGGTAAAATTTACATTAGGTGTTACATTCTTAAGCTGGTTCGCTACATTGTACCCATAGGCATACAAATTTTATTAATTACTTAAATTATAATTATATTTACTATTTTAATTAAACAATTAGACTTAAAGTAAACAAAAACGAATAAAATCTTAACGGCCTTAAACTAATCAGACTTATACTCTATAAATTCCGGGTATAGGTGATGTATACGTTCCGGGACAATGTGAGACAGCCTGTAAGAAGGAAACCTACCATCTACGCTCCGCTAGTCAACCAGCCCTGTCGGTGGCGGCGACCTCTCGCGTCCGGCACTGGTTCGAGCCATGTTCCGGAGCGAGGTGGTATAAGAACCAGTCATGCTAGAGAAGAAGGAGGGAATTTTAACTAAACGAGTGATGGCAGCAGCATCACTAACGCGAAGTTTGTGCAGTGAACAGTTTTAAATACAAGTATACCAGGCGTTGATAGAAATTGACCTAAATATTTCAAGAAAAATAGAACGACAATTCGACATTCTAAGTTTTAAAATAATACGCAACATTGTTTTGCTAAAAAAATTTTTTTTGCAAAAAAAAACCGACTTCAAAAACCGAAAAGCACTAAAAAGTGAAAAATAATACTAAAACCTACCTATATTAATAAACCTAACCTAATCTACAATTAACCTATAATAAAAAAAAATAAAATTTTTTGGCCAGGTAAATATGCTTCTCGTATGAGAAAACGGCGTCGAACTGAAACTGAAACGAAATCCACTGCCGCGCATCTCGCATCCAGCGAATTCCCGCTACATTCACGAGGTGCCTATCTTTGAACCCAGGCATCAGATTTGCACTGTTAGAAACTTTCAGGTGTTGTTAGGACCCCCTCGAATTTCTATGGTCTTCATCACCAGACCTGGAATGGCACTTATAACCCATATGGATGCTAAGTTGTCATCAATATAAATTAATTAAGTCCAAGCACAAGGTAACTGCTGTAAATCGTTGAGGAGTTCCCTTAACTGTCCTTCGTCTTCATCATTAGACACCTAATGAAAGCTACAACTCATCTAGGTGTAAATTTCTCATCAATACAAATTAATCAAGCCTAAACACAAGGTAACTGCTGTAAATCGTTGAGGAGTTCCCTCGACTGTATTTTGGCTCATCATCAGATTGACTCCAGACCTCCTAAAAATTGTAGTGCTTTAAAATACTTAATGAAAAAATTAACAAACGCACTAGTTGCCCCTAGGATTTACGAAAATTCCCCTGGACTTCTCTGGGATGCCATCATCAGATCTTGGTTTCCTTATCATGGAACTATTTGGGAAGTATACCCTTTCCAACAATAAAAGAATTTTTCAAATCGGTTGGCAAGCGACGGAGTTATGCGCGAACAAACATAAGAAAAAATACAAATATCCGAATTATTTTGTTATACCGTGTGTATAGGTTCAGTTTAAATTCAAATAATAAGTAATTTGGAGCAGGCTGCGTGTGCGGCCAGTGTGGCGCCTTGTCGGACCTCGAGCAACTGCGTGTAAGCCGGCGCAATGACCTGGCTGGCACTCGACAACCGCTCTCAATAACACATCACTTGATATCTGTCTCAACTGCAAATATATGTATTTATTCGTGCTTATGTCATATATTTTTGTAATATTAAATTTTCCGAGACGAATGATATCATACGTTTTACATTAATATTTTTGCAAAGGATTAGATGTGTTCAGATATCATTCTTCATATTAATATTTTCATTTCAAGTGTCTCGGGCACGTCGTCGCGTCGCTCGCAGCGCACGCCGTGCTCGTGTCAGCCACATGGCTGCAACGCGCGACTTGTACCTACCACTGCGTAGTGCGTGCCTCACTGTACTGCAGTTCGTAACGCTAGCCACGCGCGAGATGGGCTCGGCATTCTTAGCCGGAATGGCCGGGACTAGGGAATGCAATCTTGTTCTCGCGAGATCTCGGCCTTTTTTAGCAAGATTAATCTCGGAAGAAAAAGGGCGAGATCTCGCGAGTTTAACGAGATCGCACTCGAGCATAAAAACGTCTTAGAATCTATTATATCTAATGGATCTACTGAGTACACATAGTTTTATGTAATTGATGATAATATCTCAGTTTAATAGTCAACTCAACTTAGATAATAAGTTTTTTTCCTAATATATTCAAATATTGTGATTAATTGCAAAAAAACCGACTTCCAAAAAAAACTGGTAAGTAAAAAAATAATTTTATTTAAACGCTTATCGACCAAAACATCGCTCTAGAAGTCGGTGTCTTGTAAGTTACACTATTGTTGTTGAGGTAACTAACAAAAAAAAACATAGTCGAATTGAGAACCTCCTCTTTTTTTTGAAGTCGGTTAAAACACACAAAACTGCCAATCTCGCGAGATCTCGCTGTATTGGTATTCATAAACTCGCGAGATCTCGCTTGAGCCCCAATCTCGCGAGATTTGCATTCCCTAGCCGGGACAATAAACAACAACCGACAGCTGTCTATTTCGGTTTATTCATGTTATTCCTTATTCCGCATTTTATATATTAATATCTGTCGGAGTAAAGATGAATTCAATATGAGCTCTCATGTCAAAGGTTAAATACTATTTATTGCGTGGAGTCGGCACGATGCCGGCGCATAATTAAAAAGTTATTTCAGTGCTATTTGGTTGGGCGCGGTAAACAAACGAGCGCGCAATAATGAGCGGCACACCGCGACTAATGACACCCGGACCACCGCCGGACTACCGCCAGACCGCCGCACAGCCGGACGGGACGCACTACTAGCTCGATACGGGACACCAAATAAACAATAACTTGATTGATAGTGGAATATGGTATCGATAATTCGGTCACCGTATAGATACCAGCAATATTTAGATGAAGAATCTTTATCATTATTTTATGTTCATAACAATAGAATATTTAAACTTATTCAGCTAATTTAAGGTAAGGTTAAGTAAGATGATATAAAATGCCTTTCCAACTTGTAAGTACAACTGTGTGTCGTTTCTGTTGGGTACCTAGGCTTCAATGGCAGTCTAGCGGAAGTAAGCGGATGTTAAATAGCTAGCAGAGCTTGGTGGTCTGCAAAACGCTGTGAGCTGCGGACGTCGGGTCCCTGCGTGGAGCGGAGCTGCGCCTGGCAGGCGGCGTGACGCGATGGCCACGAGACGGCGCCCCTTCCCTGACATCACTGAACATTCAGTTTGTCTAATACGCGTGGCTCTGTAATTAACAATTCCTCGGCTCCGGCGGCGGCATTCTTAATTAACAGAATAGCGGTCAACAGATTCTATCTATTAATGTTGCTTCACGTCTCCGTTGAGACTGTAGTACCTATATCGAACAAATATTTCATGATGTTGTCATTCTGACACTAGTCTTTGTTTTAGAACTAAAGTGTTGGTGTCGTTCGGCAATTCTCGGTGGAGTGCTCTGTATTGGCTGTTCATAGAATTTTATTGCAACGGTTTTCCCGAACGAGCACGAACCAATTGAACGAGACATTATTTCGTTGCATAATTAAACACATAAATCAGAGGTGGCAGCTGCGACCGCGCCGAGCTGGCGAGCGCGCCGAGCTGGCGAGCGCGCCGAGCGCCTGCACCAGCTTACTTGTTAGCTACCCATTGTGATAGCGTGATATATAGCGTGATAGTAATACATCTATAGGGTACTTCCCGTTCACCTAGAATCATGAAATTTTACAAGAAGTAAGGACGTTTACCTTTTTTTGTACAAATATAAAGGAAAAAAGCCGAATACCGTTAATTTGTAGGTGGATCACATAAAAAACAGACTTCGAGAGCGATGTTTCAGCAGAAACAAGGTTTTTTTTCTTCTTTTAAGTTTTTGGAAGTCAGTTATAGCTACAGGAAAAGTAGCGAATATAATTTAATCCATACTTTACCAGACATGTTTGACCTTCAATGTCCCTCGAGGAATAACGACACACTTAATGGATCCAGAACGGGGACGCAATTATTCGAGTAAACTTAATATGGGTATCGATTTCAACTTTTATAAAATGAAATTGCCATGGAGTTTTTTTTGGCAGTTTTTAGGGTTCCGTAGTCGACAAGGAACCCTTATAGTTTCGCCATGTGCGTCTGTCTGTCCGCGGCATAGCTCAGGTGTTCTTAGTGTTAGAAAGCTACAATTATATACATAGGTACATATTGGTCACGCTAACAAAGTGGTAGAATAAAATTCTGAAAAATATATTTTTAGAGTGCCTTCCATACACGTAAAGTTGGAATGAAAATTGTTTTTCTCGTGTATCCCGTCGAGTATGTTATCATTGGTTAGGTCTTTCAGAAATAAAGCAGTTATGTGAAGATCATTTTCCAATTTAGGGAGCCGTTTGCGAAATATTAAGCTTCAAAATGCATGCATATGTTGTGCGAGCCTCTAAATTCTGAATGGCTGCTCCTTTTCTGAAAAAAGTCGCAGTCGAGCATATATTATGAACTTAAAAGAAAAAATATCACGGCTAAATAGGCTTTACCGGTTACAGAGTTATAGTCTACCAATTAAACCTATTACGGAACCCTATTGCGCGTGACCTGACATGTACTTGGACGGTTTTTTCTCAAAAAGAATAACTGTCTTTTTGATCATTGGCTACTTAAATTCAATTCTAATTACATTTTTTTGACTTTCAAAAGTGCTTTACAAGATCTAATTAAAATAAAAGATTTTAAATTTGCATTTATTTTCGATTATGTATGATAATGCTATACAATAAAATAAACTATTATTTTAAAACAAATAAAATTAATTTGAATAACTAAATAAAAAAATATGTTTTTCAGTCTAGTCTAGTCGAGAGAGACGAGAGTAGTGCATGGAGCGAGAATGACGGGACTCTTGCCGTGGGCGGCCGGCGCGGCGCCGGCGACCGCGCTGGGCACCGCGCGTGGTGCTCTGGAAGCGGGGCTTCATTCACAATACTAGTGATACTATTATCACATCATAAAAAGTAAATTTGTTCTAGTAGGCTCGCGTCGCGCCGCAGGTGAGGTAGGCGCCGTGGGGTCGCTGGGGCGCCAGGGACGCCGGCACGCTGGGGGAGCGCCGCTCGTGTGCCACGTCTGCTCGTGTAAATCGCTTCCATTTGGCACTTCGTCTTCGAAGTGGCTTAGAGCTAAATATAAGTATATTGAGTGCTCAAGCGCAGCTCTCGTGGAGTGCTTGCCGTGTTTGATCACGACTTGCGGCAAGCTTTGTGATCGCCCTTTCTTCTTTAGGATCCTATATTGAAAATTATAATATTCTATGCTTTTACATATATCTTATCGAATAGAGTTGTAGTCCAAGTGTTGACACTAGTGGAGATACTCTGATCCGTGAGTCATGCCAGACAGCAAGTCTTACTGACTGCTCAATATTTAGATAACAACCCTTGAATATTACTTATGTAGATTTTCTGAGAGGACAAGAATAAGAACAGAAAGATAACAATCTAATTAAATTTTCAAACAAGTTACATAATACACCGTGGTCATAGTAAGCTTTCGAACAATTTCAGCAAATAGGATAATATAATTTGAATGATATTGATCGCCCTATTCAGGAAGTACGCGCGTTGTGTTGGTGGCGGGCGCAGCGGGTCCGAGTCCCCGCGCCACACTCGCTTCTGCTCCATACATATCCTCCATAGCTACGCACATCCACAAAAATGAATGATTCGTAGGAGATGGCGGCGTGTGTCGTGTCACGTTTCTTGTCTCTTCGTACTCAACACTGCGTACATATTGTAAGAAGTCGTGACTCCGCCGAGGACGAAGAGCCCTTTTCCGAAACACGAGTATGCGAGTTCGAAACCTGGAATTAGAACTAGGACGAATATCTATCTGGCGAAACACTTATTCTGATTATTAAAAATATCCGAAACGTTCTGCTGGAATGACCTATTTTATTTATAGAACAAAACATTATTTTCTTCAGGCGATAGTAAATGATTTGCCCACATGAGCACAGTGTACCCGAGCGGCCCCGCACAATAACAGCTCACATCAGTTGGGTAAACAAGCGCTAACACTTCGTCGGCGCCCGTCAATACATCCAGCCTACATTAGTGAACTCCACGGTTTGTGTAACTCTGTGGTTTTATTTAATTAGCGCCAAGCTTTGTAATCAGCCCTAAGTTGTGCGTTAATCACGTTAAACAGCGCGCGCTCGATCACACGCGCCTCTACATAATAGTGTCGTTATATATTATGTGCATTATGTATTTGTTTGACAGCGCTCCGCAGTTAATTGGTTCAGCTTGTAATTGGACGAGTTCCAATATGTTTACTAAATTAATTCTCCATCACAATCCAGTGATTGGAATCCGATTGTTGTGTAGCCCCGCAAGTGAGTGCTCCGCGCGTTCAGTTTCGACATTATGTTATCTGAACTCTGAACGTAGCGCTGAACACAATCCCACTGCCGCACCGGCGGCAGCTGGCGGCAGCTAGCGGCAGGCGGCAGCTGGCGGCAGGCGGCGGCAGCTGGCGGCAGGCGGCGGCAGCTAGCGACCCCCGACGTTTGTTTCGATTGGTGTGCTTGACGACTGTGCTCCGGGCGATGGTTCACGCAAACGCATTACACAAGTAGTAAGATCAATTGGTCTGTTGCCAACCCAGACGCACCAAGCTCACCATTTTATTTAGGTCTTACGAAAGTATCAGATGAAATGAGACGCCCCTAGCTTCATGCTTAGCTAGATCTGGCGGATTTTAGTCACGAATTCAGCTGACCCTACAAGTGATTGACTTCTGACACTCGTCTTCGGTGTAATGGTACATTATTTTAAATCACCAGTAGGTACATACACAGGCCGTATTCTTTGGATACACGAAACTTGGAAAATATCAGCCATTTACGTCATTAAAAGTTTCATAATCAAATACTTAAACAGGAATGTTGGTAACAATACCTTACCAAGCGACCTTACGAGGGGCCTAACAAGTTATCAAGCGCTATAATAAGTATTGAAAGATTTATTCAAAGCATGGATATGCAAGTCAGGGTGGCGGACCGGCTCCGACGAGTGCGAGTCTGCGTCTATTGTTGCTTAGCGCAAATGAGTTGCAAAACGGCGACAGTTATGGATGGCAAGTGATCGCGGCCGTGCGCGCCTCCAGGCTGCGTAATGATGATAGATGTGCGCCGCCGAGCGCATGTCGCCCGCCGCCGTTCTGTAGTGGGACGGTGCCGTCTAGCTGAAGCCATGCGTGCTCGTTTATAATTTGCAACGAGGAAACAACGTATTGAATGTCGAGTTAGTTGGGGCTCCGGCCTTCCCTCAGTAGTCTGGGAGGGGTAGGTTCGATACCGTACGACACGCAGCATCGGATGTCTAGGTCTGTAAGTTAGTAGTGTGGGATGCCGAGGTCCGCGCGGACCGTAAAGTAAAAGCTACTCGAGAGTAGTTTTCCGATTTATTCTGCCAACTAGCTGCTTCCCGCGCTGTCAGTGGCACCCTGAGGCACTTGGTGCACGTGCGCATGTTACCTACTCTATGTCTTTACCCTGGATTCAATAAAGTATCTTCTAATAACTAAATAAATAATAATTATTTTCATGTAAAATATTTTAATAGTTTCAGAACATTTTTAAATGAGATAGACGATCCCACGTAAGCGTAACTATCGGGCTCCAGCCAGCACCGCTAGATATCGACACAGGCTGTCAGGATATCATCCAGCTGTCACGAACCGGACAAAAACTATGCAATGTCCTTTCTTATTAGGGTTCTAAATCAAATTAGTAAAAAGCCTAGGCTTCGCTTTCGGCCTGTCCATCTGGCACAGCTGATTATTTCAGGAACTACTAAAGCTATTGGCTGCAACGTTGCAACAGACGAATATACGGTTATTTTAAAGATCTAAGATGGCGAATTTAACTTATTGAGTCAAATCAATATGAGTGTTGTTTTTGTGTTGTTAGGAGTGCTGCCATGATTACTTATGACTATCACATCTATTTACAGTTAAAAGGGTTTTTTCTTTAATATTTTAATTAATCACTAATATTAGCTAAATAATCTTCTATACTTATAATAAATCTGTAGAGAGGTCAATTCTGTACATTAAATATATTTCCAAAATAACTATCAGGGGGTGATTACGGATCGATACTGATGCTAAAAATGCAATCAGTAATTTTTTTGTCTGTCTGTCTGTCTGTCTGTATAAACTCTATAGAAACAAAAACTACTCGACGGATTTTAACAAAACTTGGTACAATTATTTGTCATACTCCTGAGCTGGTTATAGTATACTTTTCATCACGCTACAATCAATAGGAGCAGAGCAGTGAAGGGAAATGTTGTCATTTTGTTTAAACGCGCTAATCTCAGGAACCGCTGGTCCGATTTGAAAAATTCTTTCAGTGTTAGATAGTCCATTTATCGAGGAAGGCTATAGGCTATATATCATCACGCTAAGACCAATAGGAGCGGAGCACCACTCTTCCACGCGGACGAAGTCGCTGGCAGAAGCTAGTATTAGCTAAATGACTTACTTTCTCTACACTACGACCCGCGTGTGAGCGAAGCCGCGAGCGCAGCTGGTGAATAATATAAATAGCCCGTTTCTCCTCCTATCTCCGAAGTTTGTGAAGCGAAACATCAAGATAATTAGGGTTGATATACATTAATCCGTTAATGACAGGGAAAATAAAACTACGATTCTTAATAAAACAATTTTGAAGTAATCAAAAATGTTCCTTTGGAAACAAACTTTGTTATGCGGTCGTAAAAAAACAAGATTTGGGTATATATATTTTTTTTACGTAGTGTCATTGTTTATTTATTGAGAACATTAGATAGTAAAATGCGGGGTGTGAACGTTGATGTCGCGTTCGCATCAAGATGCGGGCTGGCCGGTCCAGCGGGCGCGGCGACTCGCCACTTGACGGCCTGCATGATTGATGCGAGCGGCCTGTACCACGGTAATATCACGGTAATATTATCTATCTATACAGTATTTTAACTTCATTCAAACGGACGAAGCGCGAGCAATCACAACACGCCTCGATGTCGGCATGCGCTCGGCATGCTGACAGTCGCGGCTGTGCCGCAGTGACGAATGGACGGTGTTGTATTTTTAACAAAGACCGCGCGATTTTTTCCCTAGAAATTAAGTTCAAGTACATATTTAATATGACGAGTAGGATATATTGTGCTGTTTTTGGTTGCATAAATTCGTCAATAACGCATCCAGAGATAACATTTTTTAAATTACCTGGATACTTCGGAAGGTATAACTAGAATTTTTGTATATGTCTGTCTGTCTACTAATAACGTAATCTGTTTTTGCTTTTAATAGGCAGATATATCGATTGTTCCACTGAGTAAAATACCTAGATTAATTAATATATCACTTATTTAGATAGTGACAGTGCGTAAAAAGTGCGCTTACGTTAAAAAAAGTAGATTCCCAGGCTACGCTATTTACTTACTTATGTAATTAGCTACTTATATACACATACATATTATTGAATTAGACGAAATATCATTATGAAATGAATGTGTGAGTAATAAATGGTAGGTATCAACCTAGTAAGATTTATGTAATAATATATTTTTAAGTAAGATTTTGTGGTAGGGAAACATGTATTTTTACTGAATATGAAGCTATTTCATTCACAAAAAAAATTATAAAATACTTACATATACATTCACAAAACTAGGAAGACACTCAAATAGGTTGATGAAATTATAACACTATAGGCGGGCATCCCTATCGCGTGCCAGGGCCGCGGCCGAGCGCGGCAGGCGAGCACTCCCGGCGCCGCGCGGCAGTCCGACTCGGCCGGATTGCGAAACCTCAGAGCGCTCGGACCGGGTTAACCTTGTCGGCTGTCAAATGATGCGGAAATGTTATTTATTTGTGAACATTTGGGCGTCGGCCGCTGTTTGCGCTCCATGTGTGTTAACGCATCGCGTGAGCCGACTGATGCCCGGCGATTAATAGATTACAATAAACTGCGGCCAAACGTGCACGTCAGCTTAATTGATGAACGTCCCGGCGCCGCGCGTGCGGGGCCGGCAGGTGTCGCGCGGGGTCCACACGACACGGGCACGCTCCGGCACGGACAGCGCGGCCACGTGCTGTATGTGTTGGTCTGGTGCATCACAGATAAGATGGATGGATTGCGTGACAGGTTGTATGAAAGAAAAGGGAGTGAGATATAGTAAGTAACTAGCTATAGAGAAAAATAGAAAAGAAGAACATACTGCGCCAATCGCAAATAGCTATATAAACCTTTGATCGGTCGACCCGTGCGGCTGTTGCTTAGCCACGAGCTCCTCTTTTCCCATTAATAGTGGGTAGTAATCAAAATACACAGACACAAACGGGTTCCAGGCAGAATCAATCCCACGACACGTGGCGCAGCAGACAGTCGTTCTGAACTTCTGAGTCTACTCACAGTGCTGTCAAACATGATTTGCAATATTTGTATAAATGATAATAATTACATACAGAAGTTGTGAATACCATAAAAATATACCTAAATAGTAAATAGCGTTCACGTTAGAGTTTATCATAAATAAGTTTTACATAACGGCACGTGGTACCTAATACTTATACTACTATTATAGTTCAGCTGCGCGCCAGTAGTATTGTAAGTGGCGCTGGTTATGTGAAGTGAAGCGAACTCGTGCACTCGCTAGGCCGAGCGTGAGTGAGCGGCCGCGAGAGTGCGCGCCGCAGCCGCCGCGCCAGATACCAAAAATCTCAACAAGAAAATTCCTTGTTGTGTGTGGGTAGTCTGTTCAAATTACGAGCTTTTTCATTTCCAAGTCCAGCATTTTAGAAAAAGTTAAAAAGAAATTACAATCTTTGTGGAGTGGAGGCTTACCTACGTAGCTGTTTTAGATTGGCCAGCAGTACACCGCGCCCGTCTCGCAGCGGGTAATGAAAACAAAGTGGACGGAATGTTTTAATTAATTGCATTTCTTTTTGTTTGTTGTTGACAATTTTGTAATTAATATGTGTCGACCGGAGCGGGATTAACAAGCTACTATAATTAATATGCGGAGGTACGTCCGCGTAGGAGGCGCGAGGACGCCCGAGGGATGAGCTAAGCGAGCTGACGCCATGCCCAGCACGTCCGGGGCGAGAGCTCCGCTGCCCCTCTAACGTCTCCTGGAAGTTGGACCATGCTATTATTATTTTACAAAGTGTCTGAGAAAACTTTATTTATTATGAAAAAATAAATAAATCAAAAGTCATTTATTCAAATTAGGCTGAAAATTAACAACGTAAAATTTACAAAAGACAGTCGCTTCCTATGACTATAACCTGTTACAGGAAAAATAAAACTCTAAGATCCAGAAATTTCCCTTTACAAGCAAACTTAATTATGCGGCTTAAGACTTTTCTGGTGCCGTACATATATAATATATATATTTAATTACTGTAATTAGTTTCCAACCGTTGTACCTAATTAATTAAATAAATAAATACGTTTCAAAAGTCACTCAGAGCCTGGCTTGTCGAAAATTGTTTTCATACCTTCTTGAATTATAAAAGATGTGGAAAGTTCGCGCTATCATCACTGAGAGAGATTTTCATTTAAATATTTTGAAATTAAGAATTTAATTTGATCATCTTGCAATTCAATTATTGCTATTAATTATTGTAAATGTACGTATTACTTATTGTATTGCTAAACCATTGTCTAATCTTAGTATGATAAGACCTACAATCGTAATACCTAATCTGAGCAAAAATTATACAATATGGTGAGAGCGGGACGCTAGCGACAGAGACAAACACAAAGATATATGTCTCACTAAGTTAAGGGACATTCATTTTCTATTAGAATTTAAGGAATGTGCTAATGGGTTTGTGCGCATGCGATCACAAACCCATATTAGATAATATGTATACTAACATTGTATGTATACTTAGTGAGGCAGCCCAATGTGTGTAAACGTGTTGTCGGATGGAATAGACAACAGCAAGCAGATCAGGCGCGACAATCGTAGCTGGTGTGACAGATCTCTTGGTGTTGTATTAAATACCCTTATTGCCATTAGGCTGGTGTTTCTGTACAAGTTACAAATTGTTTTACTGTTACTTTTTATTTAACGACTGGACCGCCCGCCGGTTAAAATTGTACCATGTGCCAGGTGCATTTTGCTTTACTAAAATGGTAGTGAAATACTGCTATACGATTTCACATAGGTACGAACTGTTGCATGTGCTTCCATTACCGACAAAAACAATTCAATGTCCTTCGGTTTACATTTCTATTATTACTGATTCACAATAAGTCCGTTCAAGAGCTGGTGGTACTGGGAGCGGCCGCAAGCTGCTATGCAAATGCCACCGGTGCGGCGTGCCGCGGCGTCTGAGCGAGTGAGCACGCCGCACGTCCACCGCCGACGCGTCGCGACTGCGACCGACTACTTGTAGGTACGTCATCCAGGAAGCTGTGATTCAATTCTCCGTGTCTGTGGACAACCTTCCACGTACAATATCTTACGATAATAATAATAGAAGTAGTGAGCAGATGCAACTGAGCCTAAACTTTTAAACAATAACAATTCATCAGTGGTGGAGAGCGGCTCTCGGAGTGTCGAGCAGGCCGACTTGTCGAGTCCCCAACTAAATAATATTCATTAAAGTGCGGCGCTCGCTCAGAGAGTCGATGCATCGATTAAGGTCTCAGGCGAGTTAGTAACGATGTTCACAACTTAGCAGTAAGACGAGGCTTGACTTTAAATTGAATCAAACAGACGACTTCGTAATCAGACCTAAAGAGACTGTTGCCTGCGATTTTACATAAATAATGTTACTACCTAAACTAACGGCAACCTCAAGAAATTGGTGAGTTTAGGGTTTACTCAAACATAATTTGGGAACATTAAAACAATTAGATTGTTTGTGAATATTTTGAGTATATTTGATGACGCAGAGATCTTGAGTTCTTTGGAGCAGTCGCTCGGCAGAGACTGGTGAGCTGCAGCCTGGTGACGAGTGGCCACGCGCGCCTCACACAGCGATGACTCGCTAATGAAGGTACAAATGGAAGATGCCACATACATCACTAAGTAAGGAGAAGATATCTAATTTATTTTTACCCTAAATAGTAAGCTTAGGAAATATCAGGGAAATATGAATCAGATCGCGAGCGAAGCGAGCGCGATTTTATTTTTTTAGAAATATAAGGAACAAAAATCTTTGAAATCATATTTTTATTTCATGACTCTTCCTTTTTTCATGAATTTTGACTAATATAATATTTTTTCCCCGACAATCCTTGACATTCTCTGATCACCTATTGCTTCCTTAATTTTCCACCTAGTAGCCAAGCAAGGGCTGCTTTTATCTTGACCAAAGACAGAAGCATTGCCATCCAACGTGGCAATTCTGCCAGCCTCTTGGGTTTGTAGTTGACAGTGATAAGAAGGAATTATTTGACGCCACATTTTAGTTACATTTTGATTTTAAATTATATTAATTTGTGGTTTCTATTTTCATGTTTCGTATTGTAAATAATGTAAATACTTATGATTTGAAAGCGCTTACTTTTAACTTGTAACCGTTTCTAATTGTTATTTATTTATTATTCAAGTGAAAAATGATTGTGAAATCAACCAAAAAAAAAGAAAAATATAATTCAACAAACGCAAAAAAAAAGTATGCGGGATTCGAACTCGAATCAACCGACTCGCATGGTCTTTAATTTAATACAGGCTACACTGTTCGTTGTAATTTTAGTTAAAATTGACGTTCTCATACAACGTTCAATTCAAAATTCTACTATTCTACCAATTACTTTCTTGAAGAGAAAAAAATTGTTATAAAGTATAATAAATATTAAGATATATGTAATTAAGTTGACTAAAAAAAATATTTGTATACCAATTCAGTAGAATATTTGATACTATATATTATCAATACCTGTTGTACTATATTCTAACAATTCTTTCGTGTTTTCAAATTCAATTACTGCTTATCTTTTTTAGGAATCAGCGTGATAATTTTCATTTCAACGATTGTAGTAATACCAAAAATGCATAATTACAAAAAAATCATAGGCCATCCCATTACAAAATAATTAACAATGCCTCACTGCTCATTCCCCATAATATTTAGCGTGATGATTTATAGCCTAAAGCCTGACCCGGTTCATAACCAACATTTTTGGTGAATTTCAAGTAATTCTGTTCAGTCGTTTTGGCGTGAAGCTCAAACAGATAAACACACAAACAGACAAAAATTCTAAAAATCATATTTTTGGATTCAGCATCGTTTACTGATCACACAGAGACCACTTTAAAAAAAATATATTCAATGTACAGATTTTCTACCATTACAATTTTATTATATGTATAGATAATGAAAACTGTGTATATACATATATTTATAGATATATCTAATTTAAATACACACGATACGCCTTGGTAATACTAGAGTTGTTAAGACTTCCTGACTTCTGACTAGACATGTGCGCCGATGGTCATTTAACCGGCGGTGGCGTCCAGAGTTTAATTTGTCGGCGGCGGCGGCGTCATCGGCGTAATCGGCGTGGATGGTCAAAATAAGTAAAAGACGTGTCAATCCATATTAAACTTTGTATTTATTCACTTATGATTTACTTGACTTATAGTCCTATGTCCCCTAGTTGGGGCAGAGGGCCACAGTGCTCCGCCATCGCGTCCGGGCTTGAGCTTCGCGCTTGATCTCACTCCACGTCCTGCCTATAGTCGCCGCCTCTGCGATGATCGTCCGCCGTCAGGATTGTTTAGGGCGACCACGTTTCCGCTTTCCTTGGGGATTCCAGTCTAGGGCTTGCCTCGGTATGTGATCGGGGTCCCTTCGGATCGTGTGGCCGATCCAGTTCCCCTTGCGACGTTTGATCTGTTGGTCGATCGGTGTCTCACCGCAGCGTTTTCACAGTTCGATGTTGGAGATTTTTTTCGGGCCAGTAAATACCGAGAATACGAAAAAGGCAGCGATTGACGAAGACCTGGAGTTTACGCGAGATGTCTTTTGTGGCTTTCCACATCTCACATCCGTACAGCAATGCGGTTCTGACGTTGGACCGGAATATCTTGAGTTTAACTCTCCTGGTCAGTTTTCGCGATTGCTACACAGGACGGAGTTGTGCAAAGGTTGCTCTCCCCTTGGCAATCCTCGAAGTGATGTCATCTTCGGTCCCTCCTGTTTCTGACACAACACTGCCGAGGTATGTAAATTTGTGGACCCTTTCCACCCTTTCTGTACCGATAAGCAACGGTAATGAGCGCGATACTCCGCATCTCATTTCCTGGGTCTTCCGGATGTTAATTTTTAGTTCCGTCTCCATAACCTCTCGCTATAGGTCGTCCAATTTGGCTTGCATGTCGGCGCGCGTGTGGCTCAATAGGTCGTCAGCATAATCTAAATCTTCCAAGACGTTGGACAGCCCCCACTCTATGCCGCGGCGCTTGGTTTGGTGGTATTATTCATGATGCCATCGAGGACGACAAGGAAGAAGAGAGGCGAGAGGAGACACCCTTGGCGCACACCCGCATGGACCTGTATGTCCTCCGAGACGAGGCCGTCGTGAGTCACCCTTCAAGAATATTTCCCGTAGATGGCCTTAATTATGGTCGTGATCTTTTCGGGGACTCCAATTTCACGAAGCCGGTCCCAGACACAATTCCATCGCAGCGTGTCGAAGGCTTTTTCGAAGTCCACAAAGGTCAAAGTACATTTCCCTCTGCCATTCTGATGCCTGTTCGAGGATTATGCGCAATGTGTTGATCTGGTCGGTGCACGATCGGTTGGGTCGAAAGCCAGCCTGCTCTTTGCGAAGAAGAGGTTCGACGGCCTCCGACAACCTGTCCAGGATGATCTGGCAGAGCACTTTGGAAGGAGTCGAGAGCAAAGTGATACCTCTCCAATTGCCACATTCACTTAGATCTCCCTTCTTGGGGACGGTGATAAGAAGGCCTTTGTTCCAGTCGTCGGGTAACTCTTCGGCTGACCAGGGGGGTTAGACAAGTGGCAAAACGCTAACGCTAACGCTCAATGTATGGGAATGACATATAGCTAGTCGTAAACGAATGTCATTCCCATACATTGAGCGTTAGCGTTAGCGTTTTGCCACTTGTCTAACCCCCCAGATGTTCCGCAAAAGGGGCGTCAGCGCGTTTGCAGCGGTGGGTACGTCGGCTTTTAGCATTTCCGCTGTGATGAGGTCGAATCCCGGGGCTTTCTCATTTTTTAAATTGCGGATAGCTTTCACTACCTCCCTCTCTGTAGGACGAGACACATCGATGTCCAGGTTTTGTGTGGGCAGGCTGGCAGCAGTTATTATATTATTTATTATATTATTGACAGGTTTAATCTAAAAGACTTTTTGAATTTTGACGCCGATGACGCCGATGAAAAACCCGGCGGCGTCGGCGTGGCTAAAATGACCGGCGGCGTGCGCCACGCCGATCGGCGCACATGTCTACTTCTGACTACCCGTAACCACTGTCAAAGATGTACAAATTACATATGACATATGTAAGTACTGTGACCAACTTGCTCGTGCCTGAGTAATGTTTTAATTTGGTATTTCTCAAGCAGGACTATGCACTACCACAGAACTACTAGCACAGAAGTGCGTATATGTGGAATATACAAGTAGTCGAACAACAGACATATACAAATAGTCTGATGGTTATGATTGAATTTTATGGATTTCATGAAAATCTATTAATTAAAAGCAATTATAACGTGTTTCAATGTTAATTATTTGATAAGAGTTGGTTACACAAGCACTCTACATGCTGGGAGGCGGCGGCATGTCGCTCCGCGCGTGGCTGGCATGCGTGGTGTGCAGTGTCAGTGAGTACTGTTGTCTGGTCTTCTGTGAACGAAATGTTTCAATACTAAAGCATCACTCTGCTCGTAATGTATTACGAGAGCGCTGAATTTAAATTCAATTACCTATACTTTATGTGCTTAACTTTGTTTTAAGCGATTATTTTCAGTAAAGTGTGACAAATAATTAAAAATAAATTGTACGATGATCGACAGTGCCCGAAGTAATCTAGTGAAACATTTTAATTACTCAATATTCTGAACAAAGATTCCCCACTCCACTCTTAATTTAGGAGAAAGAAACAAAAAGACTGTCAGTTTTTCTGGACAAGTGAAGTTGTTCCCTCAGAAGGCGAGTGAACATGAACACTCTGGAACTGCTAGTTGTAAACATAACGCGAATAGATTGGCTCGGAGCCCTCTCCGCACGAGGCGGGCTCGCACTTGACCGGTTATTCTAACTACTCTGATTTATTATATACCAACAGTGAGATCCTCGCTCTCACTTCGTTGGTATATAAAATATTATCATATTGCAGTATTATGGCGTCCAGCCGACTCTCAGTATGCCGGTCATACTCAATTCAGACTCATTAATAAGATAAAAAAGTTGACTCACGAGCTAGTGGCGGACGCCGAGGTGAAGATCGCCGCGATCCAGCACTACAGGGACCAGTACTACCGCTCCATACAGTACCAGCTGGGACAGATGGTGTACGACATGCGGAACAAGTACAAGCGGATGGTGTTCCTGTACCAGAGGACGGACAAGGAGATCTCGTATCGGAATCATGATTACAACGCGGTGAGACGCGACGCCGGCAAGTGACCACTCCTTGTGTCTGGCACGCCTTAGCTTAGGTCACGACCAAATGCCATCGATTCTGCAAAAACTACATAATCAGTAAGTAGCAGAACATCATCGGTCTGGCCTTTATCCAATTTTCTTGAGGTTGGCTTCCAGTCTAACCAGATGCTGCTGAGTACCAGTGTTCTACTCGGAGAGACTGCTTATTCGATTCCCACAACTCAGTAACCGAGTAGCACGATACTTCTTGGTCAGACTAGACTGTCAAAGATCTACAAATAGCCGGGACCGCATGGTCCAGTTGGCAGAGCATTTACTTTCTTATATCTCTGGGTATCATGTCGGGAGAGCCGCATGTGCCGGTTCTATGTCGCTCCTCAGCCGACGATACACTCATGGAAACAGATCTTTATAGTTTTTATGCAGTCCTTTATTAGTTTATTTTTTTTACTCTACAGTTTATTCCGGTCATGTTAGAAATGTTTCAACTGGGCTTGGAAGTTGAAAACTCAGCTTTGATGATTATAGAGTGGCAGAAGAAAAGAGAAGATAAGGAAATGTTCCACACGCGCATGAAGAGCGTCATGCGGAGCGGAAGAGAGCCGGACCATGAGCTGGACCACGAGCAGCTGGAGAAGTTGGTCGCCCGCGTGCGCCAGGCGCGGGGCGGGGCTGCGCGCGGGCCGGGGGGCGCAGGGCGCGGGCCGGCGGGCGCCGCGCTGCGTGCCCTCGTCGACACCGACCGCGCCCGCGCCCTCGCCGCCACCACCGCCAAGAAGAAAAACAAGAAGTGGCGCCACGTTAATGACCATGATTTTGTATAGCTCCTATAAGCAGGAGTAACAAACAATTGTCAAGCACGAAAAGCGTCAGTAAACTTATACATTTAATATAACAGTAAATGTATAACATTTAATAATAATCTACTAAACGTTACTTTACCAATCTTCAATGACAATACTTTTTCACCACTGCCAAGGAAGGGTTTTAGGGTTCCGTAGTATGTACGACAAGGAACCCTTATAGTTTCGCCATATCCGTCTGTCTGTCTGTCTGTCCGCGGCATACCTCAGAAGTTCTTGGTACTAGAAAGCTGAAATTTGGTATGGATATGTATGTATATTAGTTACATTGACAAAGTAGTAAAATAAAATTATGTATTTTTTTTTAGCATAGCTCACAACACGTAAAGTGAAGAGAATGCCTTGTGGCATTAAGTACTGTACATGACGTTTAAATAAATAAATAAAGTAGTGTAGTTTTTTTCTCATGTATCCCATCGCGTGGGATATCATTGGATAGGTCTTTCAAAAATATAGCAGGTTTGTGAAGACCATTTTTCGATTGAGTGATCCGTTTGCGAAATATTTAGCTTTAAAGTGCAAATTTTTGTTCGATACGAGCATTTGTAACTTTGTACTGGCTGGCTGTCCCTAGAAATTTGAAAAAAATCACAGACGTAGCACATGTAATGAACTTACTAGGAAATCTATCTCGGCTAAGTAGTTACAGAGTTATAGTCGACTAACTAAAACCTGCTACGGAACCCTACTGCGCGTGGCCCTACACGCACTTGGCCGGTTTTTAATTTATTTATTAAATTGAAATGTAGTACGTTCTCAAGAAACCTAGACTAAGTGTACTCTGAGACTTGTCAAGGATCAAACTGCGCGTTCTTCAGCGAGTCTTCATATTTGATGATTAAAATTCGTGAATAAATCACCGCTTGAGTTCAGTCCGGCGATTTGTTTGGAACTTTGCGCTTGAACTAATAAGCTATAACTTTGTTCCGAAACAAACAACCATCGAAGAACCACCCACCTTGGGTGGTCGGTACAGGCTCGCTACTGTCGCAAATTGTTTCTATGGTGAGCTCAGAAAGGTTGATGTGGGAATGTCAATGGTTAGGTAAGATGACTTTATGTGAAGTTCTCAGCTACGGAGTGTTTGAATGAAATAGGACAGGTATGATTTTATTAATTTAAGTTGTTTCCTCGTATACCATAACTATTTAATTTGTGCAACAAAATCTTATGGTCTACATAGTCAAAAGCCTTCGTCATGTGATCATGTCGGTATAAATTTAATTAATATCTTTTACATCATCAAGTAAAATGTACTGATTAACCCGTCGTGTATGAGCAGGTCACTATTTAGAGTTCAGATTGAATGGTTCTAAAGTACCGACTGGCATATTTATGAACAAAAAATATCCCTTACTCGTCGCCAATGCAGCGTCATTGAAAGGCGAGAGTTGGCGACAAACTGATTTATTAATCAAAATAGTGCCTACCCACCACATACAAATATCATACTCGTAATGAGTAAGCAATCGGTACAGTTATCACCCGTATCGTGTGTCGTACAGCCAGACGCCGCCGGCAGCACGGCCGAGCCGCCAGGGGCTGCCTCGCGCGGCGCACGCCTTCCTTCAACATTGATGTCGAACAACATCTTGTGCTTTCGTTCATAACATGTTGACTTAAATTAAGGTTAAATAATTGAATGGTAATAAGTTTCTCGCTCCACCGTCACATTCGCTTGGGGAGTTTGAAATAGTAGAGAGTCGTTGCTATGCTACACTACACCATACGGTATAGAATACTTAACCTACACTTTGTGAAGAAATAATACGTAATACTATTATTTTGTATAGCTTCATAGAGCACTTGAGTTTCGAAACAGAATGCTAACAATCGCTTCAGGTCCTCAGAAATTATGGTGGAATAAAGAAAGAAACTCACATACATACACGGACGCTGAAAGCATTACAGTATTAATGATTGCAGGATTAGTCGACGTCGTGTTACATCAATGCTTACGGTACTGTAGGTGACATTAGAAAATATTTTAGTGTAACCGGCTGATAAGTAAGTAGTATCGCACACGGCGCAGTCGGCTTGCAGGCGTGCCGGGCTGCTAGAGCAGGCGCTGCAGGCCGGGCACGCTGTACTGCCGCAGCACTCCTGGCTCCCAACGTCACGCTCTCACCCGCGGTGCGGTGGGTACAGGATTAGTTCCAGTGCGACGGCTCAAGTGATGCCAGTGGGCGGCGGGCACCGCCCCCCACTAATTACGAGGGGCTTCCATTAACATTTCCACGTCCCGCAGATACATCAGAGGGTGCTGCTGCGTCTAACGGCTCTTTGTTTCAGTCGCACGTCTGCTACGTCAATGAAAAATATTCCCTTTCACACTAATGAAAAACTCTGCAAAAGATCGGTTAAGGACGAGTAAGTAAACGAGCATCTGCTCAAACCAACACTGTAATGTTTCACTTTAACGTCGCTTTTACAATACATTACCAAACAAAATAATCGGCCGCGTTTAAATTGTGTTTATTTTTATAGGCGGGAGGCGGTACGACGCGGGCGATGCGTGCGGTGCGTGTCGTACGCACGACACGGTCGCGGCAATCCCAAACAAATTAAAGTTTATAATAAGCAATTTGTTTGCGAGTACGCGACCAAAATGGAAACAGTTCGGAAGTCGAACGAAGCGCATTTAATAGCGACGAGACGCGAACTTGTGCCCATATCGCGGCGATAACACACAACTTGTCCCACACAGCTGCAGGCCTGGCCCGTCACACGATGTGCTACGTCAGCGCGGCTTAGTATGCATCACACGACTACATAGCGCGCGGGGACCGCGGACGCAGATTAGCCCTTTCACACGCGCTCAGTTATAGTCGATAGTTTTCAAAGTCATAACAGTTATTACAGGCGATTGCTTGTTCGCTCGCGGGTTCGTATTCTTTTAATGTCATGCGTGTATGCGGATGATTGCAGTTCCCGGCAATGGACGACGTGGGCACGTGGCGCGCAGCGAACAGCCTGGTAACCTTATACTCCTGCACGGCAAGATGGTGACGGCGGTCGCAGCTTACTTACCCCTGAGGAACTTCCAGGGGTGATGTAGACAGACGGACGCGGCTCGCGTGTGGCCGTCTCCGCGCGTGATCCAACTGCCGCATGTCCGCGCAGTACATGAAAATAGAATCCTTGATTCAATATAATATTTCATTTCTTACCGATTTCTTTAACGTCTCGCAATTTCGCATTGAAAGTTTCATTCACGCAAATCAATTATTTCTACTCTCATAGTAGTGTACTTAGGTGATGCATATTGAATAACTCAACAAAATAAATCTCTAAAAGCTAAGGCGCACACAATAGACCGTAGCTTGATATGTGCCTATAGGTGCAATTAATACCAATGACAAAAAAACCAGCCAAGTGCGAGTTGGACTCGCGCACGAAGGTTCCTTACCATTATCTATAAAAACGGCAAATAAACAGGTTTGTTGTATGGGAGCTGCCATTTAATATTTTTTTTAAATATTCATTTAATATTTGTTTTATTATAACTAAATATTCTAAGAATATTTCAAGCGTCTACCTGTAGCCGTTATCAATATCGAGCAAACACGAGCAAAATAATCACGTTTGTCGTATGGGGGCTCAAATGACGAACGTGATTTTGTTGCTCGCCCTTAAATCATTTAATTTATTCTATTTTTATTATTTTATTTATTTATAAGGGCTTAATCGCTATGCGATGACGACGCCCTGTAACATCAACATAGACACTTACTAACTACAGATAAAATTATCTATTTTAAAACAAAAAAACCGGCCAAGTGCGTGTCGGGCCACGCGCAGTAGGGTTCCGTAGTAGGAGTTAGTTAGTCGACTATAGCTCTGTAACCGGTTAAGCCTACTTAGCCGTGATAGTTTTCCTTGTAATTTCATTACATGAACTACGTCTGTGATTTTTTTCACATTTCTAGGTACAGCCATTCAAAAGTTAGAGGGGGGGGTAACTCGTATCGAACAAAAAATTTCACTTAAAATCTAGATATTTCGCAAATGGCTCGCTTAACCAAAAAAACCGGCCAAGTGCGTGTCGGGCCACGCGCAGTAGGGTTCCGTAGTAGGAGTTAGTTAGTCGACTATAGCTCTGGAACCGGTTAAGCCTACTTAGCCGTGATAGTTTTCCTTGTAATTTCATTACATGTACTACGTCTGTGATTTTTTTCACATTTCTAGGTACAGCCATTCAAAAGTTAGAGGGGGGGTAACTCGTATCGAACAAAAAATTTCACTTAAAATCTAGATATTTCGCAAATGGATCGCTTAACTGAAAAATGGTCTTCACACACCCATAATAATTTTGAAAGACCTATCTAACGATACCCCACACGAAGGGGTACGCGAGAAAAAAATATTCATCCCCACTTTACATGTTTGGGAGCTACCCTAAAAAAGAATATTTTTCAAAATTTTATTTTACCACTTTCTCGGCGTGATCGATATACATATTCATACCAAATTTCAGCATTCTAATAACAAAAACCACGGAGCTATGCCGCGGACAGACAGACAGACAGACAGACAGACAGACAGACAGACAGACAGACAGACAGACAGACAGACAGACAGACAGACGGACAGAGCGAAACTATAAGGGTTCCTTGTCGGACTACGGAACCCTAAAAATGGTCTTCACACACCCATAATATTTTTGAAAGACCTATCTAACGATACCCCACACGAAGGGGTACGCGAGAAAAAAAATATTCATCCCTACTTTACATGTTTGGGAGCTACCCTAAAAAAAATTTTTTTTCAAAATTTTATTTTACCACTTTCTCGGCGTGATCAATATACATCGCTGGCCCCGGGCAATAAAGCGGTAATATACAAAATCGAATTTTACAGGAAAAATAAAAGAAGCAAATTTGTTTATAGTGCAGCGTACAGTGATCCAACACAGGCGTTCAAAATGTCAAATGAAAGCTAATTTTTTTACCAATATAACCTTTTAAAAATAATTGTTATGGTATAAATATTTAATGAAATAACTGAAAAAAATTATAATACAAATTATAGACGATACTGTTTCAATTGCAACATCATTAATGACTTTATAAACACACCGACCACTGATATTCAAGAATGTAAGAAAATAATACGACGTAATTTCCACTTTAGATCTCGAGCGTACCAGCCGATTACCACCTTCTTCACGGAAATTTTGTAGCCAAATCTTAGCTGTATCATCCACTATCGCTATTTTATTTTAATACGTTTATTTCCAAAAAACGCGTTTAAATTTATTACTGTTATTCTTTGTTTAGAAATTAAGTGTAAAGATGTTCACCGGTTTTTTGTGTAATGTTTCTTAGAGTAACGCAATAATACATAACTTAGTCGTAAGAGAATTTTCCATGCAATAAAGCTGTTATTGTAATTTACTCTAGAGAAATATTATTTTAAAAATCTGAAAAAAATAAGAGTGATAGATTGATACTCAGGGAAGCTAAAAATCAAATAACATTAAAAAGGGCGTAACCGGTGTTTACCGCTATATTGCCCGGGGCCAGCGACATATTCATACCAAATTTCAGCTTTCTAATAACAAAAACCACGGAGCTATGCCGCGGACAGACAGACAGACAGACAGACGGACAGAGCGAAACTATAAGGGTTCCTTGTCGGACTACGGAACCCTAAAAAGCCAGTTTGTACAGGATTCTGGCTTGATCCGATAAAGGACAAGCCAAGATGGTATTACACTCTCCTACATCGTAATTACATGTGGATCCTAGTAAGGTAAATTTTGACGACACGTTTGGCGTAGTGGCTGAGCAATTGGCTGCTGCGCTGCGTGTCACGAGTTTGATTCCCGCACGGGACAACTAAAATTGTTCTGGATCTGGGCGTTTGTGCATGTGTAATGTATGTTTGTAAACGCAGCCACGACACAGGAGTAATTCCTAGTGTGGGCAATATTAAAAAAAAAACTTATATAAAAAACTTATAGCTCCATTCCGGACACACTCCATCAAAATGTGTTGCACATGTTCGACTACTCCGCATTCCTCACAGTTGGGTGACCTAACTTTTTGGATGGAATGTGTCCGGGACGAAGTTTTAATGCCATAACCAAATCTTTTCGATTCAACACTCGAGCTGTGGCTGGATGGTCTTGTACCAAATTCCTTTTTGTTTTGACTTCTGGTCAAAATATTCACTCGCCACATATCTCATGCAATCACCGTAAATATTCCTCCTCTTTTTACTGATTATATCAAATTAATTAAACAGTATTTATTGTTATAGCGGTAACAGAAACACATCATCTATGAAAATATAATGTCTATTACGATTCATGAGATATAGCCTGGTGACAGACGGATAGACAGACAGACTGACAGACGGACGGATAGCGGAGTCTTAGTAATAGGGTCGGGCATGCCGCAGTGGCGGCGGTAAGGCCCGTAATGAGGGAGTGGCTGGGGAGACGCCACGGCGCCCTCAGCTTCCGGCTGACGCAGGTGCTTACCGGACATGGGTGTTTCGGGAAGTACCTGTGTCGCATAGGCCGGGAGCCGACGCCCCAGTGTCACCACTGTGACAACTGCCGCGACGATACGGCGCGGCACACGTTGGAGGAGTGCCCAGCTTGGGCGGTGCAGCGCCGTGACTTGGTCGCGGCAGTCTTTGCTGCGGGCCATCTCTCGCTTCCGGCCGTCGTGTCAACTATGGTCGGGAGCGAGAGCGGGTGGGCTGCCGTCGCCTCCTTTTGCGAGGACGTCATGTCTGCAAAGGAGGCGGCGGAAAGGGAGAGAGAAGCTGTCACAGCAGCAGACGAACGGGGCGTCGCAGGGTGGCGGACGATCTCCGGCCACCGTAGGGCGCGACCTGCGGGCGACAGAGCAGGGGCATCTGTCGCCCGACCAGACACAGGCCTCGAGGCGGCGGCGTAGTGTTCCGCGCGCGCCTCACAGATGACGGATTTCCTGCGGCCGCTGGGTGACGGCCGCAGTGGGTGACGGGGCCCGCCTTTTCCATCTGGCGGGCCAATACCTGCCGGGGGCGCGGACGAATGCGCGAGCGATACCCGTACCCCCGGCACTGGGTTTCAAGAAAGGAACACCGTAGTGGTTTTAGCCGGTAAGAGTCCGGCACTGTTCCCGGCCGCCCCAATGGGCCGGGTTCGTCCATGAGGAGTTCCTCACGTAAAAAAAAAAAAAAAAGTCTTAGTAATAGGGTCCCGGTTTACCCGTTGGGTACGGTACCCTTTTTTTTTTTTTTTTTTTGTATCGCTGGGAAAAATGCTTTACGCATCCCCCCCATCCAGGGGAATGGGGGGGTATGTGGGACTCCCCGGGCTAGCCCGGTATACCCACTAAAAAACCCAGCGGTATTCCCGCGTCGTCTGAAAGGAGGGGGACTGGGAAACCGGCGTAGCCTTTACGTCCAGTCCCCCTCGACGACTGCCCGCCTCAACGGCGGCGGGCCCCTCACGTCCTCCCCATTGGGGGAGGGTCGGGAATGTCCGGCGGAGGTGGTGTGGAGTGCAATGCGGGCGGAGGCGCCCCCGCGCCTGTCGCCCGCCCATCACCACCGCGAGGAGGGAATCTTCTCCTTCCTCTTCTTCGCCTGCGGAGCGGCGCAGCGAGAGGGTCATCCTCCCGCGCGCGCTCCGCCGCCTCCTTTTGCGAAATGACATCCTCGCAAAAGGAGGCGACCGCGGCCCAAGCCCCCTCGCTCCCCAACATGGACAGAACAACGCTGGGAAGCGAGAGATCAAGGCCGATCTCGGCAGTCAGACATCGGCGCGGCTCTGCCCAGGCGGGGCAGACCTCGAGGGTGTGCCGCGCCGTGTCCTCTGCCGCGCCGCAGTGGTGGCACGCTGGGGTTTCCTCCCTCCCGATCCTGTACAGGTGCGAGCCGAAGCAGCCGTGCCCCGACAGCACCTGCACCAGACGAAAAGAGAGGAAACCGTGCTTCCGCTCGAGCCATTGCCGCAGAACTGGCCCGAGCGCGTCCAGCGTCCGGCGGCCAAAAGTGGCGGTGGCGAGGTCGTCCGTCCAGTGGACGACGATGGCGTCCCTCGCCTCCCGCCTCGCGGCCTCCCGCTCCTGCGCGGTGGGGCGCTCTCCGAGCGCCCTTCGGTGCGCCGTCCACTCGTACACCCTGGCGAGCACCCATGCCTCGAGCTCCCAAGGAGGGGTGCCCGCCAGAGCGCACGCCGCCGAGAAACCCACCGACCTGTAGGCCCTCGCCACCCGCAGTGCGATGGCCCTTTGCGGCCTGCGGAGTGCGGTGGCATTCTCCCTCCTGTGGAGGGAGTCCGACCAGATGGGGGCCCCATAGAGGGCCATGCTCCGCAAGATGCCGGCATACAGACGCCGGCACCGTGCGCTGGGTCCCCCCAGGTTGGGGAGGAGCCATGAGAGGGCGTCAGCGGCCCTCAGCAGGCGCGTCGACAGCCCGTTGAAATGTGGGCCGAAGCGCCACCTGCTGTCCAGCACCAGGCCCAGATACTTCATCTGGGGCCTCACCTCTATCCTGACGCCCTCCACAGCAATGTGGGCGTCGGGAGGGCAGCGCTGCCGAGGCCCGCGGAAGAACACGGCCTCGGTCTTGTTCAGCGCCACCCTCAACCCCAGGTGGCGGATCCTCCCTGCCACCAAGGACCCGCCAGCCGACGCCAGACAGGCCGCCTCCCCAAAGTTCTTCCCCCGGGCAGTGAGGAGTGTGTCGTCCGCGTAACAGATCACACTCGTGCCCGGGAGAAGGGCCCCCCGCAGGAGCCAATCGAATCCTATGTTCCACAGGGTGGGCCCCAGCACCGACCCCTGTGGAACGCCGGCCTCCGCGCCGTACCGCCTCAACGTCGACATTTTGTCTACAAGGAGGACCTCGCAGTCCTCCAAGTAGTCGGCCAAGAGGCCCCTCAAGTATGAAGGCACTCCGTGATATCGGAGTGCCTCCAATATAGTCGAGTGGGGGACGGAATTGAAGGCGTTGGCGATGTCGAACGACACCGCCAGCACCCCGTCCCCCGCGTCCATCGCCTCCTTCACCTGGCCTTTGAGTAGGGCCAGGGCGTCGATGGTGGACCGGCCTCGTCGGAAGCCGAACTGGGCGTCCGACAGGTCCGGCCCCACCCCCCGCAGATGGTCGTTGAGGCAGGGTACGGTACCCTAAAAAAATAATGCATTATAACGAGGATAGATAGTATAGATTTAAACTTCAGTAAAAATGTTTATAATGTTAATTCACCTTCTTGAAATGAAATAATCGTCGACATTGGTCAGGCATAAAATATTTTAAAACATTTATGACATAATTTATGACTGCTGCGGCTGCGGAGAACCTCAAGCGGCGAAAGTATAGTAACCTTATTGGTAACTATATTTTTGAGCCGTTTGGGGTTGAAACTCTAGGGTCGTGGGGTCCGAGTGCCCACCTTCTTTTTAAAGAATTAGCGAAGCGGCTTGTTGACACTTCCCGTGACCCAAAGGCTGGCTTTTACTTTGGCCAAAGGCTAAGCATTGCCATCCAACGTGGCAATGCCGCCAGCCTCTTGGGTACACTTCCAGTTGACGGCGATGAGGAAGAATTTTTTGACGCAATATTTTAGTTAGATTTATATTAGAATATATTTACTTTTATTTTTATTTTTCGTAATGTAAATAATGTAAATACTTTCTTTTAAATAAACAGTACATATTTATTTATGACTTATATTAATAAATTAAGTGACTGAACAGTTCCTTCCAAGTAGGCCATCTTATAGACCGCGAGCCACGAACAGATTTTGATGACCAATCGCCTCCCGGGCAAAAACTTGTAAGATGCTTTAGATAGTTTAATTATGAAGCCTAACGTCAGCTGCGGCTTGGTTGGTGGGATAAACAGCGGTGGTCTCCCAAACATGTAGAAAAAAATAAAATTATCAGTAATTTCCTCCCGAATCAATTGTGTGTCAATAGCTGCGTGTCGCGCTCTGGTCGCGCGGTAGTCGCGTCGTGGTCGCACAGTTTGCGCCGCGACGTCATGCGCAATTAACACAGTTATAGTTAATTGCTAATATTGCGGCGTCAGTCGTAGCTCAATCATTAGTCAATCAAATGTAATGGAGACACAGGTTAATTACGTAATTACCGGCCGAGATGCGACACCTGTCGTGTACGTGACTGTACTAGGCACTCGGCGAGTGCGCGCCCGCCACTACTAACGTTATCGTTTGGGATAAAGTAGACTACCACGTCGAGTGTTTCGGACGAGTCCCACGTGTAGCAGTGGGCCGGCTAGTCTGCGAGCATCGCGGCGCTGCGGTGGCCCCACGGCGACGCTTTGCCTACTAATAAACTAATATTTTAATAATAAATATATTTGCCTACTAACTAGCTTTCCGCCAGCGGCTTCGCCCGCAGGAGCTATACGTATACAAATTAAAAAAAACCCGGCGAAGTGCGAGTCGGACTCGCCGACGTAGGGTTCCGATCTATATCGGAATATTACACGCAATAAAGTCACAATTATCGTCTTTTCCCGACCGGATAATAAAGTTTGTTTGTAGAGGAAAATTGCTGAATACTTAAAAACTGCGATAATAAGAATCATAGTTTTTTTCCTGTAATATTTAGGTTATTGTCTATCAATCCCAATTGTTTCTGATTTTACCCTTCTCAAACTTCAGAGATAAGGGAGGGGGGAGGACAGTAATTTTTTGTGTGGATTTCATTATAATTCGAAAATTAAAAGACATACAAGAAAACAAAAAATATATTAGAATGTGCAAATCAAGACATTTCATATGATACCCTACATGACCTAGTATACTTTGAAACTTTAAGCCCCCACTTCCCCCACTTTTTCCTCAAAAGCAATATGATTTTACAACTTTTTTCATTTGCAATACGCATGAAAAATTGTTCTTTATAACTGTTCCAAAAATGTAAGTGGATAGCATGAGTAGTTCCTGAAATAATCGGCTGGTGAAAGACAGACAGACAGACGAAGTGCCATAAGGGTTCCTTTCTACCATTTTTGGTACGAAACCCTAATGACAGTGTTTCACACAAGTTTGCCCCCATTTTCACCCCTTTAGGTGTAGAATTTCGGAAAATCCTTACTTATCGGATGCCTACGTCAAAAAGCTGACCACACCAAATTTAAGATCAGCGGTTTAGGCTGTCCGTTGATCCGCCAGTCATTCATGACAAAGCATTATATATATATATATATAAATATGTATTAGATTACAAATAATATTTTAATTCAATAATGCTAGAGGCTATTCCTAACATTCTCTGTATAAGTTCGAGGCAGTCCCTTCAGTGCTCGTCCTTTTTCTTTTAATACTTGTTTTGTTCGCTTGCGAAAGAAAGCAGACGCGAATATGTAAACGTACTCTTACGAGGTAACAACTGCCTAGCACTCGATGAAACGACGCTAAAGACATGCTTACTTCAGTGAACCCGCTTATGAACGGGCTTTTTTTTTGTTTCGGGGTGGAAAATCCTCATGGAGTCTCTCCGTCTGGGGAGCGGCGAAGGGGACTGTCAGACTCTTACTGACTAAAAATCACCAGGAGTCCCTTCTCGCACGTGAGTTCGATGCCGCGGGGATCCATATTCATCCGCAGCCCCGAACTGGTGCCGGCCCGCCTTGTGGGCCTCGTCTCCGTGCACGGGAAAGCGAGGTGTTGACCACTCTCAGTGGCGCACGCGGACACTACGCGCGCCTCCACCTCCACCTCCTCGGATCCTGTCAACTAGGGGACGGGGACTTCCCCAAGTCCACCGCCCCTGGACCCGTTTAGGGGGGCCGAAAGTGGGCGTTGTCCGCCCTTCTCTGGCACCCGGTGCGCCTGCTGCGGGCGGGGTCGAGGGTGGAGAACTGCCTTTCCCGCTCCGCAGCTTCCTTCTCCGACATCACGTTCTCCCAGAAGGACACCACCGCGTCCCACGACTGCACTGCCGACCATATTCCGAACCACGGCCGGTAGCGACAGATTGCCTCTTACAACGTATGTGAGGACACGGCTCTGCTGCCACCGCGGAGGCTGTGTCCTCCCCGCAATGGACACAGTGATGGCAACGAGCGTCCGGCTCCCTGCCTATGCGGCACAAATACTTCCCGAAGCGTCCATGCCTATGTACGGACTTGCCTGGAGTTCCGTAATGAAAACAAATGACTGTATAAACAGTGCTCACAGCATGTCGGCAGTGACGATGTCCGTGCAGCCTCGGCCGTCGCTTGCGAGCGCTGCAGTACGGCGGTACGGGGGCTACGTGTCTGACGTCGCTGCTTGCTAATGTAACGAATCGTTTTGTTGTTGCTTGCTCTCTCCCTGGCGGACGTCGAGGGCATGTGGCGAGCTCCGCACTCGCCGGTCAACAAAAGTCAACTGTTGCTATATACGACAAGTAGGTACCCGTGGCCGAGAATTAATGTCATAATCAAAAAAGTTAATTAGGAATTATTATTTCCGTAATTCCTTCATATAACGGAGGAAAACATTCGCGACAAACATTACTGGTTAATGTAAACATACGTACGTTTACATAAAATACGAATTACTTGTACAAACGTGATAGTAATGTTTTGTATCAACCGAACAATTGTTTGTCCCACACGAGCAGAGCGTGCGAGCGACCGATGTCGGCCGATGTCAGCCGAGGTCAGCCGACGTCAGGCGACGGGCCGTGTCGCGCCAGCTTTACTTTAATTAAGAAATTCCGTAGCTCCGCTCCGCGTAGAGCGCGCACTCTTTCCCGCGTTGTTGTATCATTAATTTCAGTTAGAAGGTGGTCCCGGCGGCGCGGGCCGGTCAGTTTAACTTTTGATCTTCGAATGTGACGTTATCGCCTGAGTTTTGTTATTTGCCTTCAAGAACTCTTTCCTAGGTATGCAAACGTGTCCCCTGGGACAGGTCTAGCGGCGCGCTGTGTGCCGCGTGTGCACGTGCAGCATCCAATATTTCTTCACCATCATATTAGAGGAGGAACGCCCGCGGTTTGAAACAACAATTTGAATATAGCTCAGTTTGAAAGTGCTCGAGTTGATAAATTGAACGGGAATAGCGTCGATTGTGGAGACGAGACGAAATGATAAAATAACAGACCTAAAATTGAATTTACCTGCAGTAGATAACACACGGGCGAGTCAAGGCAAGGTGTCCCCGTCACTCGGGCGGCGGCGGCGGCGCGGCACAGCGCGCTGCTCGCTCTTGCGCCATTACACCACCAAGTGCACTAATGGTACAGTACAGGTGCAGTACAAGTGCCTGGCTTACACATTGGCATGGCGTCTCGTCCCCGTGCTCAGCCATGAACTGAGTCGCACACCGTTCAATAGAAACGGCTCAGTGCGGGCCGCTTCAATACGTTTATTGACGACCGACACGACGGCACGACCGACACGACGTGCCACCACAGTAGCACTCAGTGAGTCGCTTCTGGAGCGCACACAGACCAGCGAACTGCACTCGCAGCGGTAACATTTATATTATTATTTAATATTTTTGTTACGGTTGTTTTGCATGCGTATAATATTTTATAATAATATACTATCAATAATTTTGTTCATGATTCGGCCTCCTATAATTGAAAGACACATACTAAATAATTATATACCTTAGTTATAATATTTTGCTGTGTATATATATTCTTTGTTAGAGGTCCAAAAATAATAAATAAACATTCACAAAATTAATTTGTCAACGACTAATTGCCTGAATTAACTTTTAAATTTGAAATTTTTGCTTGGGCATTGTACTAATGGCACATATTTGTTAAACAAATAAAAGTGTGCTCAGTGTGCACCCCGCGACACTACGACGGCACGCGAACTGCACAACACTAAATGATCCCGCAAGCGTTCCTGACAGACGTGCGGGCGCTTCAACTAGGGGTGAATCATTCAATTGTGACTGAACTTTACATAGGACAGCCCCCAAAACGCCCGGCCTCCACCACTCCCCGTGAGTTTTTGCTGGAAAGAAGAAGTGTCGGATCAAACTCCCCAGCAACACTAGTCAGACAACATTTAAATGTAGGACGTAGCACCTGGCTACGCCAGATTGCTACGAGATCTGTTACGGAATTAATTGAATACAAAAACTTGGAAACATATTAAAATAAAAATATTGTCCGCTTCGTCGGCGCGCAGCGTTCGCTACTCGCTGGTTGCTGGTTGCTGGTCGCTGGTCGCCAGGCGCCGCGCGGCTGTGAATATTCGTTATTAATGAGCTTCGGGAGATGCCGCGTAAGTCTTTCATTGCGAAACTCAGTGGAAGTCTCACGCGGCGCAATATTTGTATACCAACTGTACTGGTCGCTGCGACGCGTGCGACGCGCGATACGATTGTGCCGCGAGCTGCGCGCCGCACACAATGACGGCCCTGACAAATACCACGCGATGAGTGGAGCCGCTCCAGCCGCCGCCCTATCGCACAGAAATATTGCCGCACTTTTTCAATCCTTATTTAAGTGAACGAATATCGAGCGTATACCTTGTATCCGACGACCCCCAAACCAACCCCCTTCGCATCCCGCACCATACATCCCCATCGGAAGCTCCCGATGTGTTCTCGTATATTCTCTTATCTACATGTATTTTGAAATGAACCGTTATGAACGTTGCGTAAAAACTTTGCGATTAGTAGGGCGGTGGCGCTGCAGTGTGCGGAGTGCCCACTGCGGACTAACTTGCTGTAACTTACAAATGCTTTTAGCGAGCCGCCGCCGCGGGGCTCGTGCCGGCGCACTCGACACGGCCTGCACATTACGCCGCCCGAGCCGGCTAATGACTCGCCGCAACTGTGCTCGCGGTCACTCGGCGCTGCGTCCGCGGGGTGCTGCCCGCGAGGGGCCGCTTTAATTTTATGTGTTATCTTTATGATCTCAGTTTTCCCGGGTTAAACAAGTTTGGTTTAATGTTTGTTTGTTGGTTGTAACATATTTCTGAAATAATTATGTTTTATGTTTATCCTGCATGAGGAGAGGAATCACCTGCGATGGCTGGAGGTTCGGAGGTCTATGTAAATACCATGTATGTATATAGTACTGACTACGTGTGCCTATTATATCTAAGATATTTATGGTAAATACGGTTTTGTGTCAATACTGGTATAGTATATAGTACCTTCTATCTATTCTAGATGTCCGCTTCTCAGCAATAAAGTTGTCATCGTTAAAGCATGCGGCACCAGAGCGCGCCGACACTCGTGCCTGTCTGAGGTACTTCGGCGGTGGTTCATTATTCATTAGCTCACAAATATATAGTGGATAGTATGAACACCGCCGTTATTGAATAGATAAACCACCGACAAAACTGGGCATTATTTAGTCAAACATGCAGCAAGTAAGGACGACTCACTGCGGCTCAAAAGAAATAAGGCACAATATAAGTCGCGCGTATAAACGTTTCATTAAGTTCTCGTTTCAAATAAGGATTGACTCCGCGGTAAACGCAGCCGGTTTATCAGTGATGTACCTGTCGACGGGCACAAAGAGCTGACTGGCGTTATCAGCGCAGCGATGTCGCAGGCGGGCGATGTGGGGCTCCGGTGCGCCACTGAGCGGCGCCTGACGCACCCTTACCACGGCACAAACAATCATTATTTTACGTGTACTTACCTTCCGCTACTAAATACTCGCACGTTAATGTTCCATTACTTATACGAAGTGGCGCCAGTACCTGTACAACATAATTTAAATAAACACACGCCGAAATGAAGCGACAACAGAGTACCGCGCACCACCGCCGGCGACGACTGGCACGACTGCTGGCTGCTGAAGAGTTTGTTTGTTTGTTTGAACGCGCTAATCTCAGGAACTACTGGACCGATTTAAAAAATCTTTCAGTGTTAGATAGCCCATTTATTGAGGAAGGCTATCGGCTATATATCATCACGCTAAAACCAATAGTAGCGGAGCACCACTATTCCACGCGGACGAAGTCGCGGGCAGAAGCTAGTGTATTACATGCTGCAAAAGGCAAACTTTCTCGTTGTCTCGTTTCTCGTAACTCGTTATAGCATCCCCTCTTTAAAAACATCATTTAATATACAATGCTATGGAAAAACGTACACGTACGGCATCTGACGTAAATTAATTATGTCAGATGTCTTCACTTTTTCATTGATGACGTATCGGTATTACGTCAGCGCTGGAAAAAAAAGCGAAGTAGCACGTATCACCTGGTCGCCAGCCCTTTGTGGAAAACTTCCTTTAGTGAGTGCTACCGAGGGCCGGCGGTGGTCGGGGCCGGGGCCGGCGCCGCGGGCGCGGTGTTGACTTAGGACCGATATAATGTGTGCTCGCTGTGATTTACCACAAATACCTTTAATATGACAATGAAGGAGTACCTACCCGCGGAGGACGCCTTCGATAACGTGGCCTCTCGCGCCTCGCGGGAATTGAACCCACAGCACTGTTGACTCGCCACAGCCAATCATTTATTATATATCAGAGCTCACAGGAAACCGTCCTCACAGGATAGGCCAGCAATCATGATTTGTCTACAGCTAGCCTGACCGGCATGTTATGTTCATTAGGCTCCGGTTAGTAGAGCCAAGCGTTGTCAGTCGCGTGAATAAACGCGAACACAATAGCGATTAGAGCTAGTTAGCGCGAGCATAATAGAAGAATAGCTCGTGGTGGCCGCAGCGCTCATTCAGAGCTACTGGCGCGTATCGAAGTCGGCCTTGTCGGCGTAGTGCCGGCGCGCCGCCCGCGAACTGCCGGCGTACTGACGCCAAGCCTTATCTGTGTAATCAAAGTTTCCAATTAAAGAGTTAATGCGGCCGTGCTCCTCGGCAATGTTATTATTAACTTGCGCCAACTCAAATGGCTTTGCCCGCACTCAATAAATAACGAAGTGCACTCGCCGCCCACTGCGCTGGAGCACCGAGGTCGGTGTTGCTTGCGGCGCGCGGGCCCGCTCTCCTCGCCTCAGAACATTTCACGCACACAGGTTCAGAACGGGCCGCGACCGGCGTGTCTGTGCTGCTCGTCTAACACTAAATAGAATAATTTTAGTACATTTTCATGACTATGACAACTTATTATATCCATAATATGAGAACAGAATACAATCGGGATCCTACCTGCGTCTGTGCTTTCGGACACGCTCGACCCTAATCTCTTCAAAGCTGGAGCGAACAGCCTTCTGGGTAAGCTCGCTCCACCGTCTACTTCGTCTTTGTCACCTCTCACCTAGACTACAACGCGAAACTTTAAAGTATTAACTCTGATTACCCCCTATGTTAAGTGTAGTTGTACGGGCTATCTTAGTTTTTCGATTAAGTTTGCATGTATTGTTGTAAAGTTGTTTTAACGTCATCCAGATTTGGTGGAATAATTTATTGTTTTTTATATATCTAAATTTCTAAACTAATATTATAAAGAGGAAAGATTTGTGTGTTTGTTTGTTACGATTTAACTCAAAAACTACTCGAAGAATTTTAAGGAAAGCTACATCGTCACCGAGTAACATAGGCTATATTTATTTCCCGAAATAATTTGGAATCCCTAGTAAAACTTGAATAATGTAACCCAAGGTGTAAAAAAATGTCATATTATGTCTTTCACCGCATGCGCTGCGAAAGCTATTGATGATAGAACAAAAAGAACATATCGATATCTACAAAAAACTTATGAGCTAAGAAACATAAAAAAGAAAACAAAAAAAAAATTGATTTCGAATTGAGAACCTCCTCCTTTTTTTAGGGTTCCGTAGCCAAATGGCAAAAACGGAACCCTTATAGATTCGTCATGTCTGTCTGTCTGTCTGTCTGTCTGTCTGTCTGTCTGTCCGTCCGTATGTCACAGCCATTTTTTTCCGAAACTATAAGAACTATACTGTTGAAATTTGGTAAGTAGATGTATTTTGTGAACCGCTTTAAGATTTTGACACAAAAATAGAAAAAAAGCAATAAATTTTGGGGGTCCCCATACTTAGAATTGAAACTCAAAAATTTTTTTTTCATCAAACCCATACGTGTGGGGTATTTATGGATAGGTCTTCAAAAATGATATTGAGGTTTCTAATATCATTTTTTTCTAAACTGAATAGTTTGCGCGAGAGGCGCTTTCAAAGGGGTAAAATGTGTGTCCCCCCCCCTGTAACTTCTAAAATAAGAGAATGATAAAACTAAAAAAAATATATAATGTAGATTACCATGCAAACTTCCATTGAAAATTGGTTTGAACGAGATCTAGCAAGTTGTTTTTAAGTAATCAGCAATTTTCCTCTACAAACAAACTTAATTATGCGGTCGGAAAAAAACAAGCTAATTGCGACTTTATTGCGTATTTTTTCTTTCCAATGGTCGGAACCCTCGGTGCGCGAGTCCGACTCGCACTTGGCCGGTTTTTTTTGAAGTCGGTTAAAAAAGTCCGTGATTATAATCTACTATGCCTATCTCCCACGTCTCCTCACAATAACTGCTTTTACTATTAAAAAATTGTGATTTTAGAAGCCATATGATATTAAGCTATATCTAAATAAATGTATTTGTTAGAACGGAAATTTAATAATAGAATATTTGTGCCCTTAACTCTACAACTACATACTTTAAACAAATATCTTAGAAGATATCGCAATATAAATATATGTGGAGGTCCCGAAAATAAATCATTATCTGATTTATTTCTGATAGAAAAATCTCCAATTCACTGTACTTCTATAGATACACCATCTGAAGTTTGCGAAAGCAATATTTTGACATAAATGTTATTATATTACGTTACATAATTTTATTTATATTTCTTTACTTTCAAAAACCCCTTATACGAGTTACGACTAATATTTATTCGACCAAAACGTTGTCATAAACGTCCCATAATTTTGTAGTTTGGCGTATGACCGATGTGACGTAATAGTCACACGACTAGAACGTACTATTGTCACATCACAACCAAATCATCGTGTACGTGTTTCAGTTAAACTACTATAACACAAATCATATTTGGAAATGTTATATTTTTAAACTACGATATTTGTCTTAAAAACCGCTTGTGCAACTAAAACGGTTATACGACCAAAATGTCATGTCGAGTTAACGTTTTGGCCGAAACCATTTAATAACGTCTCGTAATATAGTTGTATATGCGTTTATTCGACGTCTACAATATTAGTCACATTATTACCACTGTAAAACTGCTATAACTAAAATTCGTTCATTGAACAATTTGTTTAAAAGTCAACTTACGCCGCAAGTTGCGTTTCAAAAATCAAATTCAGTTAGTGTTATATCAGGTGCTCCAGCTTCGCGGAACTTGTGTTCGAACTCATGCAAATAAACTTTGCGAGAATTATTTGATGAGAGTTTTGTGCAATTTACCTTTATACACAAACAGACGGTCCGACCACCACGAGATTAAGCAAACTGATTGTTCAAAACGTGAATTTAGGCAAGTGCTATTGAAACACTGCTTTGTTTGACCTATCATTACTTGCATTCATTTTACAGGTATTCTCAGCAATAAAACAATCATGAACGGCTTTCTAATATAACTTGTGTCGGTTTATAGAGAGCAGAAAGCGTTTGGAGAACTTCAGTAACTCTCGATCTCTCACGCGTTAGCTCTTAAATAGTTGCTTAAAAGGAGTTGCTTATGGATGAAATATAGAGAATATGTGCGGCCGCCCGCGCCGGGGGTCGTGACTGAGCATCAGTCATTCAAGTTGTTTAGCAGTCACCCCTCATATGAAATATGACGCTTTTAGCGAGCGGAAACTAGTTCGATGAATTTATAGTGTTTACTGAAGTTACCCCGCAGACGCGAGGGCGCGCCACCGTCCCGCTATGTCCCGCAGCCGCCCCGCCAGCGTACTCACGCGTACTAAACGGCATCGCGTCGTCGCCAGGATAAACTACAAATTGCTGTGTCAGCTAAGTGATTGTCACTGTTTTTCCAAAAGCTCCATGACAGAACCTTTCTTGAGCCTCACTGCTTCAACGTTCGTAGAACAAGCTCCTGTCGTCACGCTGGTCGGCAGCAGCCGGCCGCAGTCGGCCGCAGTCGGCAGCTGTCGGCAGCAGTCGGCCGCCAGTCATCAGCATTGACTCTGTCAGTGTTGTCATGGATACGACACTGCGGTGTTTAATAATGCTTCCATCAAAGAGGACCGTATCTGTGACATATATAATATAACTAAAATATATGATATAATACTATATTTATATACAATGCACATCATTTAAATCTTCCAATTCAAAATAAGACAGAAACTTTGACCTTGTTCGTAGTCCGTAGCAAAAGGCTACGCGCCGCTGCTACGAGAACTCGTAGCTATCCGTAACGTCTGTCCCGCTAATTATGAATCAATATAATTCTTGGTGATTGTATAAGACCAGAAGTAAAATTATTCAGATAAGAACTGAACTTACCGACATAGCTTATCGATTTAGATATGATATTTTATGCTGAAGTGGCAGTGAGCGGGCCATGACAGTCGCAGACGAGTCCAGCGCCCTGACGGAGCCGTACCTACCCCGTGCCGCGCGTCACGTGACCGGCCCTCAGGCACACGAGACGACACCTTGTACTTGACTGTCGAACTGGCCGGATGCACAATTTGGGAGAGGCTTATGGCCATCAGTCAAAAGCGACAAGGTCAGTTGATAAATTGAATTCAAAGTCAAAGTTTTTTATTTCATAGAGACCAATTACAGGTACTTATAAAACGTCAAGAAGAGAAGCTAGGTGCGCGATTCCAAAAACCGGCAAGAAACGCCATGGATACTCTTTTTAAAATAAATTGTTCTGGTTACAAATACTCGTAGTAGTGTAATGTGAGGATCACGTAGGTAATTTTTTGTATGAAAAGTTAAAAATAAATAAATAATAGGTACTAAAAAGCAAAAGTAAGAGATAGTCTAATCTGATTGTTATGGCAGTTCGAAGCTGACCAGTCCCGACTGACGACGTCACGAGTATGACGAGCGCATCAGCCTCACTTAGCTCAACCATATTGAAGGGAACTTAACGACCCGATACACATCGCCACCATCAGCAGAACACTTGAGTGAGCATGACAGACTTCTGTTGCCAGACAACAGACCGACAAAGTTATTATTTAACAGTAGACCGTACAATTATATGATACTTATACCCACACTAGCGGCCTGTCCCAGCTTCGCACGGGTAGCCTGTGTTACTCAGGGTGAATTCAGCATAAAATATCATATCTAAATCGATAAGCTATGTCGGTAACTTCAGTTCTTATCTGAATAATTTTACTTCTGGTCTTATACAATCACCAAGAATTATATTGATTCATAATTGGCGGGACAGACGTTACGGATAGCTACGAGTTCTCGTAGCAGCGACGCGTAGCCTTTTGCTACGGACTACGAACAAGGTCAAAGTTTCTGTCTTATTTTGAATTGGAAGATTTAAATGATGTGCATTGTATATAAATATAGTATTATATCATATATTTTAGTTATATTATATATGTCACAGATACGGTCCTCTTTGATGGAAGCATTATTAAACACCGCAGTGTCGTATCCATGACAACACTGACAGAGTCAATGCTGATGACTGGCGGCCGACTGCTGCCGACTGCGGCCGACTGCGGCCGGCTGCTGCCGACCAGCATGACGACAGGAGCTTGTTCTACGAACGTTGAAGCAGTGAGGCTCAAGAAAGGTTCTGTCATGGAGCTTTTGGAAAAACAGTGAATAACACCGCGTAGTGAAGGCAATGTCCCGACTGACATCAACGGCCAGCCTCAACCAGTATCGATACAAGTTGGCCTATTGAGAGGATGTTAATTCTATGATGTAGGCATCATTTAAGAATGGGTTTCTCGAAATTCTTCCTAAAGGGGTGAATTATAATTAATGAAACTTTGTCATTTTTAATTTGAAATGAATGAAAGATAGCAGTTAGCCTCTCAATTTAAAATAATAAATCAAGTCGTTTTTTTTTATTTTATCCCTTAAAGGATATAAGGGTGCTAAAGTTTGTAAGAAAACAAAAATATATTTACTACCCAAATAATTTGTTTAATGCGTCTTTGTGTTTGCTCTTCAATAATAATAATTGACGGCTCGTTTCGCGTGGTTGAGCAATCGGCTGCTGCGTTGCGAGTCGCGGGTTCGAATTCCGCAAGGAACAACTAAAATTGTTCTGGGTCTGGATGGTTGTGCATGTGTAATGTATGTTTGTTAACGCAATCACGATACAGGAGAAATTCCTAGTGCGAGGCAACGTTATTTTTAAAGAAAAACAAAACACAATTAATGGGACACGTATTTAAGTTTTTTTTTAATTAAGGGTAAAAAGGAATTTTAAGGTTTGTACGAGAAATAAATTATTTAATATTCAACTTACTTGAAATTTTGTATTTATGCTCTTCAATACAATTAAAGAAATATGTATGTAAGATTTTTTTGGATGTAATTTCCTTAGCGGCGTGACAAGAGTCTGTTACCTCTGTATACACAAGCAAGGTAAACTGCTATTGATTAAAGATATATTTTCCGCCGGTAAGCTGTTTGGATAATTTTCAATATTCCAAATATTGGAAAAATGCAGCAGCCAAAAGCCAAAACAGCAGCCAAAATAGCCAGGCGGGCTGAAAGCTAGTAATAAATAAATTCCCGAATGATATTTCTTCAATCGAACAATCCCTTAATCTTGTGTATTGAATGATTATGTTGATGTTTCAAACAATGTTTTTCGGTAATGGCCCATGCTGGTTGTACGGCACACACGCTGCAACCTTAATGATATATTAAGATATACAAAACCTGGGAAGTGGTCTGCCGTGTCCGTCAGAGACATGGAGTGGCAGACCTTCAGTAGAGCATTCGCTTCTCATTCAGTAAGCTCCCCGGCGGATAATGTCGATCGTAATGGCACCGCAGGCGAGTAATGCGTGAGTTCACTTAACTTTTATCAGCGATTAACGAGTGAAATGTAGGCGCGCCTTAATCTGCGATCGTTTCAGATAGTTATCAGTGCGCCTCATTAGCGTCGCCGCGGCGGCGCCGCCCGCCAGCCACACCAGGCGCTCTTTTTATTTGTAAACAATCTAGGTACCTATATAAAACCGCAGATCTTGTGCATTACCTACGTGACCTTCGACAAACATTAAAGATTAACGCAACAAAAACAGTACATTTCCTACGCGCACTCAATATGGGACTGCGAGACACAAAGGATAACCTACTAAAATATCCCCTAGACATATTATGCCGTTCTAATATTTTTGTTTCGATCAGATCAATATCAACTTTTCGAGATATTTTTTTCGTAATCAATACATTTATTTAAAAGAAAGTATTTACATTATTTACATTACGAAAAATAAAAAAAAAGTAAATATATTCTAATATAAATCTAACTAAAATATTGCGTCAAAAAATTCTTCCTCATCGCCGTCAACTGGAAGTGTACCCAAGAGAATGCTTAGCCTTTGGCCAAAGTAAAAGCCAGCCTTTGGGTCACGGGAAGTGTCAACAAGCCGCTTCGCTAATTCTTTAAAAAGAAGGTGGGCACTCGGACCCCACGACCCTAGAGTTTCAACCCCAAACGGCTCAAAAATATAGTTACCAATAAGGTTACTATACTTTCGCCGCTTGAGGTTCTCCGCAGCCGCAGCAGCGGAGCCAACGCAGCACGCAGAGCTAGCAAGGTGGGATGGCGCAAGAGTATCGACACAGGTTGCGTCCCACACTAAAGGCCTACCCATCTTCCATGGAAATAATGACATACCGTCTGGTCTCTTGCCATCGTCACGTGCCAAGCCATTTGGTTCTAATACAGCTGGAACGCCGACGGCAACAAGAGCACGACGGATGATGTCATTTATATTTGCGTGCCGCGCGATACGGCCCGCGCTTCGGCTGCATGACAGGCCGTGGTGACCGAGGCTGTTGACAGCTTCGCCACAGTGACAGCGATGAGGAGAGCAGCATGGCGCGCCCAGACGCAGGCAAACAGCAAGGCGGAAAGTAGTGTCATCAAACATGGTGCCTATGTTTGATGACGGAAGTGCTTGAAGCCAAAGACCCGATTCCCATGCACCCACAGCCAGCAGGCGTGCTCGCTCGGCAGAAGTAATTGATGAATCGATTAAATTCTTTTGAATTACTCTGCAGAGCGGCTCATCCCACTGTCTTTGGGAGGATGGGTTGGCGGGTAGATCAGAGTTCGGGCAGGTGATTTTCCAGGTATCTATAGCCTCAGTCAAGCACGGTACCTCAAAATTAACCAGTGTGGAAGGTAAGATATTCCTGGTTAATTTCTCAGTACCGCGGACGGAGGATATAAAAGCCGGTAAACTTATACTAGAAATTTTGCGGACGCCGAGGCCTCCCATACGAATGGGAAGAGTGGCTTGAGTCGTGGTCGTCCATGGCCACATTTAAGATGGATGTTAATTTTTTATGAATTATTTGATCAATTTTGTCCAAAAGATTTGCGTGCTTCCATAAATGGGAAGCGCGCAGAATATAAGTTAATTTTGGACCAAAACAACAGTACCGAATTATGGTGATGGCCGAATGCATGTTAATTTGGAACAGCCTTTCCGAAACATCATTCCGGAGTGTTGTACTCAATGTAAAATGAAAGATAATAAACTCCTTCGACTTATGTTAGTCAAGCATTCATTGCAACAAAGAAATATTTAATAAATATTTGTGGAGTGTACCTTGCAAACCTTTATTTAAAAAAACAAAATTTGCTGACATTGACTGTAGTGTGTGTTTTTGAAGTACCAGTATTTGTAAGGAAGAAATACTATCATCCATCCCTATACTAGCATACCTTAAACACCTTGACAGTTTGACTACAATAAGTACACGAGCCGTACTCACACATATCACGCAAGAGAGTTTTAGCGCATTGTTTTTTTGCATTGCTCTATCTAGACAAGTATACAATCAAAGGGCATCGTGAGGAAACCTGGACTAAAAAGTTTGAAATCGCTAATCCACCTTGAGCTAGCGGTGATCCATGCTCAATCCTTCTGTGTATGAGAAGTCTTTGCCCAGCAATGGGACAATAATTAGGCCCATGATGTGACGTGAGAGCATGGCCGCGCCGCAGCCCACGCGTGAGCAACAAGTGGGAGCGCTACACGTTGATGAACTGGGTCGACGTGGCCGCTGAGCCCCGCCGCCTACCTTCAGTGTAAACTTGTGTAACAAGCTGAGAGGTGTCGCTTTTTGTATCCTCGGTTGATTCAGTCGCGGCGCGCGGGTGCCTAATGAGCGAAGTTTTTTTGCTTGTGGCCGCTAATGTGCACCCGGCGACCCAGCGACCCCGGCTCAGTAAAAACAGTTCACTAAATGATACTTGTTTTAATTTACATAAAAGATTAAGTATCTGAGTGACAGGGGTCTGCTGCGTATTTCACACCACTCCATTTCCATACGTTCAACGTTATGAACCCACAGTAACACCATTCGAATCGAATGAGGAAGGTGCTGTAACGATGACTCTGAGATGTGAGATAATGAAGCCGACATACGTTTGTGAATGATGTGCAACTTACTCTAGTACTTGGCGCCATGCCCAGCACGGCCGACGGATGGCTGACGGACGCTGGAAGCTAGATTTGTTTACTGACTCATTCTCACACTGACTCTGTTCAAAGCATCATACAAAAAGTAAAACCGGTCAAGTGCGTGTAGCGATAGAGTTATAAAAATGCTATGGAGTCTGTATGACTATGTCTATAAAGTCAACGAACTCCAAAAAAGGAGGTTATGTATTCGACCCGTGTTTATGCATGTTTGTATTTCTGCGATTTTCTCAAATTACTGATCCGAGTTGGATGGGGTTTTCGTTATTTAAATGCATATTTCCAAATAGGACCTGATGACTATCTTCGGAGATAGCCAATGGAACTCTTCAATTACTAACAGCGAAGGGCCCGCGATTGCTGCGATCGGATGCCTATGTATACGTTTCAATATTTCAGAAGATAATATCACGCCTCTAAGTTTTGCAGGAGACAGCACTAGCATGATCACTAGACATTAGGATAATGTAATTTATTAACCCACTAAAAACCGAAAAATAAAAATCTTTTTGCAAAAATAGAACCGACTTTAAAATCATTACAAATTGAACGCGGACATACAAACATACATACGGGTTGAATACAGAACTTCCTTTTTTTAAGTTGCTTAAAAAAAAACTTCTTGATAGACAGAGGGACGCTAGTTTTAACGTTGCCCCACACTAGGAATTACTCCTGTGTCGTGGGTGCGTTTACAAACATTCAATAACACATGCACAAACACCCAGACCCGGAACAATTTTAGTTGTCCCGTGCGGGAATCGAACCCGCGACACGCAGCGCAGCAACCAATTGCTCAGCCACTACGCCAAACGTGCCGTCAAGAAGTGATCCTATAACAGAGCGGGATCCAAAAAAACCAGCTGAATTCATAGCCTTCTATTTTTTTGTAGTCTGATACGATATTATGAATATTATGAGCCGACTACGTTATATATTGTTTTCGTAGAAATAAAAGCAATATCCGATTTGATGTGTTCCATATGATTTGCTGCGCACTGATAAGAGCGCGCCCCTAACAGGTCCCTCCCGCCTCTCCCGCAGCGCAGGTGTCGCGCGGCGCGTGACGTCACCGCCGCCGGCGCCCTCTCTCAACTGCTCAACCATATAACAATGTTTAATAGTGTCTTGTTCATTTATTGAATATACATACATATTAGGTTTCTTTAGTAAAATTTGACAAAGTTGCTGAATGCAGCTTTCACGAGCGCAAGTGGCCGCGTGCGAACTCATTGTAAATTGTAGGTTCATTTAATGAGAGGAGTCGTAAACGTTAGTCCATATGCTGGAACAAAGAACCGCTGTGTGGACGTTTACGTGCATTTAACTGTGATACATACATAAGAAACAGTCAGCCAAAAGTGTGCGCAGTGCACAGGGCGGCGCGCTGGAGTGCGGGCGGCACGCGCCGGCGCAGCGCTGGCCGCGCGCCAGCCGCCGGCCGGCCGCACTCGCCCTGCGCGCTGGCTGTTATCGCGAGGTCAACTTTTATGGAACATTATTAAGATGAACATAGCAGAACAAGGACGCAGCACACCTGGCTCCCCCCCGCACCCCCGCCCGCGCGCTCGTCCGCTCTCCTGCACTAATATAAATCGGTAATTTATTTAAAGCTGGTCATGTTTGTCTGTGGGTAGTCGGAAGCTAGCGCAGCACCTATAATCTTGTGTTTGTTCAGCAAATTGTTCGCTCGTTTTATCGAGGTCCTAATTATGGCGAATGCAGTTAAATACGCTGCAGCCCGCGGCTCTTCAAGCGATGTACGAATAGTTTTATATGCAGCGATCATAACTTTGCTCATTGTGGCTCGCCCTGCCGCTGTACGGGTGTCCGATGATCATCGTCAAACAACCGTCTCCGTGTTCGATCGCCGTGATCTAAGAAGGTAATGCCCAATACAAAGCCAGGTAGTCTTAAAAGGTTCGTTATATTCAGGTGACGAAAGATGTGGGCGGCTAAACCATACGAGTAATATACGATAAGTTAGCAACAAAACAAACAACCAAATCGCTGAAAGTGTCATCATCACCATACTCCTGCCCTTATCCCGGATTATTTGCCGGGGCTGCGGGACGTTCGAAAGAGATACCGCGCCCCCGGAATACAAAGGGCTGAGGAAGGAACATGGATGGGTTTTAGTCAGTAAGAGTCTGACACTCCCACTCGCCCCACCCACGGCCATTTGATGATTTCCCATCCGAAGAAAAAAAAACCCGGATTATTTGGGAACGGCGCAGCTAATTTTCTTTTTCCATACGTCTCTACCAGCTATCATCTTATCATTCACCCTCTTTCTAGCCATGTCGTATTTAATACAGCCCATCTGACGGTTTTCCCTCCCTCTAGTCCTAAATCCACCCACAATCATGCTCAGAACCTTTCTTGCCACATGTTCTTCACTGGGTAGCGTCACACGTACGTGCGCCCATAGTTTGTCTGACTGGCGCCAGTGCGAGACTTTCTCTCATTTCTTACTTTATCCATTCGCGGTAAAAAAGTCGTTAACGCTTATTAATATTTGTTGTTAACAAGGTCAGTCTTATCTCTGAAGTTTGAGAAGGGAAAAATCTGAAATTATTAGGATTGATAGACATTAACCTAAATATTAAAGAAAAAATAAAACTCTGATTCTAAGTATAACAGTTTTAAGTAATCAGCAATTTTTCTCTACAAACGAACTTAATTATGCGGTCGAAAAGAAAACAAGATAATTACGGCTTTATTGCGTATAATATTCCTTCCAAAGGTGCGCTACCTGAAAAAACTTGGCAGTTTTTTTTTATAAACCGGCCAAGTGCGAGTGTACTTGTGAACTTCAACACACGTGTTTCCCTTAAACACCTATACGAGTATTATTGTAGTACAACAATATTACAAACATACGGGTTGAATTGATTACCTCCTTTTTAGGGTTCCGTAGTCGACAAGGAACCCTTATAGTTTCACCCTGTCCGTCTGTCTATATATCTATTTGTCTGTCCGCGACATAGCTTGGGGTTATTTGTAGGTACCTACTAGAAAGTTTTAAAAGTAAAAAAAGATTTTTTAGTTCTCGCTCTTAAGTCGGTTGGTTTGTAATTTATCTAAGTTATAATAATTAATATCGTAATGTCTTGTACTCATCACCTATAATAAGGTTATACTCGCTACCTCTGCTTACCTTTTCAAAGCTTAGAGACGTGATATTATCTTCTGAAATATTGAAACATGGACAAGAGTATGCGATCGCAGCAATCGCGGGCCCTTTGCTGTTAGTAATTGAATTTAATTGGCTATCTCCGAAGATCTTATACTTGTACTATAAGCTAAAACCTTCCTTGAGAAATATGCATTTAAGTAGGTAATGAAAGCCCCATCTAAATCGGATCAGTAGTTTTTGGGAAAATCGTGGACATACAAACATACAGAACCTCCTTTTTTGAAGTCGGTTAATAAACGTTCAAAAAATCGGTATCATAAGTGCGTCAAACTCAGCTTAAACAAAACAAATTTGCTAACAAAATCTTATAGAGAAAAACCGGCGAAGCGCGTGTCGCACCACGCGCAATAGAATTCCTTACTAGGTTTTAGATAGTCGACTATAACTCTGTAACTGGTTAAGCCTACTCAGCCGTGATAGTTTTCCTAGTAAGTTTATTACATGTGCTACGTTTGTGAATTTTTTTACATTTCTAGATGCTCGTGTCGAAGAAAAATTTGCACTTTAAAGCTAAATATTTCGCAATTGGATCTTGATCTTGGATGATGCTCTTCACACACCTGCTTTGTTTTTAAAAGACTACGACGATACCCCAAACGACGGGATAAATGAGAAAAAAAAAAAATTCGCTCTTTACGTGTATGGGGCTTACCCAAAAAAAAACTATTTTCATCATTTTATTTTACCACTTTGTCGGCGTCATCAATATAATATAATATATCCGTACCAAATTTCAGATTTGTAAAACCTATGCCTCGGACATACAGACAGACGGACATGGCGAAACTATAAGCACGGTAAAGGATTCCTTGCCGACTACGGAACCCTAAAAGAAGTGGTGGCAAAGTTCCCAAATACCCGCGCATTTTTTAAAACTTCCGCGATCTATATATACCACGAGCTCTGTTAGCCATGTACTTACAGCAATACAAACCATTGTTCGGTGATTAGAGCAACAGTGGCTGTCTTCTGTGTCTATAGCAGTTGTCCTGGGCAGTCCGTTAGCATCCTTATTATTATAATACGTTCTACGACTGTTGTGAGCATACCATGCAATAGAGCAACGGCACGATACTCTCCGAACACATATGTCAGCGTTCAGTGGCATGCAGAACTTGATGGTGTGGCAGCCTGGCACCTCGCGCCTCACTATATTGTTGCGTTGTCAAGTTTAGCAGCGTTCCTGCTGGCTCTATCTATGGCTCAGGCAGGAACTTCTTACAATGGCACCGTGGAGCCGCCCGGCCTGGCCGCGCCGTGCTGGTGGTGAGCACGCGCGGGGAGGCGCGGGGGGGGCGCGGCGGGCGCGCGCTCGCTGCGGCCGCACTGTGGCACCGACCGCCGCCGCGCCTCCACTGCTCTCCCGCCGCCGCCGCGCGTCCGGCCCGCACGCCTGTCGCGCCTCGCGCCGGCACTCCGGCACCACTCGACCAGCGACCTCCTGTGCAGTGACCCTCTTAGTGTAGTGCTATACCTGCGATCTGTTCAGTGACTAGGAAAAGTAGTTTTAAGTTTCGCGCGGAAAAACTTTCTGCAAACTTTAGCGCCTACCAGGAGACAGCCAGCAGCAGCGCCAGCAGCCAGAACTGCCACCGGCCACCCTCAGGTACCCACTACGATACCTTATTATTTTTTTAATGTTAGTACGTGTTAGTTGCGAACATAATTTATTGTCAGGTGCTAGTTCAAAAAGGTACGTATCATTAGAAGTCACGAACTAAGTTTTCGAAGTGTTCCGTAGCACCCGCCTACTCTAACTCAACGAAAACGAAGATTCGATTGGAGTTTCGTACAGATCCTCATGGTTTTAAGGACGACAAAGGTGTAAACTACTGTTATATTTGGAGAGTATAAGTATATCCTTCTATGTACCGAGCAACAGAGTGCATCTTATCGCACCGCATAAGTTATGGCCTATTGTCGGTCTTTCCGAAGTTTCGTTTCGGAGTAGGCCGCCAGGCGTGTGTCGAGTCGTTAGAATTCTTAACTCAGCTTCATAAATATGAAGCAACATTTGATTCGTCCGCCGACGGCGCGCCGTCACCTCGTAGTTTACGCTGAACCCTGAAACTTTCATTCTTGGCCACATGACAAGTTTGCGCAGAGAAACATGTTACATTGAATATGTAATAGCTAATTAAATGAATAATATATGAGAACACCCATAAATATACATGGGTACCTTCTATTATGTTTCTAATTTCTTCCCCCAAACAAATGAATTTTATTAGATCTAAAATGAGAGTCATATCAGTGTTGCGATATGGGCAAAGAGTTTGCATATTGTAACAATTGGTGGCGGAGACGCGGAGCCCGCTGTGCGGCCGGAGAGCGCGCCGGCACTTACAACTGCTATTGATTCAACCTTGCAGGAGCCACCGCGAACTAGCATTTGATTGTTTTAATTATTAATCGATACCCTGGACGTGAAAACTTGCGAATGTTCCTGCAAGCGGTGAGCTGAAGCTGCGCGGCCGAGGCCACTGGCCGGCTCTCGTCCCGCGTCGGCAGCGGCACTGACACACATAATACTAGCTGTTTCTCGCGGTTTCACTCGCCGCACTTAACGCAGTCGGTTAGAAGCCTATAATCGTCTCCAATGTCTGTTTTATCTCCGACCAAATTTTATCTGAATTGGTTCAATCGTTTTACCGTGAGAATGTAATAAACAAATAAAATCACTTTCGTATTTATGTATCAGTCAGGTTAGTTGGGATTAGGATTCAGTAAAAACAATGATGTGCATATAAACTTAATAAGCATCATCGTCCTCTACACACAGTAAGTTTGCGAGGCCTTCTGAACGCATTTAATAATAGAACCAACTTCAAAAACACTACCACTTGAATGTAACTAATACGTCATTCTGAAAGTCAGTGGCGAAAGTACACAAAATAATATTTAATTGGAGACGCCGACTTCTAGAATGATGTATGTATTATATTAGTTATTTTCCAATTTATAGTGTTTTTGCAAAAATAGTTTTTTATTTCTCTAGTGAATTTATATTTTTAACCGATTCATAAAAGAGGTTGTCAATTGGTAGGAATGTTGTTTTGTGCATGTTAAGTTGGTACTGATTGACATTGAGCTGTCCTTAAAACCCTAAACTAAACGAATCTTCGTTTTTGAGAACATTTTAAACGTTTTCTTACGTTTCCGTATGGGTTTTAGGGCGACAAGGTGCAAACTACTGTTATATATGGATCGTATAAGCATAACTTTCTATGTACAGAGCATCAGAGTGTACCTACCGCACCACAAACACAGTTATCGTCTATTCTCGGTCTCTCCGAAGTTTTGTTTCGGTGAGTTACAGAAGGCCCCCTGTAATACAAAGATACTTTCAAAATCAGCGGCATTGCCCTACATCAAAATACAGGAGAAAATAATATTGTGGAAGACCTAAAGATAATATATGGAGATGCCTAAAGTAGACTGTCGTGCTGCGGCTACTTCTGTGACGTCGTTCAACAGCTTGATACATTCGCGAATGAAGGCAGTTGAGCTCTGTGCTCACTGTGTTCTCTGTAGGTCACAGTGCTTTGTAATATGGAATACATCGAGCAGTCATCTCGAGCGTGGATATGCAATGCGAGGCAGGTCGGGGCCGGCTTGCTGTGCCTGGCTGTTGCTGTCACAGTTCAGTGAGTGCGTCCCGCAAGGCTCCCATATCGGTCCAATTTTATTTAATGTTTTCGTTAATGATTTGCCTAAGTGCTTCCATTTTTCTGAATGCTTCATGTACGCTGACGATCTCAAAAGTAAAGTTATCGAATCAGAACAGGATCTAATGTCACTTCAAAATGACCTTGATAAGTTAATCAACTGGCGTTGCGTCAATGATATGACCTTAAATGTACAAAAATGTTTTCATATTAAGTTTTCTAGAAAAACCGTTTTGGTACCGTCCAGATACTTGATCAATTCCCATGTTATCCAGGAGGTGGAACTAATAAGGCCCTGGGTGTGCTATTTGATAACAAACTCACTTTTATACCTCATATGGAAAGCGTGACCAAGCGAGCTTCTAGAATGATTTATAATTAGGAATGTAGTTGGCTTTCGAAATAGTAAAACAAAAATTCAAATGTACGATTGCCATATTCGTAGCATTTTGGAATACTATAGCACTGTTTGGAGACCGCATTATGCCACACATATATTGAGACGGGAGAGTATCCTGAAGAGATTTCTTTGGCATTTGTCATACTCATACGGACTGGTCAAAAAGATACCTTCATATGAGAAAAGATTGTCGCAGTTTTAAGGTGGGCTCTCTAGAGAAACGCAGAATGCCTTCAGTTATTGGGTAATAATAATGTAATTTTACCCAATAACTGAAGGCCAGAATGCCTTTACTGAATTACATTCCGAGCTGCAGCTAGACATCCCCGTACTCCCATCCTCCGTCCTCTCTACCCGCCATTGCGCAGAACTGTTCTTGGCGCCATTTGGTTATTTTAATGTATTTTTTTTATTAGAAATACATAACTAATTAACGAAAAGATAAACAACAGTGAAAATACGAATGTATTATCTTAAAAAACGGCCTAGTTATAAAATTCGGGGTTTAAAAAGTCACTGCTAGAAAAAGAGAGCATGATTCAAATAATATATGACGTCATTATGTCAAAAAAGCTTTTTACCCAAAAAACCAACTTCGGTGTATTGTAAGTTACTATTGTTAGTATTTCGCCACCGACTTCTAGAGCGATGTTTTGCTCGATAAGCGTTTAAACAAAAAATATTTTTTACTTTTCAGTTTTTTTTGAAAGTCAGTTTTTTTTTTTTTGTAAAAAGTTTTTTATTTTTCGCTTTTCAGTGACTCGATCTTGTTATCTTAATATAAACACACCACTTTTTAGTGTTCCGTAGTCCGACAAGGAACCTTTATAGTTTCGCCTTGTCCGTCTGTCTGTCTGTCTGTCCGCGGCATAGCTCCTACGTTCTTGTTACTAGAAAGCTGACATTTGGTATGGATATGTATATTGTTCACGCCGAGAAAGTGGTAAAATAAAATTTTGTAAAATATACTGTTTTTAGGGTAGCTCCTAAACACATAAAGTGGGGATGAATATTTTTTTTCTCGCGTATCCCTTCGTGTGGGCTATCGTTAGATAGTTCTTTCAAAAATATTACGGGTGTGTCAAGACCATTTTTCGGTTTAGCGAGCCATTTGCGAAATATCTAGCTTTTAAGTGCAAATTTTTGTTCGATACGAGCATCTCCCCCTCTAACTTTTGAATGGCTATACCTAGAAATGTGAAAAAATATCACAGACGTAGCACATGTAATAAACATACAAGGAAAACTATCACGGCTGAGTAGGCTTAACTGGTTACAGAGTTATAGTCGACTAACTAAGACCTGCTACGGAACCCTACTGCGCCGGGCTCGACACGCACTTGGCCGGTTTTTTTATAAAGAAGCTTTTCAATACTCTAATGTTTACGTAACTGACCGGTTTTGATGAAACTTTTTAATAATCTATTATAAGTTCTATATATAAGTAGAGTTAGTAACACACCATAGTTATAGTTATAGTGCATGTTTTGCTTACCTATACAAGTTTGTGACACTTGTCTACACTACTATTTAATATATGTAAGTAATATAGTATTAGTGTTAACAATAAATTGTTGGTGAGCAAATAAATAAATAAATAAAAACAAATAAATAATTGATTTGATTGAGTGAGTAGCTTCACCGTTCACTAGCTTACCACTGTTAGTGAACCATACCACACCCACATGTAGTATGTAGTTATTGTGTAGAAGTTAAACTGTTAACATATGTGTCCTGTCCGTGCGCTCAGGTACTTCAATAAAAACAACAATGACTCCGCTCACTCTCTCATAGCGCTGAGGTGTTGCATGTTAGACTAGTAACTGAAACTTCGGCATTGCTCGCATCTGTAGTCAAGGAAACTATCAGCTGGCTGCGCCAGTATTAGTCTACGGGTAGTGCATTGCACGACTCCTGTGGCCACCCGCACGAGTCCATAGCGTCATGTTTGCACTTCATGTCAATGTACTCGTAGATGTGGTGAGTGCCGCAGGCCAGTCTGCCCGCGCGACCCATCCGTTATAGCCCTAAATCGGCCATTATCCGCACTCGCGGCGCCGCGTGATGGATCGCCTCGTGAAACGGTAATGCCAAGCTCGCTGCTGCAGACGGACCCTTATACTTTGATCTTCGCGGGTGGGTTCTAATGCTGCAACGTAAACGACGCTCGTCTAATTACAACAGCGTTGATCGCACGGAGATCTCAATAAATAAGTATTCGGTCGCAGTCGCTTGCCCATCGTGATGAATAATAACATTACGTTTCTTTAAATTAACATTATTACCGACAGCTGGGCCGGTGTCGCCGACAGCGCGTAAATATAGCGTGGACAGCGAGCCGCTATGCGCTGCAGCGCTACGCTCTCGGCGGCTAAATATAGCGCGTGTCACCAGAATATCCGGACAGCGCACGCCGAGACCGCGTCACAGCTGACGGGCTGCCGCCTGCTGCCGCCACGTCACCGACCTGCACGCGCCGCGTCACGCGGGCTCGTGGCTCACTGCTGTCGCGCGGCTTCGGTGCTCCGTCACTGGGTGATCTTTGTCATAGCGAGCAGTAGGTTCCAGCTGCCTTTTTTAACTGATTTCAAAAACAAGGTTCGCTACATTGGGTACAGAAAGTTCGGCGGCTGCCGAAGCGGACACACCTCTCCAATGTTACAAAGTAATCATGTATTCTAAAAACCCTTTAGTAATTTTATTCACACAAAATACAAGCCAAACGAATCTCGTCTGAGAATTCATTACCATGGCATTACGGAGCCCGCACGGTTTGCATAACGAGAATGAGACCGGAGTGGCGCGCCCGCCCGGTGCCCAGGCTCTGCTCCACCAGGCCCAGTGCGCGGACGAGTTGCTTCACGTCTAATTGGAAGGTCGAAACCGGGAGCAATAGTCTGGCTGCTGCAGCAGTGACCGACAATTGACTTCTTTTGAGGATAATGTATCCTTACAGTTCATAGCTATTGTGGGCACCTGAAACTCTGAGCCAAGACAATGATGGCGGGTTGGGTATTGTGCAAAACATTCAGTGTGAACATGATTTAGTAGTTGACGTGCCAAATAGTTGCAGTGGCGTCAGTGTTGTGTAGTTTAAACAGAACAGCAGAACACCAAGTCTCAGTAATTGGCTGTGTCCGGCCGTTACTTCAACGTGAATCGTCATTCTTTGAGCGCGCATCGTCAGCTCTGCGATACACTGTGAACGGTCGGCTGGCTGGCTCGCTCGGCACTAGGCGTTGAGGTGCCTGACTTCCTCTTTCTAAACATACATAATGACACATATTTGATTGTTTTATTTGGGCTTTGGGCGCTTTAATGTTTGTATGTGCCTAAAACGGCGTAAATAATTATAGGATCACAAAGATATTTACTCAATGTTGAACATCGGAGACTGCAATTGCTGAATGTTTTGGTTTTGTCTTGCTTTGTATGCTCAATTAAACTGTTATTCATAACTAGCTGTGCCCGCGGCTCCACTCGCGTGCTCGTCGTTGTATACAGAAATCGGCCAAGTGCGAGTTTATTATCTATCATCTACACAACATTAGACACTATATTATACCCTTTTTTTTAGATTCACTCGTCTCGATGTCTGTCTGTAACCACGGTGTCTGTTTATAATCAAATCTTGCAAGCTAAATAACCCCACTTCGCGGTTTCCGATTGAAATCTAAATCTAAATATTCTGTAAATATTTCAAGTTTCTACCTGTTGTTATTAAAATCGAGAAATAAATTGCAAAATAATCACGCTTGTTGTATGGGATTTTTCCATTAGATACTTATGTTATTTGTTGTAATAGCGGCAGCAGAAATACATCAATCATCTCTGAAAATTGTAACTGGTCAGCTACCACGGTTCATGAGATACATCCTGGTGACAGACAGAGACGGAGTAAACGGGACCCTATCCCGTTTTTGTCCTTTGGGAACGAAACCCTAAAAAGTAGGTAATTTGGCAAATAATTTTGATTAGTAAAAATATTCCTGAAAACTATGAGCGGTCATTCTCCCTCCTTCAGTAAAGAGATGTCTGATTAGGAATAATCACCCCTAACAACTACAAAAAAGCGCTCATACCGATTTTACTCAAAAAGTTAAATCCGGCGGCATCTGGACTCTATTATTCGTAATCAGCGCACTTAACACTCTCCGAAACGATACCCATGTCGATCACATTAAATCACAATTTAATATTGTCTGGACTTTAAAAGAGACCCCTGAGTTTGTTTCGGCATTTCTTCTCGGGAGTCGTCAGCTAGGAACGACGGCGCAATCTTTATTACATACTAGCTTCTGCCAGCGACTTCGTCCGCGTGGAATAGTGGTGCTCCGCTCCTATTGGTCTTAGCGTAATGATATATAGCCTATAACCTTCCTCGATAAATGGACTATCTAATACTGAAAGAATTTTTCAAATCGGACCAGCGGTTCCTGAGATTAGCGCGTTTAAACAAAATGACAACATTTCACTTCACTGCTCTGCTCCTATTGATTGTAGCGTGATGAAAAGTATACTATGACTTTGAAAAGTCAGCCATCTTCGATCCGTAGAAATATGTATAGCACCCCAGTTAAAACAGTAAGATTGATAAACAAATAACCGACTCTTCTCTCTTACTACTTGTCTTCCAGACAGACAGAAAGACAGGCAGACATTTTAAAAAATGATTGCAATGTCTTCTGATAGTTATTTATAGTCACAGTTTTGCATTGTTTTTTCTCAAAGTTCCGAAATGTACGGACACGTAAATTTTTTAATTTAATTTTATGTATTGACAGCTAGTCACCCGGCGAACTTTGTTCCGCCTAATAGTCGATTCTTTATTTTTTATTATTATGATACCTACTTAATTTCATTTTATTTTTACTTATTCCAAATTAAGTTATATTTTTACTGACAATAGACGCCCGACGTGACGGTCCAGTGGTGGCATGCGCGCGGTACTGGACTGTACTTGGACATTGCAGCATTACTTTATTTTTCTAAAATAAAAGATTTTTTCTAAAATAAACGCCTAAGATACTCCTTATTACATCAGCTACCTGCCAATAAAAGTCCCATCAGAATCGGTCTAGTCGTTTCAGAGATTAGCCGGAACAAACAGACAGACAGACAAAATTGAAAAAATGATATTTTAGTGTATGTACCGTATATATATTCATATACATATACATGTAGTATAAAACGGTTATTTAAATATTACAAACCATTTTATTTATATGTATATAGATGTATAGATAACGCCATTCGTCCAATACCTATCGAACTGTTTTGTCCCTTTGACTTCTTGACATACAAGGACTAAACAGTTTGATTGCTAAAGTAGGTTTATTAAGCGAATGGGTGTAATGTGATAAGCCGGTGATCGAGTACAAAATTTGAAACTTATTTTTACGCTGGAATTACCTTAGAGTTTTTTTGATCAGTGAGTGAGTGACTAATAAAACCAGGAAACTTTGACTTGCAATAGCTCTTAAACTTTTCTTTGGTGTCTATGTTTCTGACATGGTGCCCCGTATGGCCTCCATTCTATAGACATTTCACGTCAAAACAATTTGACTGATTTATCATCGTTACACTGGCGTGCCCCTGACTTGTCAGGATTAGGCTGCTTGGTGTGGTGGTGTGGCCGAGGCGGAGGGTGGGCGGGCTCATTCACGAGCGCGGCGGCGAGTGCCGCCCGGCGTACGACGTGCGCGTCACGCTATGTCGGCTTGTTATATTTTATTGGCGGTTGGCGTTACGTAGTATTGTATTCTCTTTGGTTTGGCGCGCCACCAGCGTTATTTGTATTCGTGTTCCTTTGCCAAAATGTACCGCGACTGTGCGGCTATCGGGATGTTGTTATCACTGTTGGCTTCATAGAGCTAATGATAACGGCTGTTACGAGTAGTATGTATGGCACTATTGTATTTTATATATTTGATTTTACACAATGACGATATAATGACGAGTGTAATGTTGAGATGCTCTCTGGATATTATAGTTGAAATTAACATGTTGAATTGAGCTGAGGCTGCTTATCGTGAGGGCTGCAGATCTTACCAACTTAAAAAACCTTATTTCTGACGGCCGAACACTGACGACGTAACAACAAGTGAGTTCGAGAGAGCACAGAGATGAGACCATATTTTACCTCGAGGTCATGGTACTTGCTGTGCTGTACAGCATCCGCGGACAGTCATTCGTACCATTGCGTTACAAATTTGAGGTACCGGGATAAAGCTCATGGACTTCCTCCGTCTGTAGTCTGTGGACGGTAGGCGTACTGGACTTTTACCCGTTTAAACTACCCTGAATTTTCCGGTCGACGAAACTATTCCAAGATCTATATTTGTCATGATTGCAAGACTCAACTGCAGCAGTGGCACGAGGTTGAAATTGAGACCTTTTTTCGTATGGGAAAACATCCAATGACTCCTCCCACAATGGGTGGGGCAGGAGGTAGTGTCAGCCTAAAACCCATCCAGTTTTCTTTCTCAGCCCTTTGTATTCCGGCGGCGCGGTATCTCTTTCGAACGTCCCGCAGCCCCGGCAGGCTCTGAGGTAAGGCCCCGTCATCGATGCTGACAGCTCCTTGAGGCGCGCGCGCGCAGCACGGGCCTGGTCCTTACCTCCCGAAAGCAGCGTTGCTAGCTACGGCTGCGGTGTCACAGGTGGTGAGCCGCATCCGTCGCCTGGGCCTGGAGGTGGCCCTGAGCAAGTCGGAGGCCATCGTGTTCCATGGCCCCCGACGTGCGCCGCCGCCGGGATCACACATCGTGGTCGGTGGGGCCCGGATAGCTGTCGGGTCCACTATGAAGTACCTAGGATTGGTGCTCGACAGCCGGTGGGAATTCGGACCCCACTTCCGGCGGCTGGCGCCCAAGCTGATGGGCGCGGCGGGCGCGCTTTCAACGCTGCTTCCCAATATGGGGGGCCCGAGCGCCGCCTGTAGGCGGTTGTACGTGGGAATCGTGCGGTCCATGGCCCTTTACGGGGCCCCGGTGTGGGCGATGGACCTGGCGGCCGGCACCATCGCAGTTCTGCGAAAGCCGCAGAGGGCGATGGCCGTCAGGGTCGTCCGCGGGTACCGCACGATCTCCTACGAGGCGGCTTGCGCTCTGGCCGGATCCCCGCCCTGGGACCTGGAGGCTAAAGTACTTGCGTCACTGTATCGGTGGCGCGAGGAAGAGCGGGCACGGGGCTTCAGACCGGTGCAGCGGCAGATCGCGCTGCGCCGTACGGAGCTCCGCCAGGTCTTGGTGGCGGAATGGCGGGACAGGCTTCTGCGCCCTACCGCCGGCCTCGCTACCTTCGAGGCGATCCGGCCAGTGCTCGACGCATGGCTCGGGAGAAGGCACGGCTCCCTGTCGTTTCGGGTGACGCAGGTGCTGTCGGGGCATGGGTGCTTCGGCAAGTACCTGTGTCGCATAGGCAGGGAGTCGGACGCTCGGTGCCACCACTGCGTCCATTGCGGGGAGGACACGGCGCAACACACGCTCCAGGAGTGTGTGTCCTGGGAGGAGCAGCGCCGTGCCCTCACCTCCGAAGTAGGAAACGATCTGTCGCTGCCGGCCGTTGTTCGGAGTATGGTCGGCAGGGCAGAGTCGTGGGACGCGGTGGTGTCCTTCTGCGAGGACGTGATGTCGCAGAAGGAAGCTGCGGAGCGGGAAAGGGAGATCTCCACTCTCAACCCCGCCCGCAGCAGGCGCACCGGGCGCCGGAGGAGGGCAGACAACGCCCTCTTCCGCCCCCCATAAACGGGTCCAGGGGCGACGGACTTGGGGAAGTCCCCGCCCCCCATGATAGGACCCGAGCCGGCGGCGCGCGTCTGTGTCCACGCGCGCCCCCGAGGTGATGCACGGGGTAGGACACCTCACTACCCCGTGCAGGAGACGAGGCCCGGCAGGACGGGCCGGCACCAGTGCGGGGCTGCGGACGAATCTGGATTCCCGCGGCCCCGCGCCCACGTGCGAGAAGCGACACCGGGGTGGTTTTAGCCGGTAAGAGTCCGGCACTGTTCCCGGCCTCCCCAGGCCGGGTTCGTCCATGAGGATTTCCCCCCGAAAAAAAAAAAAAAAAATGGTCCTTACCTCCCGAAGACCTTCATAGACACGAAACGTCACATTTAGAATAAGTGTATTGTTACAGTGTAACAGTCTGAGGAGCTCGTGGCTAAGTAACAGCCGTATGGTTCGACCGATCAAAGGTTGAGCTGCGCTTGGCGCGGTCGGTCCGTGGATGGGTGACCATCTTTGTCGTAGCGAGACTCCTCCGTGCCTCGGAAAGCACGTTAAGCTGTTGGTCCCGGTTGTTATTTGTACATCTTTGACAGTCGTTACGGGTAGTCAGAAGCCAGAAAGTCTGACAACCAGTCTTACGAAGGGGTACCGTGTTACCCGGTAACTGGGTTGTGGAGTGGAGGTCAGATAGGCAGTCGCTCCATGTAAAACCCTGGTACTCAGCTGCATCCGGTTAAAGACTGGAAGCCGACCCCAACATAGTTGGGAAAAGGCTAGGCAGATGATGATGTTACAGTGTAACAGTAAAACTGCGTGTAAAAAGAGCTGGCGGATTCACCTTTTCAATACGAGTGCGCCATCAACCGCTCTCCAATATTAGTAATCAAAAGCACGCCACACACTTGTGCCCTCGCGGCGAGTGCGCGGCGAGTGCGCGGCCTCCTCACCGTCAGACGTCGTCCGCGACGCGTTCACAACGTACTGACTACTCTAGTGACGCAACGGTATTCTATGCAGTTTGTGTCGGTGCCACAGCGACCTACAGATAGGCACTAAATGTAAATTGTATCATTGAACCAGCATGATCGTATCACTAATGGTGGCGCCGCTTAAAGTGGATGTGCTATGCGTCGATGATTTGTGTATCTACATACGATACTAGACTACACTGTTAACTCGTTGACATGAGAAAAAGTAAGCGTCTTTTTCTCGTAAGTCGCTGAAATCGCTCCTCCTCTCCAACTGCCCAGTACTGCTAATGTTAGAAACCGAGAAACAAAAAAAAACTCCTTTCTCTCTCTAATTGGTCCCAAATCCGAGATAATCTGGCGAACTGGCAGCGACACCTCGGTGCAGCACTTTGGCGCGCGCCCCGTCACGGCGGCGGCGGCGCGCGAGGAATGCGCGTGCGCCGCACTGTCCGCATTCGGCGTAGCGATTGCGCGACCGGCTTTATAGCTCATTGTTCGGAACATCTCGCGACCTTCCCGTACGGTTTGTTTACGTTTGCCGCCTCGCCGCCATTCGAGAACGATCTCGATACAGTACGTTAATGATCGTGTAAGCCCATATCTGTAGGGCGCGCGCAACTGGCGACGACGCTGTGACTCATCAAATTAAAACAATACACGCGTTGCCGAGCAGCGCTCGTGATGTACTCACCGACTCTAAGTGATCCCTTCCGTGTGAGTACAGGGTGTGGCCAGCTGGTGTGAGCGGTGCCCGCCGCCGTCAATTAATATAAAGTGGACAATTGATAGAGAGGAGCTGCCGTCGTCGCCTGTCCCGGCTCGCAGGCGGAGCCACTGCATGCCGGCCGTGACTTCGTCATTAGCACGACTGTTAACTTGATTTGACTTTTGTGTGTAAGCTGTAAACATTTATAGGTGGTTGGTATCCGAAGGGTGCCAACGGGTCCTATTCATATGTTTATGTTACTTATCCGTACCTACTAATAATGTAGATGTGAAAGTAAGTCTGTTCTATCTAGGTATCTATTAGTTACGTGTTCACGGCAACACGGCTGAACATAGGTTTTGCAATGTGCCAAATTTCAAGATTGTAGGTCAACGAGAGGTTTTGATTTACTTGTGAGTGCCACAATATCTTTTTATTGCGTTTACTAACGAGCTTTTTACGGCTCTTTGAGACCATAGACTTATGTATTCGACAGACAGAACAACAAAGATGTTGTACGAGTATGAGTTATTTTTTTCTACTTGTGGCAGAGGTGTCGGTTGTGTGGCCGCCTTCACTGACCGTGGCGCCATAAAATGTCTCCACGTACTGCCTCGAGATGGCTGGCGCAGCTCAAGCTAGAGGGTACATGGCGACAAGGCCACACGGTTCAATCACCAGATGACGTCTCGGCGCGGACATCATTACGTGCCAATTAAGGATAATGAATAGTGACATCGCGAGACTCCCGGCGAGCGTCCCGCGGGGCGCGCGCGGCCTGGCCCCGCCGGGAGCTGGTGACGCGCTCGCATCGCGCTCGCATCACCTCCCGGTACCTGTGTTTGACCGCAAGTGCCCAGGACCTCATTCTATTACTTTTTATAAATAAGAACAATGGCATCCCAATTTAATGTAAGTTTGAGTATGTTAAAGGACACTCAACTTCAATGTATACAGTACAATGCTCGTACAGTTCAATAAAGTGTGTAATAAATGTGGTAAAGCAACAGGCTTTGCCATCCAACTGTGAATGGGCTAGTTCCTTAATATTTAGCAGACTAAATAGAAAATTGTTTCCAGCAACTATCGGTACAATTCTTTGTGTTCCTCACGCGCCTCAAAGAGATGTCAGGAACAGTGACGGGGCCCTCCCGCGCGGCCACAGCCTGCCGGGCGGCGGAATGTTCGAAATAGTTACTGCGCCACTGGAACGCAAGGAGCTACGGAAGGAAAATGGATGAGTTTTAGTCACTAAGAGTATGACACAAGGGCGGGAGAAATCATTTGATGATTTCCCATCCGAAAAAAAGGTGCGCCATCTTCCGTTGCGAAAAAGGGATGGCAATACATACGTTGCTATAGTAGCGCTTCGTTCTCACTCCTGAAGAGCGATACCAAAAAGTCTTGGCACCCCATGAACCCCAGACTTTCGTTATTTATAAAACCTGAAAGTTTGTCAGCGCATGCTCCCAACGCAGGAAAGGACGATGGACCATTATGAAGTTTGGGTGATGTTGGCTTTGGCAGGTACACGGTACTAAAGTTGTGAAAAAAAGAATCTACTTTCGTCAAATTAACAAAGTGTGATTTTTCAGCATTACCTTCGGAATATTATTAAAAATCACGGCATTCATTCCCAGACAATTACCATAGTGGCAACCCGTTGCCAGACAAGTTAATGTTCATCAAATTATAATTCTACTTACGTTATAGTATAAAAGCTATCCCCGCTCTAGTGACGAGTCGTATACCATTTGAAAGGTATTTTTAAGTAACATTTTATATTAGCATACCTTATAGTACTGCTGGCTCTTAGGCTAATAGTTTATAGCCCTGTTCTTAAAATCTTGCCACTTGCTACCGTGGCGCCATTTTAATTGGCTCCCTTTCAGCGGACTCTTTTTAATATACTGAATTCCTCCTCCTTACTTCTACCCTCCATATACATAATTTTACCCTCCATTTTGACAGATCATGAATGACAGTTCTTCTGTTTCACGCTCGGTCGGACCAAGTATCATAATGGACAGAGCTCTTTGTTTTTTAACGTGTCCGTTTCTTGTTAGTGTGCAGTTCTAGAAATGTATTAGTGTGCGTGGCTAATGAATAGCTTATGCAAAATTTAAAGACCATCGATATCGATAAAATGTCTATTCTATTTCATAGAACAGAAATAAAAATCATTTTAACTTTTATTCATAAATTTATATTTACTTTAATGAAATGAATTAAATCTGACAACATTAGTGCGTACTTAAAACTAAAATATGTTCTTATGGCCTGGACTCGAGTAAGGGTAAGGGTCGATTTATTTTCATCTGCGCGATCGAGCGGCCATACCGTACGGCGAATTTTCAAGTAACTGTATAGGTAGGTACAAAGAATTATTTGAGTATAGGAGGAAATAAAATAAATCGACACTAACGCCTTACTTCTAAATATAAAAAGTCCTTAAACTTAAAATCATATTTTTTTAATTACCATTAATGAACAGTGGCCACTGAAGTGCTTACATTTATGATGACTTCAGTTAATGGATCTTTTAAAATACCAGTAGGCTATTTTTTAATAAACGGTACAACTGGTTTACAAAAGGCTGGACTGGTACGCACTTGTCTCGATTTGTTGGACGAGTCTGGTGCCTCTATAGTGGCTCTAACGTTTGATGGTGCGCCAAACAATATTGCTATGGCAAAGCATCTCGGTTGCGATCTTAATTTTAATAGAAACTTTAATACGCAATTTGTACATAATGGAATGAAAATTTATATATTTCTGGATCCATGTCACTGTCTTAAATTAGTTAGGAATACATTGGGCGATAAAGGCTATATGTTTAATAAAGAAGGGAAAGAAATATCTTTCAAGTATATTAAGCTGCTGCATGATTTGCAAAGTCAGGAAAAAATGCATTTGGCCAATAAATTGAGACAAGCACACATTGATTATATAAAACAGAAGATGAAAGTAAAGTTGGCAGCTCAAATGCTAAGCCAGTCTGTGTCTGATGCACTCGAGTTTTGTCGCAATGACATAAAATTGCCTGAATTCTCTGATTGTAAAGCTACATGTGACTTTATTTCTATGTTCAATAATATATTTGATTTATTAAACTCACGAAACCTTAACTCGTATGGATATAAAAAACCAATTCTCCCACGCAATTTGAGCACAACATATCGCCTGATTTCAGATGGTATGGACTATATAGCAAATCTAAAATTAAATGTGAATGATTTTATTATAGAGTCTCAAAGAAAAGTAAGAGAATGAAATGACTTTTTCTTTTGTTCGTACGTATTTAAAAAAAGTCTCAGTTTTCTAATTTAATTCGCGCGCGCGCACGCCTGCTGGCTGTGGGTGCATGGGAGTCGGGGCTTTGGCTTCTAGCACTTCCGTCATCAAACATAGGCACCATGTTTGATGACACTACTTTCCGTCTTGCTGTTTGCCTGCGTCTGGGCGCGCCATGCTGCTCTCCTCATCGCTGCCACTGTGGCGAAGCTGTCAACAGCCTCGGTCACCACGGCCTGTCATGCAGTCGAAGCGCGGGCCGCATAGCGCGGCATGCGAATATAAATGACATCATCCGTCGTGCTCTTGTTGCCGTCGGCGTTCCAGCCGTATTAGAACCACATGGCTTGGCACGTGACGATGGCAAGAGACCAGACGGTATGTCATTATTTCCATGGAAGATGGGTAGGTCTTTAGTGTGGGACGCAACCTGCGTCGACACTCTTGCACCATCCCATCTTGCTAGCTCTGCGTGCTGTGCTGGCTCCGCCGCTGCGGCTGCGGAGAACCTCAAGCGGCGCAAGTATAGTAGCCTCATCGGAAACTATACTTTTGAGCCGTTTGGGGTTGAAACTCTCGGGTCGTGGGGTCCGAGCGCCCACCTTCTTTTTAAAGAGATATCCAAGCGGCTTGTTGACACTTCCTGTGACCCAAAGGCTGGCTTTTATTTTGGTCAAAAGCTAAGCATTGCCATCCAACGTGGCAATGCCGCCAGTCTCTTGGGTACACTCCCAGTTGACGGCGATGAGGATGAATTTTTTGACGCAATATTTTAATATTATAGGTTTTTTTTTTTTTTTATTGTTAAGAATGTATATATTGTAAATAATGTAAATACTTTCCGTTATAATAAATAAAACCATTTAATTCACAATTTCTTACTCTCAACATATACATTCTAAACAGAAACACTAATAAATGAACATATACATTTAGTGGCCCTTAAATAATATTAATTTTGTATACAAATTTCTTACACTGCTTTCTACAACAGCGTTCTTCATTACAAAATGAATGCGGAGCTGAAAGTATTTTTCACATATCGACTTCATGAGAAGATATTTATGGTTATCTATAAAATTATACTCCAATACATGGGCATTTAAAGATGAAAAAATATCTGTATAATTAGATGATTGCGTCACATGCAGTATTACATCTCTAATCATTTTAAATACATCTTTATTATTGATTTTGCTGTGGTGGGTTGATATTAAGCATTTACGTAGCACTTTTTCACACAGTTTACATAAATGATGTACGTCATTACTGGGGTAAATTAGCCCTCCTTTATCTTTTACCATTGTCAAAGAGTTTCTTTTCGGACTTTCTAAGACAGACAAACACTCCTCACAATTTAAACTACTTTTATTTTTTTTACTACAAATCCCGATATGTAATAAATTACCTCTCCTGCATACTCACTTAATTGCATTGGGTCAAAAACATAGCAATGATCATCATTTTTATCAAAAAAATCTAAGTCAGGTCTTTGAGCACTATCATCAAAATTCTCCATCATTCTACTTTTAGTGAGCGACTTATTTATACTATTAACGTAGTGAGAACTAGCTAAATTCAAAATGGGTATATCTTCTAATGGTATACAGTTCCCTTCTGCTATCTTAAACTCAGCGTGTACGAGAAGTTTTTTGTAAGCGGCTCTAAATTGTTTTGCAGAAGGATTATTGTTGAATCCCCCCATTGAGCGAATCGCGCCGAAAAACAGCTCGAGGTGATCTTGCGAAAACTTATATGTACTTATAAAATCTAGTTTCGGTGGATTTTGAGTGAGTAAATCTTCGCAAATATTTTTTAATGATTGAAGGCAAATCAAAAATCCTAGAAATCCTACTTTTCTTTGAGACTCTATAATAAAATCATTCTCATTTAATTTTAGATTTGCTATATAGTCCATACCATCTGAAATCAGGCGATATGTTGTGCTCAAATTGCGTGGGAGAATTGGTTTTTTATATCCATACGAGTTAAGGTTTCGTGAGTTTAATAAATCAAATATATTATTGAACATAGAAATAAAGTCACATGTAGCTTTACAATCAGAGAATTCAGGCAATTTTATGTCATTGCGACAAAACTCGAGTGCATCAGACACAGACTGGCTTAGCATTTGAGCTGCCAACTTTACTTTCATCTTCTGTTTTATATAATCAATGTGTGCTTGTCTCAATTTATTGGCCAAATGCATTTTTTCCTGACTTTGCAAATCATGCAGCAGCTTAATATACTTGAAAGATATTTCTTTCCCTTCTTTATTAAACATATAGCCTTTATCGCCCAATGTATTCCTAACTAATTTAAGACAGTGACATGGATCCAGAAATATATAAATTTTCATTCCATTATGTACAAATTGCGTATTAAAGTTTCTATTAAAATTAAGATCGCAACCGAGATGCTTTGCCATAGCAATATTGTTTGGCGCACCATCAAACGTTAGAGCCACTATAGAGACACCAGACTCGTCCAACAAATCGAGACAAGTGCGTACCAGTCCAGCCTTTTGTAAACCAGTTGTACCGTTTATTAAAAAATAGCCTACTGGTATTTTAAAAGATCCATTAACTGAAGTCATCATAAATGTAAGCACTTCAGTGGCCACTGGAACGCTATCATCATCAACATTATTACCAATATTAACATACCCATGAGAGCAATGTCCATCCCACTCAATACACTTCCTAATGGCCATTTCATCAATAGATAGTGCACCAATAATGCGTTCTTTTTGCGACTTTAATTTAAGCGTTGCAAATGACTCTCCAGTAAAACCTGGTTCACAGTTGACGTTCTGGTACCATTTGGTAATTGTTTTGGGGTGAGGTAAGCATGAAACAAAATGACTTCGTACGTACTTGTACGCCCGAGGAGAAAGATAATGTAAAGTAAGAGAAAATTTTCTAAGTTCTGGTGAATATTGTTTGGGTAGCGGTTCATTTTTACATTTCCGTTTTAACCTCACTAGCAAATCTTTACATTTACTACCTATGTTAGACAGCAAATCTAATGACTCAGTCTCTACAAGATTTTGATTTTTTAAATCATTAATAACATTCATTAATGTTGCATTTTTTTTATAAGCCTTCGCTTATGTTCTCTTATTTTTTTAATTGTCATTAGTCTTCTTGTAGCCACCATACGAGATTGCGCAAGAGATCTTAAGACTTTTAATCCTCGCCTGGGAGTTGTAGGTATATCTTCACTGTCAATACCGGTTTCTTGCATCCGCTTCCGTTTTCTTGGCGTGATTTGTCCATCTGTATGTACATTTGCAGTGGAAATGTTGCGATCCCGAGGTGGCTTTCTCTTCTTTGTGGCCTGAAACATTGAATTTGATAGCAGATAGCAGTAGCTAAGCAATGGCAGATACATTAATTTATATTATTTCGAAATATATTCGATTATTTTCAGTTTCATATTGTATAAACCTAAATTGGTTGAAATGAAGTCACAGACAAAAAAAACTTACAGATTGATAGTATACTGGATATCCCTCAAATATTGTTGGTACTGCATCTGATTTCAGTCTCTTGATAGATAATCCGGTAACATAACAGGAACTTTCGAAATGTTTTAAACAAAGCCTTGAATATTTTGAAGGCTCCCAGTTATCACGTCTAATAGCTCTGATCCACTCACGTCTTACGTCTGGGCATTTAGGGAATCTAAAAAAAAAGTTGAATTAAATAGTATCGATAAAATTTATTTTGATAAGGTACATCTCTAGCATAACCTCTCAAAATGATGCAATTTATTTGAATAAAATAAATGGATTTTAACTTGATTTCTGTATTAACTTCGCACGTTATTATTTGAAACATATTCAAACAAGTGTAATAAATATATAATTTGGAAAAAAAACTTCAATATAAAGACAGAATTTGTTTTCAACCACTTACGTATGAAATGATAATTCCGGGTCTTTAACACCTCGTTTTGTAGTTCTTGATGAACAAGACACTGCAGAACACGACATATTTACACTTTTAAATACGATTGTAACACATAAAACAATTATTACATTAAAATTTTAACAAAATCGTGCACTTGACCGCTTTGTTGTGACCGAGTAGTCGGACATAAAATGACACGAAAGTGCGGTGCTGCCACACTTCATCAACCTTCTCTTTTGCTCGTAGCTACGCAGCACGGGTCAGATAAAGACGCATAGTGAAGTGGTTACACACGGACATAAGAACGGCAACATCCTAAAGCTCCGTCCATTATGATACTTGGTCCGAGGTTTCACGTTTATAACCACATATTTTATTGGTGCAACCAGCTGTCAGTATGATTAAGTACTCCAAAGAGAATACAATACTACACGTACTCTTTACTGTGATTATATTGTAAGTAGCGCCGGTAACGGACGGAAGCTACAACAGATTTCCTAAAAGTGTACTCTCATTGTATATTCTCGGGCGCGCCGCCCGTTGTCACTTGGCCGGCTATTAATACGTGACCTCTTTTTTTCGGATGGGAAATCATCAAATGACCCCTCCCGCCGTTAGTATCAGACTCTTACTGACTAAAACCCATCCATTTTCCTTTCTCAGCCCTTTGTATTCCGGGGGCGCGGTATCTCTTTCGAACGTCCCGCAACCCCGACAGGCTATAGCCCAGTGGGAGGGCCCCGTCGCTATTGCTGACAGCTCTTTGAGGTGCGCGTGGAACACGAACGCGCCGTCGACGCGGGTTTCGTCCTTGCCGGACGACGAGCCAACCATAGCTCACCGTCCGCAGTCCCGCGCCTACAGTGCCGGGAGTCGTCTCGTGGCTCCCGACGCCTGTGGCATCTCCTGCGGTGGCTGGGGCTTGAGGCCTGTCGCTCCCTCACGCGTTCCGCCGCCTCCTTTTCCAGCATATCTGTTTCGCAGAAGGAAGCGAGGGCTTCCCATTCCGTCTCGCTCTGGATCATGGCCTGAACCATGGCCGGATGCGAGAGGTCGCCGCCGCCGATCTCCCCTACGAGGACACGGCGGTGCTCCGCCCAAGCGGGGCAAACTTTCACCATGTTCTCCGGGCGATCTACACAATGGTGACACCCGGGCGTTTCCTCCCGCCTGATTCTGTGCAGGAACCTCCGGTGAGGACCTGAGTCTGTGCAGGAACCTCCGGTGAGGACCTGCGTCAGGCGGTAGGTGAGGACGCCGTGGCGTTTTTCTAAAAAGCTTTTCTTTTTAAACTTTGAACTAAATCAAACGTTATTATAAAAATAGGTTTCTGTAAAATCGGTTCACGGAAGATAATTTTACGGGATAACAAACGCTTAGGCCGAGCTATTGCCTATCTATCGCTTGTTCCGCGCTCTCGGCTCAGGCGGAACGTGACTGAACGTGACACTTTTTCGTGCGTGTAGCCGGCGTTCATCGATAAGACGTTATCACGTCAAAAATACTTTTTACCAAAATAAAATGTTCAAAAACACTACATAATTCTAGAAGTCGGTGGCGAAAATACACATAACAATACCTAATTTAAGACACCAACTTCTAGAGTGATGTGTTGGTACTCAAGAAATCAAAAAATATTTTTGAAGTCGTTTTATTTTTTTCAGCGATCCGAACGAACCTAACATGGATAGTTAAGTTTCTGAAAACTAATGAACCGATTTTGATAAAAATGCAGTAATGCCTAAGTTGAAATAAAGGACTATAGAATGATCATGATCAGACTTACATTTTCCGAGAAATATGCGGACAAACCTACATACGAACATACACTTGTGAAATTTTACACAGCGGTGTTTCCAAGCCCAGCATACAGACTAATATACATTATACGAATATGCTCCTTCAGACGGCAAATGTTTTCTAGCCACGGAAGCGCAGCTCGTTAGTGAACCTGACGCCTAACAGTTTCTACGTGGAGTGATAGCTGTCGGGTGTCCGGTGCACACGGCCCGTGCCGCGTATATTACGTGCCTGCCGCCTTTATGAAGCACCGAGACCTATTATTACTAGACTATTACAAGAGCCATGCTCACTAGAGCGGTCGTGAGGCGTAAGACAAATGGTTGTGGATGAACAGAATATGCTCAATATTTGGTGAAGGTCACGAAATGTATTGTGTTGCAGCGCGGCGGGTCGCGATCGATCGCGCCGGCGAATCCTCCGATCCTCTCCGACACCTGTGTCAGGTATCTGATCATCAATCTTCAATATGTCCCATATTAAATTTCCTCTGGTAATAAATCGCGTAGTGCCCCGCTACTAGTGCGTCACGAGTGATGTGTCGCCGGCGTCACGCCGCCCGCGACATGTGTTTGCAGATTTGCACGGCGTCTGCGTGGCTCATACCATTGCAGTCCCATTAGTGTAATGGTTGCAAGCGCTACAGCTGAGCACCATGTCCTGGGTTCGACACACAGGTCGGCCAAAGTGTTGTTGGGTTTTGATTACAGAGTGAGCTACGGCACGCGGCTTGCGAGTGTAGGTACTGCCGGCGTGTGCACGCTTGCACAATCCTTGGACACGCGACAGGCGTGCTACATGTGAATATGTACAACAATTAAACCCATAACTAGTAAAACCTACTTAACGGTGATAGTTTTCCTTTTAAGTTCATTACATAAGTCTGTGAAGTTTTTCATATTCCTGTGAATAGCCCTTCAAAAGTTAGAGGGGGGCGCTTGTGATACTTCACAAATGGATCCCTAAATCGGAAAATATTCATCCCCACTTTATGCGTACGGGAGTATAGGGTATCTACCCAAAAATATAATCACATTTCAGCTTTCTAGTAGTAAGAACAACTTAGCTATGCCTATGACATACAGACAGACAGAAGGACCTGGCGAAACTATAAGAGTTTGTTGTCTGTGGAACCCTATAAAGAGTGGTTACAATCCGACTTACAGTTCCTGAGAAATACGCGGACAAACATACCTACCTACATACATACACTTGTGAAATTTGGAAACTCGTACAGATTAACATATTATACTATTATCTATACTTATAATAAATCTGTAGAGAGGTCAATTCTGTACATGAAATATATTTCCAAAATAACTATCAGGGGGTGATTAGGGATCGATACTGATGCCAAAAATGCAATCAGTAAAATTTTTGTCTGTCTGTCTGTCTGTCTGTCCGTCTGTCTGTCTGTCTGTCTGTATAAACTCTATAGAAACAAAAACTACTCATCGGATTTTAACGAAACTTGGTACAATTATTTGTCATACTCCTGAGCTGGTTATAGTATACTTTTCATCACGCTACAATCAATAGGAGCAGAGCAGTGAAGGGAAATGTTGTCATTTTGTTTAAACGCGCTAATCTCAGGAACCGCTGGTCCGATTTGAAAAATTCTTTCAGTGTTAGATAGTCCATTTATCGAGGAAGGCTATAGGCTATATATCTTCACGCTAAGACCAATAGGAGCGGAGCACCACTATTCCACGCGGACGAAGTCGCTGGCAGAAGCTAGTGTTTAATATTATTGAATTCTAAAAATATTGCATACATATGGGTCGAATTGATAACCTCTTTTTATGAAGTCGGCTAAAAAGAATGCGGATCATGGACCACTACAGCAAATTTTATTATGATATAAATTTTATATGGCCTTATGAAGCTTATTTACGAGTCGACATATTGTTTTAACGACTTGTTATCAAACGCCAAGCTAACATTTTTACGAGGTCGCTAAGCGCACAACCGTCCGGCGCGCGGCCGGCTCGCGCGCGGGCCGGTGTCCGGTGCCCGGCGCACGCTTGCCGTGCATCCGCCGGTCCGGTCCCCTTTTTTTTTGTATGGCATCTCGCAGGTCAACCTAGAAGGTTGTCGACTACTTAACCGGGCTTGCCTGTGAAGTGCCTTAAATGAATTTAGGGCCTCAGCCAAGGCTTAACTTACAAAACTAAGCGACTGGGGAGGACAGCAGGGGACAGGCTGGATCAGAATATACATGATTATTATAATCGGGAATTTTAAAGCTATTAGCTCAGCTCGCGCGCCGGCTCGTCGAGCTAGGGTCGGGAGGGCATGGACAAGGTCGTCGCGATGGACCTCAGCGGCGAGGTCGATACGAACGCGGTCTGTGTTTGTATAGAGTGCTAGTGGACCTACTGCTCTCTTGGGAGAGGGTTATAGCGTGGTCCGGTCCCCGATGCGCGGCCATGCGCCGTGTACTGCCCATAGAGACACGCTCTTCGCCGGTTTTTAACTGACTTCAAAAAAGAAAGTTCTGTTTTACATATGTTTGTACGTCCGCGATTTTTTCAAAAAACTAATGATCCGATTTGAATGGAGTTTTGGTTATTTAAATAGATATTTTTCAAGAAAGATTTTAATATATGGTATATCTGGATCTGATGAAAATCTCGTAGGTAGACAATGCTTTCACCATTCCATAAACACACGGCTCTTAGATCTAAAGAAGAAAGCGGAGGTATCGAGTACACCCCTATTAAAGGTGATGAGTACTAGACATATTAGGAGATTGTAATTTAGATAAATTACAAACCGATCCACTTGCTTTTTGCAAGAAATAAAAACTTTTTGCAAAACTAGAATATACTTCAAAAACATAATAACTAATAGGTACATACATCGTTTTAGAAGTCAGTTGCGATATTACACAAAACTTTGAGATACCGACGTCATTATATTTTTGCAAAAAAGTTTTTTAAACTTATTATCATTGTCAACTATCAGAGCGATTTATTGATGCGGTCTCGTTTCTTATCAGTTGAGTCAAACAGACTCACAGACAACGACAATTTCCTGTTCGGCTAGAGTTGGCGGCAGCTCCGTACGTGCCGAGATGCAGACGAGCCCTGATGAGCACGTGCGGCGCCGGCAGCTCCCGCAGCAGGCGCCGGGCGCGACGTGACGTCATTGCGTGTCCACTACAGCCGGCGACAGCCACCACTCGCCCTGGCGCTACTGAATGTCGCAGCCGGCTCGACTGCGGCTCGCCCGACCGTAGTGCATAGCTTCGTATAGCTCCCGTAGCGCCCCGTGGTGCCAATATGGTGTAAGCTTCACCCAATATTCACCAAGGCTACGATTGACAATGGATTTCATATAAATTCATGTTTAATTCAGTTAATACCGAATAATCTGCTTCTGATAGTATGAAATAAAGTGTGTTAATCGTTCTTTATGAACATACTTGATGATATTGCTATGTCGATAACTAGCTAAGTATTAGGTATGCTCAGTAGGTACAGTGGTCGGTTGCAGCGCGCGGACTGCGACGCATAAGATCATCGTCGCACCGAGTGGCATGACACCAGTAGGAGGACTGGCACTACTGACTACTGGCTGAGCTATCGTGGCGCAGACTTTCGCGGCGTGGCTATCTGCCATAGCAAGACGCCTCGGTGCCTCGGAAAGAATACACCGACTCGTTGGTCCCTGCTGTCATTCGTAGGTCTTTGATATTCGTTAGGAGCGGCTGATAAATCTGTCTTACTTAGGGGTATCCTGATACCCTGTTACTGGGTTGTGAAGGTCCGGTTGCCCACCTGACCTCTCTTTGTAAAACACTATTAGTCAGCTGCATCCGGTTAGACTGGAAGCCGAACATACTGAGTGTGGAAAAGGCTAGCTAGGTGATGATAGTGTATCTGTACTAAGCACCTGATGATGTTGGCGTCTGCCCGGTGAGCGGCGTTTGAACCTATACCGAGCGTTCTGTTTTGCTCTTTGTTCTTAACAAAACATACGGGTCAATATTTCGCCAAGCCCGTCTCTCTGTCTGTCTGCAGCACAGCTTAGAGGTTTTAGTACTAGAAAGCTGAAATTTGGTATGGATATGCTTATTGATCACGCCAACAAAGTGGCAAAGTAACATTTTTAAGAATATTGTTTAGATTCTCCCATACACGAATATTTTTTTCTCTCATGTATCATGTAAGTCTTAATGGCTGATTCTAAATTTGTAAAAAAAAATACAGACTTAACATACATAACGAACTTGAAACGAAAACTATCACGGCTAAGTAGGCTTAGCCGTGATAGTTTTCCGGTTACAGAGTTATAGTCGACTAACTGAGACCTACCATGGAACTCCAATGCGCGTGGCCCGACACGCACTTTGCCGGTTTTTTATCAAATCAGTTAAAAATCATTTTTTCTAGAACAGTAGCATAGTCATCACCAGTCGAATAAAATCCAGCTTCCGTACAATTCCAAAAAGGACTTCTGCAGCACAGATTTGTTGCACCAAATATGAAGCTATTTAAGAGCTATCTAAGCTGTAAGAGTAGAGCACCACCGCCCCTCTCTCATGATGGCTGTTCCTGCATATGTGAAAGGAATCACAGCAGTCATATATAACGAAGTTAAAAGGAAAACTTTCCCGGCTAAGTAGGCTTTACCGATTACAGAGTCATGGTCGACCCACTAAAATGTATTAGGGAGCCCTGCGCGTAGCCCGACACGCACTTGGCCAATGTTTTACCCTATTCTTTCCCGAATAAATAAAATACAATTAAATATCATTTGTTTGTTTAAGTTGCATTACCGACGCAGCAAAAAGGGCTAGTGTTACACTGCTGTGACCCTACTCATAGGGTGCCGAGGCAATGGCGCCCAGATAAAACAGCATGGCTTTATCTAGGTGGAGAAGAAGAAGCGGAATCTAGCTTGCCGTAACCAGTGTGGTGCTGCCACGACGGGACCAAAACACCTGCCGCGTCGAGCCTGCCGCCAATATGGCCGCGGTCGAACTACGCGTACAATATATTGTTACGAGCTGGGGTTCGGGATAAATAATTTTACACCAATATACACAAATTACAACACTTTATTAAAAATCTTCACAAACCAAATACAATAACACCAATAAGAATCACTCACTAATTAGATTCACTGATCACTCTTCACTTTGGTCACTCGAAGTTCACTGTATCGCGTTCAAAGTAGAACTCTCTCGCAGCGCTGCCCACCCTCTATTTATATGTCGAGCCCAGACTTCTAGAAAGTTCCAGGTAACCTAAATAGTTCTAGAACATCTAGGTAATCTACATGGTTCTAGAACATTCTTGCAGTTCTGCTACTCGATAAATAGATGGTGGTAGCATAGCATTTTCTAGATCATTCTAGGTCATACCATTCTAGGTCATAGCCCTAGAACATTCGTTCTAGGATGTTCGATCTAGAATATTCGTTCTAGAATCTTCGATCTAGAATATTCGTTCTAGAATCTTCGATCCAGAATATTCGTTCTAGAATCTTCGATCTAGAATATTCGTTCTAGAATCTTCGATCTAGAATATTCGTTCTAGAATCTTCGATCTAGAATATTCGTTCTAGAATCTTCGATCTAGAATATTCGTTCTAGAATCTTCGATCTAGAATATTCGTTCTAGAATCTTCGATCTAGAATATTCGTTCTAGAATTTTCGATCTAGAACGTTCCTACCGACCTACTTGACAATATATTTATCCACAGTTCCATTTTATAATTATGTACTCCAATGTCTCCGTAAATTAAACCTAATAGGAAACCCAGCAGGAACACCTCTTCAACAGCACCTGACTATCCACTGATTATACTCTATGTTGATGCTAAACGCGCTCAGCTAGCGACAGCTAGGAAGAGGCGGGTCGCCGGCGCACCGGTGCCGCGTGCTGCAGCAACTACGCCGGCTCGTGTGTGTCGGCGCGCATCACTAGCTCAGTGCGAAAGTGCGATCGTCGCCTACGCCTCTTAGAATTATACCCAGGATGGTGAAACGGCGCGCATGCGCAGTCACTGCTGGTGTCCGAGAGGTGGCGTGTGCGACGTGTGCGGCGTGCGTGCCGGGTGCGGTCAGGCCGTATCGGCGCCAGTCAGAGTCGACCGCAGACGCCGCCCGTTTACCACTTCATTACGCACTCTAATTGAATCGCGACCGCCGCCCCCCGCCTACCAGCTACCGCCCCTCTAGCACCATCTAGCCCACATCTTACAGGCGCAAGAAACCTAATTGGCAAAGCAAAACTCGTCCATTCTCACGATGAGACATAAAATTTAGAGTGATTATGATGCGACGCCAAGTGCCATACTACGAGGCTACGAGGCTCTACATTGCTACGGCGCTACGATGCTTTACGACAGGACTAAAGAATAGAGATGTAAATATTATTTCTTAAGGTGAAATCCTATTTTATCAGCAACAAAAGCTGATATATTATTTGAACAGCAAACAAATAATGGGCTCGCACAAAACCAACACCGGCCAGCAAGACTTGATCCGCAAAAAATATTAAAATTGTCAGCAATTCAACCAATACGCAGTCAACTCGTAATATGATGTGTCTGGAAAATAATTGATTGTTCAGCAATATTTCGAAAAGAAAACATGTCTAAAAGTAGGTGCATATTTTAAACGCAGTGAATATTCTGTTCTTTTCTTAAAAAAAATATTCTTCTTAGTCTTCGTCGTCCTAGCTTACTTGTTTTACCAAAAGTACGAACAAATTACGCAAAAAAGAGTATTACTTTTGAAGGAGCACAGCTATACAACAAACTACCTTCTTATATAAAAGAAATTATATCATTCAACAGTTTTAAGTCTCAATTATCTCAGTATATAATTGAAAACTTCTCACCTTCCATTTGAGACTTATAGCTGCTGACTGTTTGGCGGCCATTATTTTAGTTTTTAATTGTATGTTTAATATTCTCATGTAAGTGGCATTGTATTGTCTTTTTGGGAATAAATTTCTTTAACCTCATATTGACGTGTTAAACTGATACTAATATCATATCCAATTTGCAAAATAAACAATTTTGCTGAAATAATAATTTATATTTATTTGTCCGAATAATTTACGTTTTTATTTATTTATTGAGATTCACTCGTATGCGCTCGAAGAATTTATAAAAAAGTCAAATACGTATACAATAAACCTTAATAAATTATTTAGATATTTTTGACCAAATCGAATCAGTAGTTTTTGAGAAAATCGCGAACAAACATATATGTATATATACAGGTCGAATACAGAACCTGCTTTTATAAGTCGTTAAAAAAAAAAAAGCATATTTTTCAAGGAAGGTTTTCGTACCCATAGTATATTAGAAATAATTAGCATCTGAGGAAGATCTGCCAAAGGAACTCTTCAGTTACTAACAGTTAAGGAGCCGCGATTTAAATCTTCAAAAACACTACAAAGCGTTTCGGCAGATAAAAGTTATTTTTCACTATCTAGTGTTTTTGACTTCAGTTTTTTTAAATAATCATCTATCTATCTATACTTATAATAAATCTGTAGAGAGGTCAATTCTGTACATGAATTATATTTCCAAAATAATAACTATCAGGGGGTGATTAGGGATCGATACTGATGCCGAAAATGTAATCAGTAAAATTTTTGTCTGTCTGTCTGTCTGTCTGTATAAACTCTATAGAAACAAAAACTACTAGACGGATTTTAACGAAACTATGGTACAATTATTTATCATACTCCTGAGCTGGTTATAGTATACTTTTCATCACGCTACAATCAATAGGAGCAGAGCAGTAAAGGGAAATGTTGTCATTTTGTTTAAACGCGCTAATCTCAGGAACCGCTGGTCCGATTTGAAAAATTCTTTCAGTGTTAGATAGTCAATTTATCGAGGAAGGCTATACGCTATATATATCATCACGCTAAGACCAATAGGAGCGGAGTACCACTATTCCACGCGGACGAAGTCGCTGGCAGAAGCTAGTAATTAATAAAAACGCAGCATGACTCTGAAGTAGGTAATTAAGTTTGTACAAAAAATATTAGGTCCTTATTAGAATCACACATTAACCGTCGTCAGCTGAAGCGAGAGGGCGCGGCGGGGCGCGGCGGGGCGGGGCGGGAGGGGGACACGCCGCTCGTTTGATGAACGCGCGTCATGCACACGCCGCGCGCACTATCTCGCCGCGGAGATATTGGCGTCCGCGAGCCCCGCCACACTTACGGGAACGCGGCCCTACCGGCGCGCCTGCACCAGCGTGACACTACTTGCCTAAATTATGTCTTATAAATAAACCCGCATAATGAATTGCACCCGTGTGCTAGCAGTCGCTCGTCGGGCTATCGGTGACGTCACACTGCCCCGCCGGGATTGTTCCGGACGGCGCTCGAGATCGTGGTCGGCACTCTCTCACATATTCCGATTTAATGATTTAGACACTGAACCCCTACTCTACCCCTTTTAATATTCATGGAGGGGTAATTAATTACCCAGCGCGCGAACTCGCATACTCTCCATTTGGGAAAAATTCTTGACAGAGTGACCACATGTACCGAATCCCACAGAGTGACCACAGACAGCGCAACCTGACTTGTTCATGTCTGGTCGGCGCGGGCGGCGTGACCTCACGTGGCGTGCTCCCGCGTGTGCGCTCACTCGGGCTAGAGACCAGGCACTAGTCGTACGGGTACAAATAAGTAAGTATAGAACAAAATAATGAACTAAGTCTCAGGGCAACGCTGAAACTTGACACAATGTAAACGAAAATTTAATATTCTTTTTAATTGACAACCCTACCATGACTATGACGCATTCCTTCTGAACAAAATGTAATTATATTGTTTCTTGGACCATGGGCAAACATGTATGAGCTCCGTCCCCACCTACCAACACAAATGGAACTAGTGCCAATTGTTCCTGAAGTATCCACTATTTGATTTTAATATTTTTTTTACATAATATTAGTGGGGTTATAAAAATAGGCCCGGCGAACTTCGTACAGCCCCATAATTTTTTTTCGTAATTTTTTCGATGTTTTAATAGTTATTCTGCTATTTGGGATGGAGAAAAATACGACAAAACAAAAGCCATGAAAATCGGTCTAGCCGTTCTCGAGTTACAAGTGTTCGAACAAACCCGACTTTGCTTTATATATTTAACTAGCTTTCCACCCGCGGCTTCGCCCGCGTGGACATTTTTTTAAACCTTGGGTTACATTATTGAAGTTTTAGTAAGGATACCTAATTATTTCTGGAAATAAATATAGCCTATGATACTTCGTAAAGATGTAGCTTTCGAATGGTGAAAGAATTTTTAAAATCGGTCCAGTAGTTTTTGAGCCTATTCATTACAAACAAACAAACAAAGTTTTCCTCTTTATAATATTAGTATAGATATTGCTCGTTAGAGGAACTGATGGCTAAGTAACAGCCGCACAGGTCGACCGATCAAATGCACTTGCATATGCATGCAAACGCGTGTTCATGCTGCTGCAATTCTCCAGTGGATCGGAGTGGCGCAGTGTGGGTGACGGCTGGCTACTTGCGTCGACCAGGAGAGTTTAAATATAATGGCCTCTGCTTGTTGACTGGTCGAACTGTGGGGTGCCTTGCCGAGTTGCTTGATGTGGGTGAAGGGTGTAACCAGGCTTGTGCGTTAGCTACAGGCTAGGTGGTCATGAACCCGAAGAAGCCGTGAGTGGTTGCTGGCTGGCTGACACGCTGGTTGCTGCTCGATGATGATAGGAGGTTGAGGGAGAGTTGACAACGATGTTGAAGCTCTTGACATCAGGAGATTTGACTGATGTTCATCACGTCGGGGTCACCAATATGGAGTACCACATCATATTATACCGCCGTCCACACAGAGAACACAGTATCAAATTCAGTTACCTATCACCAAGTCCTTTATCGTGCACGAAATATTTTCATAGAAACGTAAGGATACTAGGAAAACCCAATGCATTTTGGCAATAATAGTAAAAAAACATCATCTTGATAAGATTTGATACATCTTATCATTTCATTTTTGTTCGATTCGACTCGGTCCTTATAATGAGCTCTTGAAATCTTTTTAATTTTTAATTAAATAGTGTATTAATGGGTAGATTTTGATCATCAAATAATTCTAAATCGTATTTATATTACCAACTAGTTGACCCGGTGAACTTCATATCACCTACATCTTTTTTCTTTTTTATCGATATGTTACTGACATTACAATTTACATCACTACATTTTGATTGATTACTTTTTATCAATGTTATGAAACGAACTATATGCAAAAATATATGAACACCTGGCGAGCTGCTTCAGGGCGAGCTGTGGCAGCTCGGCACGTCCGCAACCGTCACCGGGACGAGAGAAATTATGTTGGGTTAATCACAAAACGCCGAACAATACTGCATACTAAATATATAATCCAACTTTGACGATGTGAACGCGCGATGTGTATCACAACGAAGCTAACTAATGATTTATTGATTTAGCATTTCGATGTTGTGTTCGTGCAGCGTGCCTAGTGTTGCTAGCGCACGAGAGTGCAGAGCCGCCTGCAATAATACTGAAGTGAATGAACACAATAGCGCATGCCTTCGTCTGGAGCAGCTGAGGCGAGCGTGCGGCGGGCGGCGGCGGGCGCGGCGGGCGCGGCGCGTCACTTGTCGGTGCGGCAGCGACACGGTATCCGCACGCTCGGTGTACGCGGTACCGAGACCCTGCCGAGCGCCATGACCTATATATATTCCATGGAGTGCTCTCTGTTCTTATTGAAGCAGTATGTACCGGAGCGGGGAGGATTCGTCTCGGTTTACCACGGAAACGGTTTTCTTATTTTACGTAAACGGATATAAAAATAATACGTAAACTATCATCATCACTCGAAGAAGACATATCTCACGCTGACACAACGCAATGCGTTATCGCTCGGGCAACAGAGCGGGCGCTGGCCTGCGCAGGCGCCGCCGCCGTTACTCGTTGCGCTGCGACGCACACTCCTCCTATATTAAGCTGTTGTGTGTATCTCTCGTCTACAATGGTTGGCACGCAGCTGATTGTATAAAAAAAACCGGCACTTGGCCGGTTTTTTTTGGCGAGTTGGAGTAGTGCACCGAGGGTTCCAACCGGAAAGCAAAATAAACTCGCAATGTCTTGTTTTTAACCGACTTCAAAAAAAAGGAGGTTATCAATTCGACTGTATTTTTTTTTTTTTTTTTTTTTTTTTATGTTTGTTACCTCATAACTTGCGACTGGGTGAACCGATTTTCATGATTCTTTTTTTATTTGAAAGCTGGTGCTTCCCGTGTGGTCTCATTTAAATTTTATCACTACCGGTTCAGCCGTTTTATAAATACACTTCTCATCAAAAAAATCGAAACACTTTCGTTTTTATTGTTTTTGTCCTAATTTTTTACAAAAGAGAATTAATTCCATGAAAAAAAAAACATTATTGTGTAGCTGGCAGTTTGGTCATTACAGTAAGAAGAAAAAAATCAAAATTCGAAATTAGAATTCATTTGTTTATCCTAAAATGAAATTAATCACTGTTTTGAGACAAATGTGTATTTAGGGTTGGAGTACGTTTCTCGTTTAAAAACTAAAAATTAGCGCTTGTCTTTAAACTTTTTGTTTCTTATTTCATTTACTGTGACTTTGGGACGTCTGAAAAAACTTTTTTTTCTAAAACATATGGATACTTCGCCCGCAGAAGCCGCCCAAGTGGTGGCATTGCTGGATTCTGGACTTAGTCAGCGTGTTGTGGCTGCAAGATTGCATCTAAGCTTATCATCTGTTCATAGAGTCTACAAACGCTATCGGGAGACTGGTTCGTTCACGCGCCGTTCAGGATCTGGCAGGAATCGGGTCACTTCTGAGCGAGATGATCGATTTATTGTAACCACTTCTTTACGAAATCGACGCCTTAACGCTTTTCAACTGCAGCAGCAGCTTCGCGTTGTACGAAGAGTAGCTGTAAGTGACTCTACAATAAGAAGAAGGTTGAAGGAACGCGGATTGGCACCGCATAAGCCAGCGAATGGGCCGAAATTAACTGCAGACCATCGAAGAGCGCGCCTTAACTTTGCACGCGAGCACCTAACTTGGTCATACCTTCAGTGGAGCAAAGTACTGTTTTCTGATGAGTGTAAAATTATGCTGTATGGTAACGACGGAAGGAACAAGGTCTACAGAAGAGATGGAGAACGCTTTGCACAATGCTGCATTGAAGAAAAGGTCAGCTATGGTGGCGGTTCGTGGACGGTTTGGGGAGGAATCAGCGCCGACGGTAAGACAGAACTTGCCTTTGTGTCTGGGCCACGGCTGCCTGCACTAAACTCTCATCGGTACATCGAACAGTGTCTTGAACCTCATGTGATGCCCTATGCACATTTTATTGGCAACGACTTCATATTCATGCACGACAATGCTAGAGCTCACACCGCGGGCGTCGTACGAGATTATCTTACCGAAGTCGGTATCTCCATTATGGTATGGCCAGCAAGAAGCCCGGACATGAATCCCATTGAACATCTATGGGATGAATTAAAGAGACGAATTCGAGCAAGAGATCCAGCCCCAGAAACACTTAGCCAGCTGCAAAATGCAATCCAAGAGGAATGGGATAATATACCACAACATGTGATCGTGACTCTCATCCGATCGATGAAGAACCGTATGGAAGCAGTAATAAGAGCTCGCGGAGGGAATACAAGTTATTAAATAAACGTTTCTTAATTTTTTTTTTCATTTACGCGTGTTGTTTTACCCATTTCCTTCATATTCCATACAGGGTAAAAATTACTCATTATACAAAATACGAAATCTATGAAGACTTAATTTGAATTTAGAACAATAACATTAGGATTTAAAAACCTCATACTACTCACTATTAAATGACATTTTACATTTATTCCTAAATATACACATTTTTCTGATAATCCTTATCAAATCATAAACTGCGAGGTGTTTCGATTTTTTTGATGAGAAGTGTATATCAAGAATAACGATTTATCTCTACTTGCTGATATGCCAAATACTTAGATGATTTCGTTATTTACGCTTATTACAACCTAAAAAAGTGGTGTGTTTATTTTGTTAAGATTGCAAGACCGAGACACTGAAAAGCGAAAAAATAAAAAAGCTTTTTACAAAAAAATTAAAACCGACTTCCAAAAAAAAACTGAAAAAAGCTTTTAATCGACCGCTTAGTTAGGGTAACACCAGGATAGATGCCCCACTTTTTGAAATAGCTTCCTAATTTTAAAAATAATATATTTATATGAATAATTTCTATGCATGTAGCTAGTTTAGTCATTTGTGTTGAATTGTTATTTATTTTCTGGTCTATCAATTACAGATTTTGCAAAATTTAGCTTTTTGTAGAACCCTTTTTTTGAGGATAGATGCCTAACTGTATGGATAGTTGCCCCACCATGGAAATAATGAGGAGAATAGATGCCTGCAGTGCGGGATACATGCCCTTCATACGGTATGGGTAAAATAGCAATTCTCCTAAAACAACATTTTTCAAAAAAAAAATATTGTTATCCTTATAAGATAAAACTAATATGACACAAATAACCATAATTCAATTTTAAAGTTCAACAGAAATATTAATTCTTAGTCTTCATCGAAAGCTTGACTGTAGTTGGTCTGTAGTACAAGAACACACTCGAGCTCGCAATCCTTCATTTCTTTTGTATTTTCGTGGCATAGTCCTGCTACAATCAGTAAAATCTCCAATTATAAATATACGTAATACACAGAACAATATAACGGGACACTAAAATAATTCAAAAATATACTCTGGCCCCACATATGGGTATTTAGGTATGGTGTATGGAGGGATAGGTTCCCCTACCTCCCCTACCTCTTTCAGTTTTTTTTTGGAAATCGTTTTTTTTTTTGCAAAAAGTTTTTTTATTTTTATATGGGGCTCTTTAATGTTTTTATTAAATAATCAGTAAAATTAAAGATGTCTGTGGTGAGAGAGCTACGTAAGCTTTGCAAAGACACCATATTGTTGAATTCGCAGCGTTCTGTTGGTTACCCCTCTTCAGCAGTCAGGTAATATAACAAGTATTTAAAAAATCACATTCAATTCAGTGCAAATGTATCGCCCCCTTTCCCCCCGCTGGTCACCTGGCGTGTACTCGAACAGGAAATTATCAGCCAGCGCTCCAAGAAATGTGTCGAGAACCTCCGCGGTGGGAGAACACTTGAGAATAAAGGCGATAATGTCACTCATTCAGCACTCAGAACACTTTCTGAGGAAAGTCCGGCGCGCCAGCCTGCGGCGAGCGGGTGTGGTGACGCGCGACCACTTCACGCCGCGCGCTCGATACTCTTTGTAAACTATTTGTGCGCTATCAAATAATAACATTTACTGTGGGGATTTGTCGTGTAACAAGAGCTTTTTGACGAGCATTTACAAAGTATTGTGTATCAGCAATCTGCAGGCGCGCCGAGACAGAGGAGCGACTAGAGCACCGTACCGTGGAGACAGTGCGCGGCGGCTCCGCCACGAGCTCAGTCGCGGCACAGTGTTACGATATCTCCCTACAGTAGCGCAACGCCTTTAATGACGCGCGATGCCGCCGCCGGCGTAAGTAGATACGCTAAGTTTGTTCCAAAATGGGAAATAAAATAACAACGAAGCGAGATAATTTTCAACAAACCACGACCACGTCTACCCCTCGCGCTCCGTCCCGCAAAGTAAGCGTGTTTGCGGGACACCACCCGCCTCCCCGGGAGTCTGCCGCCCTTGCTCCGCGTAAGTACATTCATTGCGCTACTGTAGGGAGATATCGTAATACTGTGCCGCGGCCGCGCACTGCATGCACGATGACTGACTGACCTTATTGACAGCTCTGTCTTAGAATATGAAACTTGGATTATAATTATACCTGTCTATATTATACAGCTAATTAAACTTAGAATTAACGTCTATTGTGACTTTACACTAGAAACATATCTGGATGAATATAAAAGTTGGCAAGTGTTCGACCTAGACGAGCCCTGCCTAGTGTTGAGCGCAGTAACAGTTCACGTTGAACACTGACGCACTCACAGATTTGCTATATACGCTTAGTTCAGTGGTGAGTAGCCCCTGGACAAGTATAAAGCATTTAGGGCAAACGTTAAAATATAAAGTAACTGAGAGTACCAGTGGTATCAAGTGCTCGAGTAGACGTTGAGATGCTGGAGCTGTTATAACTTTTTAAGTTACGTTCCGTTCACCTCCATTCATTACCGGTTTTTAATATCAATGAAATATTGTTTTCAGGTTTTGATTTTTAGGCGTGAAACGAAAATCGTTTGCATTGATTTCTACTTATTCATAAATATGTAAAATCGTGACCAACCGAATTGAGTTTTGCACGTGATTTTTTTTCGTGTGTGGATTAAGATTCACGGCGAGTGATTCAAAAATACAGCTCCTGAGCGCGCGGGGTCTCGCGCGTACACAGCCACAGTGTCGCTCGGGAGTGCACATGTTCACTGCACGATGCATGTTGCTACGAGCTACGCGCTGCTACGCGCTACGGAGTCCGTAACGCTGTTCGTAGCACTGATCTTGCGCACCCTGGTTAACTACGAGTGGTACAATTTGGTAGATGACAGCACAATCAATTGACGTACTTTTTATGAGCTGTCACAACGCAATTCTCCTATATATTGTGTATGAGAATACATAACTGACGTCACTTTTTTCCAAGTCAGTTGGCTAATTATTATTTATTGATTTCAAAGCAACAAAAATATATTTTTAGTCAATTCAAAATTACTCGGAGTTAAAATAAAGTGCTTTTACTTAGGTCTACAGGTGCCCTGAAGTGTAAAAAAAATAAACTTCTAAGTTAAAGTACAAAGGAGATACGGCCGCTGATGCCGCAAAAACGTATAATTTGACACTCTCACGGAAATAATTTATCCTCTTATACACAAGTACAAGGAAAAATCTGAAAGTATACATTTGTTTTTAAATCATAAAAATATTAAAGTCTTTATAAAAAATCACGCAATCGATCATCGAAGCTGAGCAACGGCATGCGCGGTCATCATTGTGGCTAAATGTTTTGTAATTTTTCTTTAATCTTTTACTAATTCATATAAAAGAGTAAAATCTGAATATGTACGGGAACCCTCGCTGGGCGAGTCCGCCTCGCACTTGTTCGGCACGCGACTACTGTGCGCACAGCATATGTGCCAGTAGTAGCACTAGACCTGTGTAGTGTGTAGGTGTGTGCCACGTGTGCCTCTGAACTGATCACTCGCTACCCGCGTGGGCACCGCGCCCGCAGAGCACTGTCCCGGGGGCCGGGCCGCTGTTACTGCTGCACAAACTATACACAGTGCACATGTCAACCTCAGGTATAGCATTTTTAGGGTTCCGTACCAAAAATGTTAAAAAGGAACCCTTATGGTTTCACTTCGTCTGTTTGTCTGTCCGTGTGTCACAGTCGATTATTTCAGGAACTATTCATGCTATCGACTTGAAATTTGGAACAGTTATAAAGAACTATTATTGCACATTGCAACTGAAAATGCAGGGTCATGTGGGGTACCATATGAAAGGTCTCGATTTGCACATGCTAATATATTCTTTTCTTGTATGTCTTTTATTTTTTTAATTTCCACACAAAAAATGACCATTCTCCCTTTATCTCCGAAATTTGAGAAGGGAAAAATCTGAAATAAGATTGATAGACATTAACTTAAATATTACAGGAAAAATAAAAGTATGATTCTAAGTATCGCAGTTTTTAATGAATCAGGATTTTTATTTGTATTGTGAAGTGATTCGCAATCTTAATTACTCCGCTTAACGTACAATAAAAGAGTAAAACCAATATATATATATATTTTATTCATCACAAGTCATAAGTTTAAGCGGCGACGGCCGGCCGGCCTACCTGGCGGGCCACACGAGCAGCGGCGCGGCCAGCACGAGCGTGGCGGCGGGGCTCGCCGGCTCGGCGGCGCTCGGGCCAATCATACGCATGCGCAGCGCTGCCTCCGTGTCATAGATCGTGGCGTTGATCAGGTCTGCGTAGTTGTAGAGCGCGGTGAAGACACTAGTGGCGCCGTCGACGGGGTCGACGCGGCCGGCGGCGCACTCCAGCGGGCCCATGGAGGTGACGCCCACCTGCGCGCCGCGGTACAGCACGGGCCCGCCCGAGTCGCCCGAGCACACGCCGCGCGCGCCGTCGCCCGTGCGCGCCGCGCCCACGCCGCACACGCAGTGGAACCACGCGCCGCGCTCGCAGAACACCAGGCGCAGCTTCACCTCGAACAGCTCCTCACCCAGCATGGACTTCTCCGTGCGCCCGAACCCCAGCACCTACCGACAAACGCACTCTTTTATCCGACCACTCTCACTGCGACCGGCTGCTTCGAGCAAATAACTACGCTAGAAGCCGGTTCCATTGGAGATGCATAGAGAGCATAGACCTTAAATGGAACATTATTTCACGTTACCTGAACTTCCTCGTTCTTTAGGTCCACGGGGTTATAAAGGCGCATAGCAGTCATGGGGTCCAGCGCGGGCGCGGAGGCGAGCTTCATGTCGTTGCGGGTGCGCACGAGTCCCACGTCGTGATGCAGCAGGGTCACGTCCACGCCGCGGCCCTCGTCCTCCTGCACCACCTGGTAGCTGCGGACACACGCGACAGTGAGCGGCGCCGGCAGCCTCGCGCCAGCGCGCGGGCCTCTCCCGCCAGTACGTACCCAGGATGGCGGTACAAGTAGTGCACAGCCGCAATGTCACCCTCGGGCGAGGCGGGCCGCCGCGAGTTGTACTTGACGTAGGCGATGTGCGGCGAGACGCAGTGCGCGGCCGTGAGCGCCCAGCGCGCCGCCACCACGGCGGCCGAGCAGCGCGCCGTCCAGTAGCGGTCCAGCAGCACGCTGGCCGCCGGGTACGTGCTGAGCGACGTGGCCTCGCCGCCGAACACGCGGCGCGAGTCGCCCGCGCCCGCCGCGCCCGCCGCGCCGCCCCAGCGCCGCTCCGCCACCATGCTGCGGTAGAACGCGTACCGGCTGCCGCGCGCCGGCGTCGCGCTCGCCGCGCACGCACTCGCCAGGGACGCGAACACCAACACCGCTAGCATCGCTTATCGCGCCACGCTTGCCGGCTTCAACATTCTTTGTAGCAAACCGCAGTAGTCGCGACTCTGTCACCAGCTGACGTTTGACACCCACTTCAAACGACAACTACTCTATGCCACGGTGACGAAATGAGATCGGCAAGAGTATGGCAATATTCATTATGGAATAGCATCAATGCTCGAAACAAACATTGTATAGAATATTATGTATGAAAGTTAAAAATAATAATTTTACAGGAAACAAGATGTTTATAGGCTGATTGCTGTTTTCTATTTCATTACGTTTATATTTACGCTCCTGTTTTAATACTTGTTTAACTATCTACCTGTATTCTGAACCCTGCTCACAGCTCAGATCAGTAAATACAAGTTCAGGAACTGGCCGCTGTAGGGAAACGTTACAATATGAATTTATCAGTAGAGGACAGAGTGAAGTGGGCTGAGTTGAATTTTTTTTTTGTCTACGTTTGCACCGACCAAAAAAATTTAAATTGAATTTTAGGTTAATCGTAGATTAGGTTAGGTTTATTAATATAGGTAGGTTTTAGTATTATTTTTAACTTTTTCGGGTTTTTTGAAGTCGGTTTTTTTTGCAAAAAAAGTATTTAGTTATTTGTTAGTTTTTAGTGACATATTTTTAATGCCGCGCATCTAGCATCCAGCGAATTTCTGCTACATTCACGAGGTGCCTGTCTCTGAACCCAGGCATCAGATTTGCACTGTTAGAAACTTTCAGGTGTTGTTAGAACGACCGTTGCACGTTTCGACCGATCAAAGGTTAAACTGCGTTTGGCGCGGTCGGACCATGGATGGGTCATAGATCTTTGTCATAGCGAGACTCCTTCGTGCCTCGGAAAGCACGTTGAGCTGATGGTCCCTGCTCTCATTTGTAGATCTTCGACAGTCGTTATGGGTAGTAAGAAGCCAGAAAGTCTGACAACCGTGTTACCCGGTAACTGGGTTATGAAGTTCAGATAGGCAGTCGCTCAATGTTAAACACTGGTACTCAGCGCATCCGGTTAAGACTGGAAGCCGACTCCAACGTAGTTAGGAAAAGGCTAGGCAGATGATGATTTAGGTTAATGTCTACCAATCAATACTAAATAAATACAATTCTTTTTTGCAAACATTATAATTCGAAAATTAAAAGACATACAAGGAAACACAATTTAGAATGTGCTAATTTAACCTTTTACATGATACCCCACATGAGGAGCTCGTGGCTAAGTAACAGCCGCACGGTTCGACCGATCAAAGGTTAAGCTGCGCTTGGCGCGGTCGGCCTGTGGATGGGTGACCATCTATGTCATAGCGAGCTCCTCCGTGCCTCGGAAAGCACGTTAAGCCGTTGGTCCCGGTTGTCATTTGTACATCTTTGACAGTCGTTACGGGTAGTCAGAAGCCAGAAAGTCTGACAACCAGTCTTACCAAGGGGTATCGTGTTACCCGGTAACTGGGTTGTGGAGGTCCGATAGGCAGTCGCTCCATGTAAAACACTGGTACGCAGCTGCATCCGGTTTAGACTGGAAGCCGACCCCAACATAGTTGGGAAAAGGCTAGGCAGATGATGATGATGACATGATACCCCACATACCTAGTAACTATACCTACTTTGACATTTTACCCCCGCTTCCCCCCACTTTTTCCAAAAAAGCAACAGATATATAGAATAGATTTAAGCATTGTACCCACGCATTGATATAATTGTTCTTTATAACTGTTCCAAATTTCAAGTCGATAGAATGAGTAGTTCCTGAAATAATCAGCTGTGACACACGGACAGACAGAACATACGAAGTGAAGTCATAAGGGTTCCTTTTTATAATTTTTGGTCGGAACCCTAACATGTTCTTCACACACTTGTAATAGTTTTGAAAGACTTATAAGTATCAAACGATACCCCACACGAAGGGATACGCTACAAAAAAATATTTCTGGACGGTAACACTGACACGGACAACTCGGAACACGGATAGCACTGACCCGGAAATACTCTAGAGATAGATAGAGAACAGACACCCGCGCCCTCAGGGGCGGGTCATTTAAACAATCGGGAGTCAAGATTTTATGCAAAATGTCTCAAGCATTTTTTTATATTAATTTCTCACGAAAATAAAGATTTATATATCTTAGTTTCTATGGCTTTTTTACCAGCTGTAGATGTATCTCTTGAAATATTTTGTATATGAGTAGATAGATCAGGAGTTTCTTTATTCCACCACTAGCTTCTGCCCGCGACTTCGTCCGCGTGGAATAGTGGTGCTCCGCTCCTATTGGTTTAAGCGTGATGAAATATAGCCTATTCTTCAATAAATGAGCTATCTAACACTGAAAGAATTTTCAAATCGGACGTAGAAGTAGTTCCTGAGATTAGTAGCGTACGCAAAAAAAGTAACTTTTCTGGTTGATTTCTTACACCTTGTGTCCGAAAAACCCAAATATCTTACGGAACCCTATTTTTTCCAAAATAAAATTTAGCCTATGTTACTCGTGGATAATGTAGCTTTCGAATGGTGAAAGAATTTTTAAAATCGATCCAGTAGTTTTTGAGCCTATTCATTACAAACAAACAAAGTTTTCCTCTTTATAATATTAGTGTAGATAACATTTGAAAACCAGCTCGTACCTTTGCATTACTCCGAGTAACATAATCATATGCTAGGAAAAGAAAATATGTTATCATTATTAACAAGTATTTTAGTGAAATGTTAATGTACATAGGTTGGTAATCTCCTGAACGTATGATAATATATGATTCTAATTTCCCAACAGGAAGCACTCCTACCCCTGAGTGATATCAATTATATATTAAGTATCTTTTACTTTATACGAGCTATAATGTTTTTTATCTAGCAAGTTGACAGAAATACAATGTAGAATTATATTCTTTACGTGTGCCGCCTACACAATTTTACTGAAAGAATTCCGCGACGTTCCAATATAGCTATAAGTATTTTAAAACCTAATACATGTACTAATGCTAAAAATCACATTGTGTTTATCTCTGAATGTAGTCATGCAGACAGTTGATCAGATTAGCAGTGGCGGGACGCGCTACCAACCATCCACAAGGTAGCGTAACGTATGTGCGTGGCTTGTTGCAGGGAGCGCGGGGGCGCGGCGACAGCAGCATGCGCGGCGCCGAGCTCGCCGGCCCGCCATGAGCAACGCGTCGGCCGAGGGCTGCGACTCCGACGTGGGCGTGCAGCCCGCCGACCAGCTGTTCCGCTTTGTGGTGCACGGCGTGCTGCTGAACGCCATCGGCGCGGGCGGCCTGCTGGGCAACGCGCTGTCGGTGCTGGTGCTGTCGCGCCCGCAGATGCGCTCCTCCATCAACTGCCTGCTGGTGGGGCTGGCGGCGTGCGACACCGTGCTCATCCTCACCTCCGTGCTGCTGTTCGGCCTCACCGCCGTGTTCCCGTACACGGGCCACCTGCGCTACTACTACTACCACGTGTGCCCGCACATCACGCCCTACGCGTACCCCATCGCCAACGCTGCGCAGACCATGTCGGTTTACCTCACCCTCATCGTGACCGTCGAGCGCTGGGTGGCGGTGTGCCACCCGTTCCGGGCCAAGGCGCTGTGCACGTCGTCGCGCGCTCGCTGGTACGTCCTCGGCACGGCCGCCTTTGCGTTCGCTTACAACGCGCCCAAGTTCTTCGAGGCGGAGGTGATCGAACGCTCCGTGGACGGCGAGCCCGTGTACTGCGTCACCGCAGATCTGGACTTTCGCACCGAGTCCTACATAGTGGTGTACATCCACTCCATGTACATGATCGTCATGTACATCGTGCCGTTCTCGGCGCTGGCCGCGCTGAACGCATGCATCGTGCGGCAGGTGCGGCGCGCGCAGGCCGAGCGCGCGCGCCTGTCGCGCGTGCAGCGCCGGGAGCTGGGCCTGGCCACCATGCTGCTAGTCGTCGTGCTCGTGTTCTTCCTGTGCAACCTGCTGCCGCTCGTCACCAACTCATTTGAAGTGTTCTTAGGTGACCAATTCGATAAGTTGGACCCACTCGTCAAGACGAGCAACTTGTTGGTGACTATCAATAGCAGTGTCAATTTCGTCATATACGTTATATTTGGCGAGAAGTTCAAACGTGTGTTCTTGAAAATGTTCTGCGCTGGAGGCGTCAGGCCGCGCGGCGGCACGCGTGACTCCCCGGAGCACACGCGAGACGACTCGTTCGCGTCGTGCGGTGAACGCGTGTCGTTACGACTGGCGCGTAACGGCACTCTGCGGCGCTCGGAAGGCCGCAGCTCGCGCGGGCCCAGCCTGCCGGGCGCGAGCCGGCGCGAGCCCAGCGTGTACTACCCGGGCCCGGTGACGGAGCTCACGAGCTCGTCGGACGCGCGGTGGAGCGGCGCGCGCGCGCACTTCTAGCAGCGCACGCGCGCGCCGCCCGCCGCCGCGCACATCCCCGCCCGCGCCGTGTGACGCGCCGCGCCTGCGCCCGCCGCGTGCCGCGTGCCGCTCACACTTAGCTCAACATTGTCTCTGTGATGTGTGTAAAGATAAACCGATGACGTCGGAATAAGTGAGGATCTCTGATCCACCATTTTAACTATCTCAAAAACTATCCTGTTCGCTCTACTGTGAATGTTTCCTGTACATTTGTGTAAATATAAATAAACCTGGACTCGTCTTAGACGATGACTACGAATTATTGTAATGTAACATTAAAAGTACTTGTAAATAAAGTAGTTATAAAGTACGTAATGCTGCGTCGAGGACGTTCCGCGGCTCCCCGCGGCATGTGGCACTCACTGGGTGACTATGTTATTAAAATGTCATTAAATGTCTTCGCAATTTCATTATCTCCGCAACCAACAACCTGCAACCGTTACCCCTGCTGTCTGCTGGTGCTTCAGGCTGGTGTTGCCATCGTAAACGCTACAAAACGCTGCAGGACGCGGTTTGATCAAACAATTCGTAAGTATCTATGTACTATTTATCTGTGTCTCTATTGCGACACAATACGATGCAGACTCACCGACCTACGAAAACACAGTAATGCGCGAAAGTAAATGTGATTGTCAGGCTGTTGTTTACATTCTCTCTGGTAAACCAGCTTTAGTCAGAAATAGGCTCTCCACGAACGAGAGCCAGTTATCTAGCCATGCACGTGAACTCGCAGGCGACCGCTAGTAGGCAGGCGGATCGACCTCTCCCGTCTGACTGCAGTATGAATGCTACTCAACTACATACTAGCTGTTTCCCGCGGCTGTACCCGCGTCCTGAGAGAACTACTTCATGCACCCGACATGATTAAAAGTAATAGCCCATAAGCGCCTCCAGAGCCCCATCTATCTCCATCTAAATTGGTGCAGCAGTTTTACCGCAAACGAGTGACAAGTAAGCAGAAGTCCGGGGCTGCGGGACGTTCGAAAGAGATACCGCGTCCCCGGAGTACAAAGGGCTGAGGAAGGAACATGGATGGGTTTTAGTCAGTAAGAGTATGACACTCCTACCCGCCCCACCCACGGCGGGAAGGGTCATTAGATGACTTCCCATCCGAAAAAAAAAAGTAAGCAAAAGTCGTTACACTCATTTTTGTCGGCAGTCGTATACGAAATCACATTCGTATTACAAATAAATCTTACAAACACCATATGTGTTAATCCGAGTCATAAAGCACGAGCATACGTGTACTACATTTCATCCAAATCCATTCAGTACGTCTTGCGTAAAAGAGACACGTTACATGTCACTCGTACATACATACATATAACCTAACTAACTTTCGCATTCGTAACATTAGTAGGAGACATTAGTCCGACAGTTATTACAAACTGTTTCTTCGACAGAGTGGGCAACATGTAGCTCCTTAACCAAGGAATGGCACACACTGACACACCTGTCATATTAGTGTGACGTAAGTGCATGTATTGTTCCCGGCGCGACATTACACCGCCATCTCAGCGAGCGAACCTAATCGTGCCATCCATCACTTTCTATAATTAATGTAGACATATATGTATGTACCTATGTATAAGGTGTTCTTCAATCGAATTTGATGGCTCTACGATAGGTATTATTTTTGACTTTTTAATGTTCGCGTTTTTTTAGTTTGAGACTTTTTTTATTTTATTATAAAAAATATTATCTTAACTTAGGTAATTACAAAAGAAAGAAGAAATTATATATATAAATATTGATCAAAACACAAACACTACATAATATTATTATCTGCTATATTGTTTCAATAATTGCAATGTATCGTGTAGTAGTGCGCTAGACCCTGGCTGCAGCATCAGACCAAGAATTCCACAATCTTGCATAGTTATAATGTAGCATACACGGCTATTCTAAATTCTACGTCACACGTACCTATGTTGGAAGTAAAGTTAATACACATATGCGTCTAGGAACCCGACAGCAGCTAATAAAACAGCTGTTGGCCTTGAAGCGGCTAAACCGATTTTGATAAAAGATGTCTGAGAAACACCGCTAAAAAATCTTGAAAGAAGGGGGGGGGGTTAATATCAGCAAGGTGCTGACTTATCAAAATCGGCCTAGTAGCTTAGACACTACGATACAAACATAAATACATAATGTATAGCTTCATGACCCTTCCATCGGGCTTTGCCGTAGTCAGGTGAAACCAGAATACATTCTACAGCTAACTGAAAAAAAAATTAAAACTTATATAAAAGCCACGCTCTGTAAGCAAGCATATTATAAACTAGAAGACTACATTCAGGATAAACATGCTTGGAAACATACTGGTCCTGCTCCATAGGACAACCTTGACAATATCAAATTGATAGCTAATTTTGAATTCAAATGTAATATAAATATTTCTTAATTTTTACTTTAGGATGTTGATTGCATTTATCTTCGACACAAAAATTGTAAATGTGAATACCATGTAGCTACCAAATAGACTGCTATTGCTATTTTTTCAATTTTGATTCTACATGATCTTCGCATGCCATTATTTAATGTATACAAGAAAATTGTAAAAACTTATTTTAAAAGAGTAACCATGGAGTTTCTTGCCCTTTCTTCTCCATAGGAAACTACTTTTTGGAATGGGCAACTAAATTCTTTCTTTTCGTTGACTTTCAAAAGTGCTTGTTATTAGGCCTAATTGAAATAAATGATTTGAATTGAATTGATCAGAAGGGAAACTTGGGCCGAGATGAAAATGACAAGTATTACCCACTAGATTTTTCAAATATCTATAAATTTATAAACGTGTTTATACAATGCCTGCTTGTTTACTGAAAATGTAGGCTTCTAGTTTTATCCACAACGAAGTTATAGGGGGTCGAATATGGACTGAACTGCTTTGAAAAAAGGATGGCACGGCCGTGCCGCTTTATTACTCGGCTTCGCGGGAGCACTGCCGTGCCCCCAGATAAGGTAAAGTTTGTGAGTTTGTAAGGTTGTAGGAGGTAATCTCTGGATCTACGGAACCGATTTCGATAAAATTTGGTACGGAGATAGAGGGGACCCTGGAGAAGGTTAGAAGCAAGGTTTTTTTATCCAGGTACGTGAAGTAGTTTGCTCGTGACGCGGGTGGAACCACGGGAAAAAGCTAGTGATAAAATAATTTTATCACATTTTGGCTAGCACACACCCTTAAACCTACCTGTACAAGAAAACACAAGCATTGAACTAAGTATTGAAATCTAATATTTATGTAGGAAATAATTAGTGTCCATTTTGAGAAAAATAGGAAGTACTCGTAAAGGGCGTACCCATCCACCCACTACCCCTACTACTACCCCTACCCCTACTACTCACTGTTCAGTAGTTCTGTAAACTAGTGATAAGAAATAAACGTAGTCAGCAAGACGAACAGGCATCACCAGCAGCACCCGTTCACGAGTATAAGACGAGACTGGCCCAAGGGGGTCACTTTGTTGGTAACCAACTGCAGATTCTAAAATATTGATATTTTGTATAATACTAGCTTTCCGCTAGCGGCTTCGTCTGCGAATTTACGAATTTTAATTAAAAATGACTGAGTTTCATACAAATCTTGCCCCCCTTTTTCACCCCCTTAGAGATAGAATTTCTTCTCTAATTTCAAATCCTTTCTTATCGGATGTCTACGTCATACAAAAAACACACCCTCCAAGTTTCAGGTCTCTACGATCAGTGGTTTAGGCTATGCGTTGATCCGTCAGTTCAAAGCATTTTATATAGATTACAATACGGCGTAATGGCGGTATAATGGTGTACCACGGAGTAAGCACGCCAGGGTATAGGAAATTCAAATCAGTTTGCACAAAGTGCGAGCTGGTTAATTAATTTTTTTGGCCCCTCACCTCTGAGCTAACTTGTTTTGCACAATTTTTTGTGCAAATTTATTTAAAAAAAATAATTTAATATTGATCTAACGTATCTTGGATGCCTATCCAGGTCGTCAGTGTATCAGAAATGCGTTTGCACAGTCTCCCATGCCAATCGTGTAGCCAGGTGACAGGTTGTGCAAAATGGGATCGTGCAAAATGTTTACCTGGCCTGTGTAAAAAGGGTGGGTGGGCGGGCATTTTTTTGCCTTTCTCAGAAGCTACAGAAACGGGAGTGGTGTCAAAAGACGCAGCTCGTCAACAGCTATCTAACGGTATGCCACACTATGGAAGTTGCTGTACAAATTTCGAAAAAATCTCAAAAAAACGGTTTTCTGTATGAAAATGGTCTAAAATAAGTATTTCTACACGAAAATTACTGAATCCCGGTATCGCGAAATGTTCCAGACGGCGGTGAAAATAATATCGCACCTAGACGTCCCAACCAATGGTGGGAAGTATAAGTACTTAAAACGGCCTTTACTTACGCAATTCATTTTAATAGTCCACCTAACCCTTGACAACCTAACGAAAGTGAACCTAACCACAGAGAACCTAACTTAAACAAACCTAACCTTTTTTTTTAAAGTCCACCTACCCTTTGATAACCCAAAGAAAGTGAACCTAACCGCTGCAAACCTAACTAAAACAAACCTAACCTTTTTTTTTAAATAGTCCACCTACCCTTTGAAACCTCAAAAGAAGTGAACCTAACCGCTGCGAACCTAACACAAACCTAACCTATTTTATTTATTTTTTAATAATCCACCTACCCATTGAAAACCTAAATAAAATGAATCTAACCGCTGCAAACCTAACCAACATAAACCTAACCTATTTTATTTGATAGTCCACCTACCCATTGAGAACCTAACGAAAGTGAACCTAACCACAGCGAACCTAACTTAAACAAACCTAACCTTTTTTTAAAGAAAGTCCACCTACCCTTTGATAACCCAAAGAAAGTGAACCTAAACGCTATAAACCTAACTGAAACAAACCTAACCGTTTTTTTTTTAATAGTCTACCTACCCTTTGAAACCTCAAAGGAAGTGAACCTAACCGCTGCGAACCTAACTAACACAAACCTAAACTATTTTATTTATTTTTTTTATAATCCACTTACCCATTGAAAACCTAACGAAAGTGAACCTAACCACAGCGAACCTAACTTAAACAAACCTAAACTTTTTTTTTTTTTAAAGTCTACCTACCCTTTGAAACCTCAAAGGAAGTGAACCTAACCGCTGCGAACCTACCTAACACAAACCTAACCTATTTTTTTTTTAATAATACACCTACCCATTGAAAACCTAAAGAAAGTGAACCTAACCACAGCGACCCTAACTTAAACAAACCTAAACTTTTTTTTTTTTTAAAGTCTACCTACCCTTTGAAACCTCAAAGGAAGTGAACCTAACCGCTGCGAACCTACCTAACACAAACCTAACCTATTTTTTTTTTTAATAATACACCTACCCATTGAAAACCTAAAGAAAGTGAACCTAACCACAGCGACCCTAACTTAAACAAACCTAACCTTTTTTTAAATAGTCCACCTACCCTTTGAAAACCCAAAGAAAGTAAACCTAACCGCTGCGAACCTAACTATCATAAACCTATCCTATTTTATTTGAGAGTCCACCTACCCATTGAAAACCTTACGAAAGTGAACCTAACCGCTACGAACCTAACTAACACAAACCTAACCTATTTTATTATTATTATTTTTTGTAATACTACACCTACCCATTGAAAACCTAACGAAAGAGAACCTAATAAAAGCGTGTTTTTTTTTTTTTTTTTGTTTCATGGTTAGAAATCCATCATGACGACGGCGAAAGGGACAGTCCAATTCCTGCTGACTAAAATCCATTCCGGTGTCCCTTCTCGCACAAAAGTCACAAGGATCCATATTCATCTGCAGCAAAACTAGTTATACGTTGCTCGGGCTAGGTTTGCTCAGGTTAGGTTTGCTCAGGTTAGGTTTGCTCAGGTTAGGTTTGCTCAGGTTAGGTTTGCTCAGGTTAGGTTTGCTCAGGTTAGGTTTGCTCAGGTTAGGTTTGCTCAGGTTAGGTTTGCTCAGGTTAGGTTTGCTCAGGTTAGGTTTGCTCAGGTTAGGTTAGGTTAGGTTAGGTTAGGTTAGGTTTTTTTTTTTTTTTTTTTTTTTTTTTTTAATAAAATGACTGCTTTTCCCTGGTCATGGGTGGACCTGGCCCTTATTAATCTGTGTTTTCATTCATTCTTTTCCTTTCATACTTCTCGCGCTTACTTTCTATGCACAATTTCTTTGCATTCTTATTTTTATGGTCGAGTACGGGTGGGAGTTCCCGCTATCTTTATTCCGCTATGACTTCTGTTTTTGTTTCAATTATATTGTATTGCTTTATTGTATACTACTCGTTGGTTTGTTTAGGGGTTTTATTATCTTACTTCGTTATATATTTTATCTTAGATTTTATGCTTAACTGTTTTCCTTTTATTTGTTTGTCTACAATTCTTATTAATGCTGCTAAAATAATCTACTTTTGTGGTCTATTTGAGGTTGTTATTTATATTATTTTACGTCACTATACATTTTGAACTTAGATTTTTATACTGTCATCATATGTTGTTTATTTATTCGTTTGTTTACAAATTTTATTGATACTGCTTTATTATTCTAATTTTCTATTTTATCTGAGGTTTCCATTTATACTTTGTTTTACGTCACTTTACACTTTAACTTGGATTTTTATATACTTTCCTATTTTATCATTTATCTATTTGTCTACAAATCTTATTGTTACTGTTTAAATATTCTAGTTTTTTAATTTTATTTAAAGTTTTATTTATACACTATTTTACATCGCTTTACACTTAACTTATTTTTATATACTTTCCTATTATTTCATTTATCTATTTTCCTACCAATCTTAATATTGTTTAGATACTCTAGTTTTAGTTTTATTTGAGGTTTTTTATTTATACATTATTTTTGCACGTCAATTTATTATTTGTTTACTTAATATTTTTATTTTGTTGATGCCTTTATTGGTGTTATTGCAGCGGTATAAGTCTGTTAAGGATTGTTTTGTGGTTAGGTTAGGTTAGGTTAGGTTAGGTTTTTTTTTTTTTTTTTTTTTTGTTAAATGCATTTCCCCTCTGACATGATGATCAGAGTCAGTATCTGCTTTCTGTCCTCTATTTTACTATATGTGTAGTTTGTTTATGTCCTATAGACATAATGTGTATTTCGGTATTTATTTGTGTGCTGCCTTTAGTGTCATTCATATATAATTTAATTATAACTTAATAATACTTATATTGTAACTATAATAATACTTATATTGTACTTTTATATATATACATTATATTTATTAATATATAATTATAGTTTATGCATTTCCGTTTCATCTTCCTTCTGCAGGGGTCATATATTTAAATATATTATCCTACAGCCTTCTTTTGTCGTATGACCTTTTCTCCAGCTATTTGATATTATATATTATTATATTCTATATAAAATTATATTACATATTATATTATAAACATATTACTATTTTATTATATTATATATTATGCTAAATATTCAGTTATATTATGTGTAGTATCATATAAATACATATGATTTATCATATTTTACTATTAACTACTGTGACAACGTCGTTTAATTATTTGTCTTTGTTCCGACTTATTACTACATCTACAATTTTTAGCGCGTATTCCAGGAATATCTCTCTAGTCTGTCTACCTGTGACTATCTCTGCCAGACTGTCTGTTGTTATTTTCCTTTCTAATGTTTGTTCCAGGTTGTATCGGGCATTGTCAAATACCGGACATTGACATATAATGTGTGGGACAGTTTCCTCTGCCTCTGGGTCGCATATGCACGAAGGGCTCTCCCTGCACTTGAAACGGTTCAAGTATTGGGAGAACCCTCCGTGCCCTGTTAATAGTTGTGTCAATTTGGCTGTCAGGTCAAATTTTTTCCGCAGTCTATACGCGATTTCCGCATCGGGCAAGAACATTTTTGTAATCTGCCCAGTTGCTCCTGACCTGTATCTCTCGTTCCAGTCGTGAATCGCAGTCGTTCTTAGGCTGCGCTTCACGAATGATGCGGGACACAGGTCGTAGTCAGGCTTCCTCTTGGAGTCCAGAGCTGCCTCCTTCGCCAGTTCGTCTGCTCTCTCGTTGCCCTCCAGTCCTGCGTGGGCTTTTATCCAATACAGATGTACCAATTTCTGCTGGAGAGAAGATGCTCTCAGGTTTTCTCTTGCCTTCACTGCTAGGGGATGGAGGGCAGCAAGGTTCGTGACGGTTTGCAGTGCGGCCATAGAGTCACTATAGACTCCGAAGGTTGCCTTCTTACTTTTGACTACCTCTCCTGTAGCTCTACAGATTGCCAGCAGCTCCGCCTGGTATACGGTGCAGTAGGGCGACAGAGCGAGCTTGATGGTTTTCGTTTCGGCGTTGCTATTCCATATGGATAGCGCTGCGCCGACATTCCCATCTATTTTGCTACCATCCGTGTAGATGCGCACGTCGTGGTCACTATGCTCCTCCATTTGCTGCTGATCTGCAAGGTTGGTGAACTGTAGGCTGATACGTTCTGCCGGGTGCGGAATTTTTAAGGCTGAAAACATAGTTTCCATCTCCCTGTCTCTTAAAAAAGACTGTTGGACGCCTCTCTTGGCCTCATACAGAGAGGAAGCTTCTCTGACCCTGAGGTCAAGTGGAAGCAGTCCTGTAAGCGCCAGTGCTGAGTTGAGGGAGACGGTCCTATATGCCTTGCATATTTTCTGCGCAAAGCCGCGTTGCACCGACTCAAATTGCTTGCGTGTGCACAATTTTGTCGCGGCTGGTGCCCACGCACTCGCTGCATAGAGAATGATGGGCTCTACTGTGGCCGTGTATATGGTGCGGATTACATCTGGGTTTGGTTAGGTTAGGTTAGGTTAGGTTGGCTCCCTGTCGTTTCGGGCGACGCAGGTGCTGTCGGGGCATGGGTGCTTCGGCAAGTACCTGTGTCGCATAGGCAGGGAGTCGGACGCTCGGTGCCACCACTGCGTCCATTGCGGGGAGGACACGGCGCAACACACGCTCCGGGAGTGTGTGTCCTGGGAGGAGCAGCGCCGTGCCCTCACCTCGGTAGTAGGAGGCGATCTGTCGCTGCCGGCCGTTGTTCGGAGTATGGTCGGCAGCGCAGAGTCGTGGGACGCGGTGGTGTCCTTCTGCGAGGACGTGATGTCGCAGAAGGAAGCTGCGGAGCGGGAAAGGGAGATCTCGACTCTCGACCCCGCCCGCAGCAGGCGCACCGGGCGCCGGAGGAGGGCGGACAACGCCCTCTTCCGCCCCCCATAAACGGGTCCAGGGGCGACGGACTTGGGGAAGTCCCCGCCCCCCATGATAGGACCCGAGCCGGCGGCGCGCGTCTGTGTCCACGCGCGCCCCCGAGGCGATGCACGGGGTAGGACACCTCACTACCCCGTGCAGGAGACGAGGCCCGGCAGGACGGGCCGGCACCAGTGCGGGGCTGCGGACGAATCTGGATCCCCGCGGCCCCGCGCCCACGTGCGAGAAGCGACACCGGGGTGGTTTTAGCCGGTAAGAGTCCGGCACTGTTCCCGGCCTCCCCAGGCCGGGTTCGTCCATGAGGATTTCCCCCCGAAAAAAAAAAAAAAAAAAAAAAAAAAAGGTTAGGTTAGGTTAGGTTAGGTTCTCGAGCGGGGCCAGTTTCCCAGCGTTTGGAAGGAGGGGAGGCTGGTCCTGCTCAGGAAGGAGGGGCGCCCCGCGGACTCGCCGTCCGCGTACCGGCCCATAGTGCTGCTTGACGAGGCGGGCAAACTCTTTGAGCGTGTCATCGCAGATCGCCTCGTCAGCCACTTGTCTGCAGAAGGGCCGGACTTGGCGGACAGCCAGTACGGCTTTCGTCGTGGGCGCTCCACCGTCGACGCCATAATGCGCGTGAGGGCCCTGGCGGAGGAAACGGTGTCCCGGGGTGGGGTGTTGTTGGCAGTATCGTTGGATATCTCCAACGCCTTCAACACCCTGCCCTGGAGTTGTATACGGGAGGCACTTGTCTATCATCGCGTGCCTCCCTACCTCCGCCGCACAGTAGGGGCTTATCTGGAGGCAAGGTGTGTCACCTATAGGGGACGTGACGGCGCAGGAAGGCGCGTCACTTCGTGCGGTGTTCCACAGGGATCGGTTCTGGGTCCGCTCCTGTGGAACATCGGGTACGACTGGGTGCTCAGAGGTGAGCTCCCGTCGGGCGCAGACATGACGTGTTACGCGGACGACACGCTTGTCACAGCCCGAGGGAGCTCCCACAGGGAAGCAGCGTTGCTAGCTACGGCTGCGGTGTCACAGGTGGTGAGCCGCATCCGTCGCCTGGGCCTGGAGGTGGCCCTGAGCAAGTCGGAGGCCATCGTGTTCCATGGCCCCCGACGCGCGCCGCCGCCGGGATCACACATCGTGGTCGGTGGGGCCCGGATAGCTGTCGAGTCCACCATGAAGTATCTGGGATTGGTGCTCGACAGCCGATGGGAATTCGGACCCCACTTCCGGCGGCTGGCGCCCAAGCTGATGGGCGCGGCGGGCGCGCTTTCAACGCTGCTTCCCAATATGGGGGGCCCGAGCGCCGCCTGTAGGCGGTTGTACGTGGGGATCGTGCGGTCCATGGCCCTTTACGGGGCCCCGGTGTGGGCGATGGACCTGACGGCCTGCACCATCGCCATACTGCGAAAGCCGCAGAGGGCGATGGCCGTCAGGGTCGTCCGCGGGTACCGCACGATTTCCTACGAGGCGGCTTGCGCTCTGGCCGGATCCCCGCCCTGGGACCTGGAGGCTAAAGTACTCGCGTCGCTGTATCGGTGGCGCGAGGAAGAGCGGGCACGGGGCTTCAGACCGGTGCAGCGGCAGATCGCGCTGCGCCGAACGGAGCTCCGTCAGGTCTTGGTGGCGGAATGGCGGGACAGGCTTCTGCGCCCTACCGCCGGCCTCGCTACCGTCGAGGCGATCCGGCCAGTGCTCGACGCATGGCTCGGGAGAAGGCACGGCTCCCTGTCGTTTCGGGTGACGCAGGTGCTGTCGGGGCATGGGTGCTTCGGCAAGTACCTGTGTCGCATAGGCAGGGAGTCGGACGCTCGGTGCCACCACTGCGTCCATTGCGGGGAGGACACGGCGCAACACACGCTCCGGGAGTGTGTGTCCTGGGAGGAGCAGCGCCGTGCCCTCACTGCCGAAGTAGGAGGCGATCTGTCGCTGCCGGCCGTTGTTCGGAGTATGGTCGGCAGCGCAGAGTCGTGGGACGCGGTGGTGTCCTTCTGCGAGGACGTGATGTCGCAGAAGGAAGCTGCGGAGCGGGAAAGGGAGATTTCCACTCTCGACCCCGCCCGCAGCAGGCGCACCGGGCGCCGGAGGAGGGCGGACAACGCCCTCTTCCGCCCCCCATAAACGGGTCCAGGGGCGACGGACTTGGGGAAGTCCCCGCCCCCCATGATAGGACCCGAGCCGGCGGCGCGCGTCTGTGTCCACGCGCGCCCCCGAGGCGATGCACGGGGTAGGACACCTCACTACCCCGTGCAGGAGACGAGGCCCGGCAGGACGGGCCGGCACCAGTGCGGGGCTGCGGACGAATCAGGATTCCCGCGGCCCCGCGCGCACGTGCGAGAAGCGACACCGGGGTGGTTTTAGCCGGTAAGAGTCCGGCACTGTTCCCGGCCTCCCCAGGCCGGGTTCGTCCATGAGGATTTCCCCCCGAAAAAAAAAAAAAAAAAAAAAAAAAAAAAGGTTAGGTTAGGTTAGGTTAGGTTGGGGTGCGCGCAGAAAACCTCCCCGTGTGCCTGGTGGCTGCTGGTCCCTTTCGGATACGTCCGGGGGGAAGAGCAGTCACTGGGCCGGTGCACCCTGGGCACGGGCAATAATCTCTTCGTGGGGGGTGGGGTAGAGGAGATTATTGCTCGTGGCGAATTTCTGCAGGAGCCGAGAAGTCGCTCCCGACGGCTCCCTTTCGGCACTCTGCACGCTGCAGAGCGCACGCTAAGGGAGCGAGGTGGTAGGCCAAGAGGCGCTTCACGCCTGGCGGCCCTGAGCAGTGGCAGGCCTGCTGCTGCTCGAGGTGGATTTCTTTGTTGACATAAAAAAAAAAAAAAAAAAAAAAAAAAAAAAAAAAAAAAAAATATTTATAAAAGCACTAAAAATTATTACAAAATATATAAAATCCACAAAAACAATATATAAAACAAAAATCAAAGAAAAAAAATATAAAACAAATCTGAAAAAACACAATAAAAAAATTTATATTAAGTTAAGTTAGCATTAAGTTTAGTTTTAAGATGCCGAACCACGGGCGGCTTATCCTGTTTCGAGGCATTCGCGGGCCTCGGGAGGACCAAATTCCCTCCCAAAAAGTGCGACCGCACCACCTTGGGGAAGTGGTGTGTGTATTTTCCCATATCGTAAATGGAAATGTCTACTAAAGAAAATAGTTTGTCGTGCGCTCCGGCTGACGCCCGGCGCTCGCGGGTACCCGGGCCCGCGAGTGTTAAATTGACTACCGAAGTCTGCACAGGGGTGGGCAACCAGGCCCCTGTGTCAGAAGTGACTACTGGCGGAAGCGTACCATTTACCGGCCCAGTTCCTGCCGGTAACAAGAGCCGAGGAGGCTCCAGTCCTCTTGAGGACCCAATGTCGGAGGGGGAGTCGCGCGGACTTACCACCAGGTTCTGGCGGAAGCGTTCGCGCGACCCAGGGTCGGTAGGTTTCTCATCCAGTGAGGAGAACCTATCGGCCCCCAAAGTGCCGACAGCGCGACGAGGCGGTGGGACCTCGCGGTCGAAGCCGCGGCGCGATGCCTCGGGACGCTTTCTTCCGCGTCCCGATACTCCGGCGGCCAGCGAAAGGGAGGAGTCCGACCGTGAGGCGAGGGGTGAGGACCCCGGCGGCGTGAGCAGTGCTTCCCTAGGGAGCACCAAAGCCGAGCTCAACGCCGCCAAAAGAGAGCAGCGGAAGGCTGTGGCCGCGGACGAGGTGTCGGAGATGGCCCGACGCGCCCGCGAACGCAGAGCCGCGCATGCGGCAGGAGGTGAGGAGTTGTCGGCGGTGGACTTGAGTCGTCAGGTGTTGGACGGCGTGGACGTGGTCCTCAAGGTTGCCACCAAATCCGGCAGCCTGAAGGGCACGTTCACCCGTGCCTTGAAGGAAGCCGCCGACGACATCAGAGAGGCGGTGGGTACCCTCCTCAACCGGTCGGCCTCGGACGAGGTCTCCAGGCTGCAGGAGGAAAACTGCCGCCTCCGTTCGGATCTGGAGGATCTCCGCAGGGAAGTCGCTGCGCTGAGCGAGCAGCGGCGGCGACAACCTGCCTCCGATCCCCCTCCTGTCGCAGCAACTCCAGCTCCCGCACTGGTGCCGACCAGCGCAAGATCGACGGACGATGAAGTCGAGAGAATCGTCCGGATCTGCATGCTCCAGTGCGGGAGTATGATGAACGCCCGTCTCGAGGCGATATCTCGACGTCTCCCGCAGGAGACCCTCCGGCCGCCACTTGCGGCGGACAAACGGAGGGCAGAAGAGGCGTCGAGATTGGTGTCGCAGGGGAAGCCCGTGGAGGGTGCTCGAAAGCCCGCGGAGGGAGCCCCTGTTGGCGAGCCCACGGCCGCCGGGTCTAAGGGTGAGACCTGGGCGACGGTCGTGGGCCGGAAGAAGGCCCGCAAAGCCGCCAAAAAGGCGACGGCCACTGCACGCGCTCCTAGCGGTCCCGCAAAGGCGGCTCCGCAGCCTGCGCGTCGCGGCAATGCAAAAAGCGGTCGCAAAGCGCCGACTGTTCGCGCCCCGCGCTCCGAAGCTGTTACGGTCACTTTACAGCCTGGAGCTTCGGAGAGGGGCGTGACGTACCAGTCGGTGCTAGCTGAGGCTAAGGCCAAGATCAAACTTGCGGATCTTGGCCTGCAGTCCGTGACGCTCAGACAAGCCGTCACGGGAGCGCGACTGTTTGAGGTGGCCGGTGCAGCCAGTGGCAGCGTCGAAAAGGCGGACGCTCTGGCCGCCAAGCTCAGGGAGGTCCTCAAGCCTGAGGACGTCCGGGTCTCCAGACCATGCAAAACCGCAGAGGTGCGAATTGCTGGTCTGGATGACTCCGTGACCCCTGAGGAGGTGGTGGCGGCCGTCGCTCGGAGCGGCGAGTGTCCGCCTGACCACGTGCGGGCCGGCGACATACGCGCCGACGCTACCGGGCTCGGCATGGTCTGGGTCCGGTGTCCTGTGGCGTCGGCGAAAAAGATCGCCAACAGTGGTCGTTTGCTGGTGGGCTGGGTTGCAGCGAGGGTCAAGCTCCTGCAGCCCCGGGCCTTGCGGTGCTTCCGGTGCCTGGAACTGGGGCACGTCCGGGCAAAGTGCACCGCCGAGGTTGACCGCAGCGATTTCTGCTATCGCTGCGGCCGGCCCGGCCACAAGGCGGCCCAGTGCTCCGCTGAGCCCAACTGCAGCCTCTGTACAGCTGCAGGAAGGCCAGCGGGGCACAAGGTGGGCGGAAAGGCCTGTGGCGCGCCTGCCAGCAGGGCAAAAAAGAGAAAGAGGAGCAACAAGCCTGTCGGGGGAGTCTCGCAACCCCCGCAGGCTGGCTCGGCCGACTCCCGGCCCAGGACTGATGCCGAGGTGATGGAGACCAACCAGTAATGGCTCTCCATCTCCTCCAGGGCAACATCAACCACTGTGCCAGAGCTCAGGATCTCCTGCTCCAGAGCATGGCAGAGTGGTCGATTCACGTGGCTGTGGTCGCCGAACCGTATTTTGTCCCCGCCCGCGACAACTGGGTGGGGTGTTTGGACGGTTTGGTGGCCATAATTGGCGGGGCTCTGATCGACCCGTCTCGGGGCCGCGGCTGGGTTGCCGCGGTCTCGGACGGCATCGCTGTTGTGGGGGCGTATTTCTCCCCCAACAAGAGTCTCGCCGACTTCGAGAGGTTCCTTGTCGAGTTGGGCGCCGTCGTAGGCCGCTACCTCCCTCGTCCCGTACTGCTGCTCGGGGATCTCAACGCCAAGTCATCGGCGTGGGGATCCCCGGTCACCGATCCTCGGGGCGAGGCGCTGGAGGAGTGGGCGGTGACGACCGGTCTGGTCGTCCTAAATCGGGGCTCGGAATTCACGTGCGTGCGGCAGCGGGGCGGGTCCATAGTGGACGTCTCGTTCGCAAGCCCCTCTGTCGCTAGCAGAGTCCGCGACTGGCGTGTCGCCGTGGAGGTGGAGACGCTATCGGATCATCGATACATCCGATTCGACGTCTCCGCCCAGACCGCGCGCGACCGCCGTCCAGCAGCCCCGAACAACGACGGCCCGCGCTGGGCGCTTAAGCGCATCGACAGGGACCTACTCGAAGAAGCTGCAATTGTCCAGTCCTGGATAAGGGAGTCGGCGACCGACGGCACCGTCGACGTCGAAGCGGAGGCGCTGTGGTTCCGCGGGGCGATGACGCAGATCTGCGACGCGTCCATACCCCGCGTCCGCACACAGTCCGCAAAGCGCCAAGTGTACTGGTGGACCGCCGAGATCGCGCAGTTGCGCATCGCGTGTGTGGCGGCCCGTCGCCAGTACACTCGACACCGCCGACGACGTCGACGGAATACCGTCGAAGAGGACGCGCTGTATGAGGTGTACCGCGCGTCCAAGGAGAGGCTGTGGCTAGCCATCGGCGACTCAAAGTCGCAGGCCAGGGAAGAGCTGCTGGGGTCCCTAGACCGAGATCCGTGGGGGCGCCCCTACCGTATGGTGCGAGGCAAGTTACGCCCCTGGGCGCCCCCACTCACGGAGGGACTACAGCCCCAGCTGCTGGAGGAGGTTGTGTCGGCCCTCTTCCCTGAGCAGGCGGAACACGATCCGCCGTCGATGGCTTCGCCCTTGGCCACAGGCTCTCCCGAAGAGGAGAGCACCCAGGTCCCAGAAGTGACACAAGCAGAGACGAGAGCGGCCGTGTCGCGGCTCCGGGCTAAGAACACAGCGCCCGGGCCCGACGGAGTTCCTGGCCGAGCTCTCGTCCTCGCTCTGAAGGAGCTAGAGCCCCATCTGAGAGGGCTCTTCACTGCATGCCTCGAGCGGGGCCAGTTTCCCAGCGTATGGAAGGAGGGGAGGCTGGTCCTGCTCAAGAAGGAGGGGCGCCCCGCGGACTCGCCGTCCGCGTACCGGCCCATAGTGCTGCTTGACGAGGCGGGCAAACTTTTCGAGCGAGTCATCGCAGATCGCCTCGTCAGCCACTTGTTAACAGAAGGGCCGGACTTGGCAGACAGCCAGTTTGGTTTTCGGCGTGGGCGCTCCACCGTAGACGCCATAATGCGAGTGAGGGCCCTGGCGGAGGAAACGGTGTCCCGGGGTGGGGTGGTGTTGGCAGTGTCGTTAGACATCTCTAACGCCTTCAACACCCTGCCCTGGAGTTGTATACGGGAGGCACTGGTCTACCATCGCGTGCCTCCCTACCTCCGCCGCACAGTAGGGGCTTATCTGGAGGCAAGATGTGTCACTTATAGGGGACGTGACGGCGCAGGAAGGCGCGTCACTTCGTGCGGTGTTCCGCAGGGATCGGTTCTGGGTCCGCTCCTGTGGAACATCGGGTACGACTGGGTGCTCAGAGGTGAGCTCCCGTCGGGCGCAGACATGACGTGTTACGCGGACGACACGCTTGTCACAGCCCGAGGGAGCTCCCACAGGGAGGCAGCGTTGCTAGCTACGGCTGCGGTGTCACAGGTGGTGAGCCGCATCCGTCGCCTGGGCCTGGAGGTGGCCCTGAGCAAGTCGGAGGCCATTGTGTTCCATGGCCCCCGACGCGCGCCGCCGCCGGGATCACACATCGTGGTCGGTGGGGCCCGGATAGCTGTCGAGTCCACCATGAAATACCTGGGATTGGTGCTCGACAGCCGCTGGGAATTCGGACCCCACTTCCGGCGGCTGGCGCCCAAGCTGATGGGCGCGGCGGGCGCGCTTTCAACGCTGCTTCCCAATATGGGGGGCCCGAGCGCCGCCTGTAGGCGGTTGTACGTGGGGATCGTGCGGTCCATGGCCCTGTATGGGGCCCCGGTGTGGGCGATGGACCTGACGGCCTGCACCATCGCCATTCTGCGAAAGCCGCAGAGGGCGATGGCCGTCAGGGTCGTCCGCGGGTACCGCACGATTTCCTACGAGGCGGCTTGCGCTCTGGCCGGATCCCCGCCCTGGGACCTGGAGGCTAAAGTACTCGCGTCACTGTATCGGTGGCGCGAGGAAGAGCGGGCACGGGGCTTCAGACCGGTGCAGCGGCAGATCGCGCTGCGCCGAACGGAGCTCCGTCAGGTCTTGGTGGCGGAATGGCGGGAAAGGCTTCTGCGCCCTACCGCCGGCCTCGCTACCGTCGAGGCGATCCGGCCGGTGCTCGACGCATGGCTCGGGAGAAGGCACGGCTCCCTGTCGTTTCGGGTGACGCAGGTGCTGTCGGGGCATGGGTGCTTCGGCAGGTACCTGTGTCGCATAGGCAGGGAGTCGGACGCTCGGTGCCACCACTGCGTCCAATGCGGGGAGGACACGGCGCAACACACGCTCCGGGAGTGTGTGTCCTGGGAGGAGCAGCGCCGTGCCCTCACCTCGGTAGTAGGAGGCGATCTGTCGCTGCCGGCCGTTGTTCGGAGTATGGTCGGCAGCGCAGAGTCGTGGGACGCGGTGGTGTCCTTCTGCGAGGACGTGATGTCGCAGAAGGAAGCTGCGGAGCGGGAAAGGGAGATTTCCACTCTCGACCCCGCCCGCAGCAGGCGCACCGGGCGCCGGAGGAGGGCGGACAACGCCCTCTTCCGCCCCCCATAAACGGGTCCAGGGGCGACGGACTTGGGGAAGTCCCCGCCCCCCATGATAGGACCCGAGCCGGCGGCGCGCGTTTGTGTCCACGCGCGCCCCCGAGGCGATGCACGGGGTAGGACACCTCACTACCCCGTGCAGGAGACGAGGCCCGGCAGGACGGGCCGGCACCAGTGCGGGGCTGCGGACGAATCTGGATTCCCGCGGCCCCGCGCCCACGTGCGAGAAGCGACACCGGGGTGGTTTTAGCCGGTAAGAGTCCGGCACTGTTCCCGGCCTCCCCAGGCCGGGTTCGTCCATGAGGATTTCCCCCCGAAAAAAAAAAAAAAAAAAAAAGGTTAGGTTAGGTTGGGGTGCGCGCAGAAAACCTCCCCGTGTGTCTGGTGGCTGCTGGTCCCTTTCGGATACGTCCGGGGGGAAGAGCAGTCACTGGGCCGGTGCACCCTGGGCACGGGCAATAATCTCTTCGTGGGGGGTGGGGTAGAGGAGATTATTGCTCGTGGCGAATTTCTGCAGGAGCGGAGAAGTCGCTCCCGACGGCTCCCTTTTGGCACTCTGCACGCTGCAGAGCGCACACTAAGGGAGCGAGGTGGTGTGCCGCGAGGCGCTTCACGCCTTGCGGTCTGGAGCAGTGGCAAGCTTGCCGCTGCTCGAGGTGGATTCCGTTTTCGGACATAAAAAAAAAAAAAAAAAAAAAAAAAAAAAAAAAAAAAAAAAAAAAAAAAACAAAAAAAAAAAAAAAAACCACAAAAAAATAATTAAAATTTTATAAAAACACTAAAAATTACTACAAAATATATAAAATCCACAAAAAAAAATATAAAACAAAAATCAAAGAGAAAAATATAAAACAAATCTGGAAAAAAAAACACAAAAAAAAAATATATATATATTAAGTTAGCATTAAGTTTAGTTTTAAGATGCCGAACCACGGGCGGCTTATCCTGTTTCGAGGCATTCGCGGGCCTCGGGAGGACCAAATTCCCTCCCAAAAGTGCGGCCGCACCACCTTGGGGAAGTGGTGTGTGTACTACCCATATCGTAAAATGAAAATGTCCGATTATGAGAATAGTTTGTCGTGCGCTCCGGCTGACGCCCGGCGCTCGCGGGTACCCGGGCCCGCGAGTGTTAAATTGACTACCGAAGTCTGCACAGGGGTGGGCAACCAGGCCCCTGTGTCAGAAGTGACTACTGGCGGAAGCATTCCATTTACCGGCCCAGTTCCTGCCGGTAACAAGAGCCGAGGAGGCTCCAGTCCTCTTGAGGACCCAATGTCGGAGGGGGAGTCGCGCGGACTTTCCACCAGGTTCTGGCGGAAGCGTTCGCGCGACCCAGGGTCGGTAGGTTTCTCATCCAGTGAGGAGAACCTATCGGCCCCCAAAGTGCCGACAGCGCGACGAGGCGGTGGGACCTCGCGGTCGAAGCCGCGGCGCGATGCCTCGGGACGCTTTCTTCCGCGTCCCGATACTCCGGCGGCCAGCGAAAGGGAGGAGTCCGACCGTGAGGCGAGGGGTGAGGACCCCGGCGGCGTGAGCAGTGCTTCCCTAGGGAGCACCAAAGCCGAGCTCAACGCCGCCAAAAGAGAGCAGCGGAAGGCGGTCGCGTCCGACGAGGTGTCGGAGATGGCGCGACGCGCTCGCGAGCGAAGGGCTGCGCAGGCAGCGTCAGGAGAGGGGATGTCGGCGGTGGACCTGAGTCGTCAGGTGTTGGACGGCGTGGACGTCGTCCTGAAGGTTGCCACCAAATCCGGCAGCCTGAAGGGCACGTTCACCCGTGCCCTCAAGGAAGCCGCCGACGACATCAGAGAGGCGGTGGGTACCCTCCTCAACCGGTCGGCCTCGGACGAGGTCTCCAGGTTGCAGGAGGAAAATTGCCGCCTCCGCACTGATCTGGAGGATCTCCGCAAGGAAGTCGCTGCGCTGAGCGAGCAGCGGCAGCGACAACCTGCCTCCGATCCCCCTCCTGTCACAGCGACGCTGACTCCCGCACTGGTGCCGACTAGCGCACGTTCGGACGACGAAGTCGAAAGAATCGTCCGAATCTGCATGCTCCAGTGCGGGAGCATGATGAATGCTCGCCTGGAGGCGATTTCTCGGCGCCTCCCTCAGGAGACCCTCCGGCCGCCTCTTGCGGCGGATAAACGGAGGGCAGAAGAGGCGTCGAGACCAGTGCCGACAAAAGCAGGGAAGCCCGCGGAGGGTAATAAAAAGCCCGCGGAGGGAACCCCTGCTGAGCCCACGACTTCCGGGTCCAAGGGCGAGACCTGGGCGACAGTCGTGGGCCGAAAGAAGGCCCGCAAAGCCGCAAAGAAGGCGACGGCCACCGCACGCGCTCCCAGCGGTCCCGCAAAGGCGGCTCCGCAACCTGCGCGTCGCGGCACTGCAAAGAGCGGTCGCAAAGCGCCGGCTGTTCGCGCCCCGCGCTCCGAAGCTGTAACGGTCACTTTACAGCCTGGAGCTTCGGAGAGGGGCGTGACGTACCAGTCGGTGCTTGCCGAGGCCAAGGCCAAGATCAGACTTGCGGATCTTGGCCTGCAGTCCGTGACGCTCAGGCAAGCCGTCACGGGGGCGCGCCTATTCGAGGTGGCTGGTGCGGCTAGCGGCAGCGTCGAGAAGGCGGACGCTCTGGCCGCCAAGCTCAGGGAGGTCCTAAAACCTGAGGACGTCCGGATCTCCAGGCCATGCAAAACCGCAGAGGTGCGAATTGCTGGTCTGGATGATTCAGTGACCCCTGAGGAGGTGGTGGCGGCCGTCGCTAGAAGCGGCGAGTGTCCGCCTGACCACGTGCGGGCCGGCGACATACGCGCCGACGCTACCGGGCTCGGCATGGTCTGGGTCCGGTGTCCTGTGGCGTCGGCGAATAAAATCGCCAAAAGTGGTCGTTTGCTGGTAGGCTGGGTTGCAGCGAGGGTCAAGCTCCTGCAGCCCCGGGCCTTGCGGTGCTTCCGGTGCCTGGAACTGGGGCACGTCCGGGCAAAGTGCACCGCCGAGGTTGACCGCAGCGATTTCTGCTATCGCTGCGGCCGGCCCGGCCACAAGGCGGCCCAGTGCTCCGCTGAGCCCAACTGCAGCCTCTGTACAGCTGCAGGAAGGCCAGCGGGGCACAAGGTGGGCGGAAAGGCCTGCGGCGCGCCTGCCAGCAGGGCAAAAAAAAGAAAGAGGAGCAACAAGCCTGTCGGGGGAGTCTCGCAACCCCCGCAGGCTGGCTCGGCCGACTCCCGGCCCAGGACTGATGCCGAGGTGATGGAGACCAATCAATAATGGCTCTCCATCTCCTCCAGGGCAACATCAACCACTCTGCCAGAGCTCAGGATCTCCTGCTCCAGAGCATGGCAGAGTGGTCGATTCACGTGGCTGTGGTCGCCGAACCGTATTTTGTCCCCGCCCGCGACAACTGGGTGGGGTGTTTGGACGGTTTGGTGGCCATAATCGGCGGGGCTCTGATCGACCCGTCTCGGGGCCGCGGTTGGGTTGCCGCGGTCTCGGACGGCATCGCTGTTGTGGGGGCGTATTTCTCCCCCAACAAGAGTCTCGCCGACTTCGAGAGGTTCCTTGTCGAGTTGGGCGCCGTCGTAGGCCGCTACCTCCCTCGTCCCGTACTGCTGCTCGGGGATCTCAACGCCAAGTCATCGGCGTGGGGATCCCCGGTCACCGATCCTCGGGGCGAGGCGCTGGAGGAGTGGGCGGTGACGACCGGTCTGGTCGTCCTGAATCGGGGCTCGGAGTATACCTGCGTGCGGCAGCGGGGCGGGTCTGTAGTGGACGTGTCGTTCGCTAGCCCCCCTGTCGCTAGCAGGGTCCGCGACTGGCGGGTCGCCGTGGAGGTGGAGACGCTATCGGATCACCGATACATCCGATTCGACGTCTCCGCCCAGACCGCGAGCGACCGCCGTCCAACAGCCCCGAACAACGACGGCCCGCGCTGGGCGCTTAAGCGCATCGACAGGGACCTACTCGAAGAAGCTGCAATTGTCCAGTCCTGGATAAGGGAGTCGGCGACCGACGGCACCGTCGACGTCGAAGCGGAGGCGCTGTGGTTCCGCGGGGCGATGACGCAGATCTGCGACGCGTCCATGCCCCGCGTCCGCACACAGTCCGCAAAGCGCCAAGTGTACTGGTGGACCGCCGAGATCGCGCAGTTGCGCGTCGCGTGTGTGGCGGCCCGTCGCCAGTACACTCGACACCGCCGACGACGTCGACGGAATACCGTCGAAGAGGACGCGCTGTATGAGGTGTACCGCGCGTCCAAGGAGAGGCTGTGGCTAGCCATCGGCGACTCAAAGTCGCAGGCCAGGGAAGAGCTGCTGGGGTCCCTAGACCGAGATCCGTGGGGGCGCCCCTACCGTATGGTGCGAGGCAAGTTACGCCCCTGGGCGCCCCCACTCACGGAGGGACTACAGCCCCAGCTGCTGGAGGAGGTTGTTTCGGCCCTCTTCCCTGAGCAGGCGGAACACGATCCGCCGTCGATGGCTTCGCCCTTGGCCGCAGGCTCTCCCGAAGAGGAGAGCACCCAGGTCCCAGAAGTGACACAAGCAGAGACGAGAGCGGCCGTGTCGCGGCTCCGGGCTAAGAACACAGCGCCCGGGCCCGACGGAGTTCCTGGCCGAGCTCTCGTCCTCGCTCTGAAGGAGCTAGAGCCCCATCTGAGAGGGCTCTTCACTGCATGCCTCGAGCGGGGCCAGTTTCCCAGCGTGTGGAAGGAGGGGAGGCTGGTCCTGCTCAAGAAGGAGGGGCGCCCCGCGGACTCGCCGTCCGCGTACCGGCCCATAGTGCTGCTCGACGAGGCGGGCAAACTGTTTGAGCGGATTATCGCAGATCGCCTCGTCAGCCACTTGTCTGCAGAAGGGCCGGACTTGGCGGACAGCCAGTACGGCTTTCGTCGTGGGCGCTCCACCGTGGACGCTATAATGCGCGTGAGAGCCCTGGCGGAGGAAACGGTGTCCCGGGGTGGGGTGGTGTTGGCAGTATCGTTGGATATATCCAACGCCTTCAACACCCTGCCCTGGAGTTGTATACGGGAGGCACTTGTCTACCATCGCGTGCCTCCCTACCTCCGCCGCACAGTAGGGGCTTATCTGGAGGCAAGAAGTGTCACTTATAGGGGACGTGACGGCGCAGGAAGGCGCGTCACTTCGTGCGGTGTTCCACAGGGATCGGTTCTGGGTCCGCTCCTGTGGAACATCGGGTACGACTGGGTGCTCAGAGGTGAGCTCCCGTCGGGCGCAGACTTGACGTGTTACGCGGACGACACGCTTGTCACAGCCCGAGGGAGCTCCCACAGGGAAGCAGCGTTGCTAGCTACGGCTGCGGTGTCACAGGTGGTGAGCCGCATCCGTCGCCTGGGCCTGGAGGTGGCCCTGAGCAAGTCGGAGGCCATTGTGTTCCATGGCCCCCGACGCGCGCCGCCGCCGGGATCACACATCGTGGTCGGTGGGGCCCGGATAGCTGTCGAGTCCACCATGAAATACCTGGGATTGGTGCTCGACAGCCGCTGGGAATTCGGACCCCACTTCCGGCGGCTGGCGCCCAAGCTGTTGGGCGCGGCGGGCGCGCTTTCAACGCTGCTTCCCAATATGGGGGGCCCGAGCGCCGCCTGTAGGCGGTTGTACGTGGGGATCGTGCGGTCCATGGCCCTGTATGGGGCCCCGGTGTGGGCGATGGACCTGACGGCCTGCACCATCGCCATTCTGCGAAAGCCGCAGAGGGCGATGGCCGTCAGGGTCGTCCGCGGGTACCGCACGGTTTCCTACGAGGCGGCTTGCGCTCTGGCCGGATCCCCGCCCTGGGACCTGGAGGCGAAAGTACTCGCGTCGCTGTATCGGTGGCGCGAGGAAGAGCGGGCACGGGGCTTCGGACCGGTGCAGCGGCAGATCGCGCTGCGCCGTACGGAGCTCCGCCAGGTCTTGGTGGCGGAATGGCGGGAGAGGCTTCTGCGCCCTACCGCCGGCCTCGCTACCGTCGAGGCGATCCGGCCAGTGCTCGACGCATGGCTCGGGAGAAGGCACGGCTCCCTGTCGTTTCGGGTGACGCAGGTGCTGTCGGGGCATGGGTGCTTCGGCAGGTACCTGTGTCGCATAGGCAGGGAGTCGGACGCTCGGTGCCACCACTGCGTCCATTGTGGGGAGGACACGGCGCAACACACGCTCCAAGAGTGTGTGGCTTGGGAGGAGCAGCGCCGTGCCCTCACTTCTGAAGTAGGAGGCGATCTGTCGCTGCCGGCCGTTGTTCGGAGTATGGTCGGCAGCGCAGAGTCGTGGGACGCGGTGGTGTCCTTCTGCGAGGACGTGATGTCGCGGAAGGAAGCTGCGGAGCGGGAAAGGGAGATTTCCACTCTCGACCCCGCCCGCAGCAGGCGCACCGGGCGCCGGAGGAGGGCGGACAACGCCCTCTTCCGCCCCCCATAAACGGGTCCAGGGGCGACGGACTTGGGGAAGTCCCCGCCCCCCATGATAGGACCCGAGCCGGCGGCGCGCGTCTGTGTCCACGCGCGCCCCCGAGGCGATGCACGGGGTAGGACACCTCACTACCCCGTGCAGGAGACGAGGCCCGGCAGGACGGGCCGGCACCAGTGCGGGGCTGCGGACGAATCAGGATTCCCGCGGCCCCGCGCGCACGTGCGAGAAGAGACACCGGGGTGGTTTTAGCCGGTAAGAGTCCGGCACTGTTCCCGGCCTCCCCAGGCCGGGTTCGTCCATGAGGATTTCCCCCCGAAAAAAAAAAAAAAAAAAAAAAAAAAAAAAAAAAAAAGGTTAGGTTAGGTTAGGTTGCAGCGGTGCAGGGCCGGGACATCAGACCCGGCCGCGGCGGCATGGGCACCATGCGGCTCGAGTGCCCAGTCGCCGCTGCCAAAGCCGTCCTTCAAAAAGGGCGGCTGCTCGTGGGCTTTAGCTCGGGTGCGGTCCGGGCACTTGCGGACGCACCCCTGCGGTGTTACAGGTGTTTCGGCATCGGCCACACCCGAGCCCTCTGTCCGTCCACGGTGGATAGGACGGACAGCTGCTACCGTTGCGGCAAGGACGGCCACAAAGCCTCCTCCTGCACGGCCGCCACGCCGCACTGCACTGTGTGCGCTGCCAGCGGCCGCCCGGCGGGCCATATTATGAAGGGGAGGTTGTGCAACCCTCCCCCCAAGAAGGGAAAAGCGCAGGCGCCGGTCAGGCCTGCTGCTCACGCCGCTGTTCCCGTGGCGGGAACCTCGGCGGCTGCGGATGAGGGGGGTGCGATGTCCGACTGATGGATATAGTCATCGAACATCGCATCCTCCAGGCGAACACCAACCACTGCCGGGCAGCCCAGGATCTGTTGTTGCAGACGATGGCTGAGTGGTTGGTGGACTTGGCGGTGGTCGCCGAGCCCTACTCGATCCCCGGGCATTGGTTGGGCGACCTGGACGGCCTGGTGGCCATATTGTCGCGGCCCCCTACAGACTCCCCACCCCTCTCGCTCTTAGAGAGGGGACCGGGATACGTGGCTGCCGCGTGGGGGCCATCGTTGGCCATCGTTGGGGTATATTTCTCCCCAAACCGCCCTCTCTCCGACTTCGAGGACTTTCTGGAGATCCTCACTGCAGTCGTAGGGAGGGCGGCGCCGCGACAGGTCGTCGTGTTGGGCGACCTAAACGCCAAGTCGGCGGCCTGGGGCAACCCGGCTGCCTCATGCGACGTCCGGGGGCGCGCCGTCGAGTTTTGGGCGACGTCGTGCGGCGTGTCCCTCCTCAACAGGGGGGCGGTCCACACGTGCGTGCGGCAGCGGGGAGGGTCAGTGGTCGACGTCTCGTTCGCCACCCCCGTGCTAGCCGCACGCATCGTGAACTGGCGGGTGGAGATGGTGGAAACCATGTCGGACCACCGATACGTGCGGTTCGACATCTCCACCCAGAGTCCCCGGGGACGGATGGCCCGCTCCAACGGGTCTCCTTTCCCCCGGTGGGCTCTCACTCGCCTGGACCGGGAGGCAGCCATGGAGGCGGCCTTCCTCCAGGACTGGCTGTCGCCCCCTGTCGAACTCTCGGACGTCGACGCCGCAGCTGTCCGGCTCGGGGGATCTCTGACCGAGGTGTGCAACTCCAGCATGCCTCGCTCTCGCCGTCCGCCTCCTCGTCGCGCCGTCTACTGGTGGTCGCAGGAACTGGCGGGGCTCCGCGCCGCCTGTGCGGCAGTCAGGCGGGCCTACACGCGGAGCCGTCGGCGCGCCGCCGTCAACCGGAATCTGGTGGAAGAGGACCGCCTCTACGCTTCGTATCAAGAGGCAAAGGCGGCCCTCAAGACGGCCATGTGCGCCTCCAAGGACGCGGCGAGAGCCGAGATGCTGGAGTCCCTCGACAGGGATCCGTACGGGAGGCCATACAAGGCGGCGCGAAACAAGCTGCGCCCCCATGGTCCCCCGCTGACGGAAACCCTCGAGCCGGCACTGTTGGATGGGGTGGTCCGGTCGCTGTTCCCGCACCGCGAGACCGACTTCACCCCACCAACGATGGACCCTCCGCAGGATGCGGCCTCGCCGGGGGAAGAGGTCCCCCCGGTGACTGCGGAGGAGTTCCACGCGGGTGTTATCGGCCTCCGCGCCAAAAAGACGGCGCCTGGACCGGACGGCGTCCCTGCTCGGGTGGTGGCCATTGCTGCCGCTCAAATGGAGGACAGGTTTCGGGACCTCTTCACCGCCTGCTTTACAGCTGGCAGGTTCCCGAAACCTTGGAAGGAGGGGCAGCTGTGCCTCCTCCGTAAAGAGGGACGCCCGGTCGACTCCCCCTCGGCATACCGGCCCATCGTTCTGCTCGATGAGGTCGGTAAAATGTTCGAGGGGATCATCGCCTGCCGCCTCAACGACCATCTGCGGGGGGTGGGGCCGGACCTGTCGGACGCCCAGTTCGGCTTCCGACGAGGCCGGTCCACCATCGACGCCCTGGCCCTACTCAAAGGCCAGGTGAAGGAGGCGATGGACGCGGGGGACGGGGTGCTGGCGGTGTCGTTCGACATCGCCAACGCCTTCAATTCCGTCCCCCACTCGACTATATTGGAGGCACTCCGATATCACGGAGTGCCTTCATACTTGAGGGGCCTCTTGGCCGACTACTTGGAGGACCGCGAGGTCCTCCTTGTAGACAAAACGTCAACGTTGAGGCGGTACGGCGCGGAGGCCGGCGTTCCGCAGGGGTCGGTGCTGGGGCCCACCCTGTGGAACGTAGGGTTCGATTGGCTCCTGCGGGGGGCCCTTCCCCCGGGCACGAGTGTGATCTGTTACGCGGACGACACACTCCTCACTGCCCGGGGGAAGAACTTTGGGGAGGCGGCCTGTCTGGCGTCGGCTGGCGGGTCCTTGGTGGCAGGGAGGATCCGCCGCCTGGGGTTGAGGGTGGCGCTGAACAAGACCGAGGCCGTGTTCTTCCGCGGGCCTCGGCAGCGCTGCCCTCCCGACGCCCACATTGCTGTGGAGGGCGTCAGGATCGAGGTGAGGCCCCAGATGAAGTATCTGGGCCTGGTGCTGGACAGCAGGTGGCGCTTCGGCCCACATTTCAACGGGCTGTCGACGCGCCTGCTGAGGGCCGCTGACGCCCTCTCTTGGCTCCTCCCCAACCTGGGGGGACCCAGCGCACGGTGCCGGCGTCTGTATGCCGGCATCTTGCGGAGCATGGCCCTCTATGGGGCTCCAATCTGGTCAGACTCCCTCCGCAGGAGGGAGAACGCCACCGCCCTACGCAGGCCACAGAGGGCCATTGCACTGCGGGTGGCGAGGGCCTATAGGTCGGTTGGTTTTTCGGCGGCGTGCGCTCTGGCGGGTACCCCTCCTTGGGAGCTCGAGGCATGGGTGCTCGCCAGGGTGTACGAATGGACGGCGCGCCGAAGGGCGCTCGGAGAGCGCCCCACCGCGCAGGAGCGGGAGGCCGTGAGGCGGGAGGCGAGGGACGCCATCGTCGTCCACTGGACGGACGACCTCGCCACCGCCACTTTTGGCCGCCGCACGCTGGACGCGCTCGGGCCAGTTCTGCGGCAATGGCTCGAGCGGAAACATGGTTTCCTCTCTTTTCGTCTGGTGCAGGTGCTGTCGGGGCACGGCTGCTTCGGCTCGCACCTGTACAGGATCGGGAGGGAGGAAACCCCAGCGTGCCACCACTGCGGCGCGGCAGAGGACACGGCGCGGCACACCCTCGAGGTCTGCCCCGCCTGGGCAGAGCCGCGCCGATGTCTGACTGCCGAGATCGGCCGAGATCTCTCGCTTCCCAGCGTTGTTCTGTCCATGCTGGGGAGCGAGGGGGCCTGGGCCGCGGTCGCCTCCTTTTGCGAGGATGTCATTTCGCAAAAGGAGGCGGCGGAGCGCGCGCGGGAGGATGACCCGCTCGCTGCGCCGCTCCGCAGGCGAAGAAGAGGAAGGAGAAGACTCCTTCCTCGCGGTGGTGATGGGCGGGCGACAGGCGCGGGGGCGCCTCCGCCCGCATTGCACTCCACACCACCTCCGCCGGACATTCCCGATCCTCCCCCAATGGGGAGGACGTGAGGGGCCCGCCGCCGTTGAGGCGGGCAATCGTCGAGGGGGACTGGACGTAAAGGCTACGCCGGTTTCCCAGTCCCCCTCCTTTCAGACGATGCGGGAATGCTGCTGGGTTTTTTAGTGGGTATACCGGGCTTGCCCGGGGAGTCCCACATACCCCCCCATTCCCCTGGATGGGGGGGATGCGTAAAGCATTTTTCCCAGCGATAAAAAAAAAAAAAAAAAAAAAAAAAAAAAAAAAAAAAAAAAAAAAAAAAAAAGGTTAGGTTAGGTTGGGGGACCCCCCACAGCACTTACGTCCACGTCGTGTCCCCTGGAAACGACCCAGTCCTGACCACCGTAACGGAGTGGCAGGCTGGGCTCGGCTAAAGTGTGCTGTGCTTCGTAGCGATCTCTTTCTGCCTTGTGCGCTACGAATTTTGTCGGAATGTCCAAACCTCTGCGGGACGCCCACGGGCGTTTTCTGCGACCAAAAGGCCCTTCTCAGGGCCAACCAAAAGGCCCTTCTCAGGGCCAACCAAAAGGCCCTTCTCAGGGCCAACCCAAAGGCCCTTTTCAGGGCCAACCAAAAGGCCCTTCTCAGGGCCAAACCGACGCTTCTGAAGCGTCCGAAGTGAGCCGCGCGCCGTCTGCGGCGAGCTTCTGCGGGAGCCGATTCTTCGGCGGGATTGCGCTGTCGGAGGACTCCGACCAGGAATCCATCGTGTCACTCGTGTCGTGTACTTCAGACGCGGGCGAGTCTAGGCCGCTGTCGCGAAAGCGCGCCTATCGAAAGGAAGGGTCTGGTGAATCTTCGGCGAGTTCGGCGAAGGCAATGAGGGGCAAAAAGGTTACAGCGTCGGACACCCACGTCGTGGGCCTAGCGGACGCTCAACGCCAGTTAGACCTGGCCCGGCGGGAGCAGCTCCAGCAGGAGCTTGAGGAGCGGGTCGCCGCAAAAGAGCAGCGGGCGCGTACCGCCCGGGTCAGGTCCGGGTACGGCGCGTCCCGCGTGTTATACGCCGACCACTCCTTGGCCGAGTTGGCAAGGATGGCGGAGGAGGACGAGGAGGAGATAGCGGAGGTCGCCTCAAAGTCCTCAAACCTGAAGGGCACCTTCCAGAAGGCCCTCAAATGCCGCGCCGCGAGCATGCGCGGCATCGTCGAGGAGTTGGTGTCGAGGAAGGCGACCGACGAAACTCGGCAGCTGCAGGCGAAAGTAGATCGCCTACAAATGGAGGTCAGCCAGCTGCACCAGAAGCTGGCCGACGCCACCGCCCGGCCCAACCAGGCCACACCGCCGCCTGCGGTGGAGGCCCCCTCCTCCAACCTCGAGGACATCATCCGGAAGGTCGTAATGGAGGAGCGGGCATTTACCAGAGCCTGCTTAGCGGGGATTGAGGACCGGCTCTTACCCGAGAAGCGCCTCCGGCCTGCACTAGCGGCCGACAAGAGGCGAAATGAGCCGGGTCCTTCCTCACAAAGAGAGAACGCCCCCCTTCCTTCCGCCGCACCGTCCAGCCAGGAGGGCTGGACTGAGGTTATCAGGAAGGGTAAGGGGAAGGGGAAGAAGACCTCCCATGCCCCCACCCCTGTCCCCGCCGCCGCACCTTCCAGCCAGCCGCAGACGGCTGGAAAGGGGAAGGGAAAGGGAAAGGGGAAAAAGTCGGCACCGGCCGCCCCTGCCGCCCCCACCTCCGCGACCCCCAGTCAGCCGCAGACTGGCGCGGGTAAGGGGAAGGGGAGAGGGGGTAAGAACCTTGTTCCGCCAAAGACCGCAGCCGTCGTGGTGACGCTCACCGCGGAGGCTGCGGAGCGGGGCGAAACGTACGCGTCCGTTCTGTTGCGGGCGCGTGCCAACGCCGACCCCACCCAGCTGGGGATCAGCAGAGTATCCTGCCGACGGACTCAAACCGGGGCTCGGATTTTTGAGTTCCCGGGGGCTGAAGGCGGCGCCAGCGCCGACCTCTTCGCGGCCAAACTACGGGAGGTCATTGCGGACGCGGCGAAGGTGGCCCGACCAATAAAAATGGCGGCCTTGGAGGTGACCGACCTGGATGACTCCGTCACCAAGGAGGAGGTAGTGGCGGCGGTCGCAGCTATTGGGGGCTGCAGTGTCGCAGCGGTGCAAGGCCGGGACATCAGACCCGGCCGCGGCGGCATGGGCACCATGCGGCTCGAGTGCCCAGTCGCCGCTGCCAAAGCCGTCCTTCAAAAAGGGCGGCTGCTCGTGGGCTTTAGCTCGGGTGCGGTCCGGGCACTTGCGGACGCACCCCTGCGGTGTTTCAGGTGTTTCGGCATCGGCCACACCCGAGCCCTCTGTCCGTCCACGGTGGATAGGACGGACAGCTGCTACCGTTGCGGCAAGGACGGCCACAAAGCCTCCTCCTGCACGGCCGCCACGCCGCACTGCACTGTGTGCGCTGCCAGCGGCCGCCCGGCGGGCCATATTATGAAGGGGAGGTTGTGCAACCCTCCCCCCAAGAAGGGAAAAGCGCAGGCGCCGGTCGGGCCTGCTGCTCACGCCGCTGTTCCCGTGGCGGGAACCTCGGCGGCTGCGGATGAGGGGGGTGCGATGTCCGACTGATGGATATAGTCATCGAACATCGCATCCTCCAGGCGAACACCAACCACTGCCGGGCAGCCCAGGATCTGTTGTTGCAGACGATGGCTGAGTGGTTGGTGGACTTGGCGGTGGTCGCCGAGCCCTACTCGATCCCCGGGCATTGGCTGGGCGACCTGGACGGCCTGGTGGCCATATTGTCGCGGCCCTCTACAGACTCCCCACCCCTCTCGCTCTTAGAGAGGGGACCGGGATACGTGGCTGCCGCGTGGGGGCCAACGTTGGCCATCGTTGGGGTATATTTCTCCCCAAACCGCCCTCTCTCCGACTTCGAGGACTTTCTGGAGATCCTCACTGCAGTCGTAGGGAGGGCGGCGCCGCGACAGGTCGTCGTGTTGGGCGACCTAAACGCCAAGTCGGCGGCCTGGGGCAACCCGGCTGCCTCATGCGACGTCCGGGGGCGCGCCGTCGAGTTTTGGGCGACGTCGTGCGGCGTGTCCCTCCTCAACAGGGGGGCGGTCCACACGTGCGTGCGGCAGCGGGGAGGGTCAGTGGTCGACGTCTCGTTCGCCACCCCCGTGCTAGCCGCACGCATCGTGAACTGGCGGGTGGAGATGGTGGAAACCATGTCGGACCACCGATACGTGCGGTTCGACATCTCCACCCAGAGTCCCCGGGGACGGATGGCCCGCTCCAACGGGTCTCCTTTCCCCCGGTGGGCTCTCACTCGCCTGGACCGGGAGGCAGCCATGGAGGCGGCCTTCCTCCAGGACTGGTTGTCGCCCCCTGTCGAGCTCTCGGACGTCGACGCCGCAGCGGTCCGGCTCGGGGGATCTCTGACCGAGGTGTGCAACTCCAGCATGCCTCGCTCTCGCCGTCCGCCTCCTCGTCGCGCCGTCTACTGGTGGTCGCAGGAACTGGCGGGGCTCCGCGCCGCCTGTGCGGCAGTCAGGCGGGCCTACACGCGGAGCCGTCGGCGCGCCGCCGTCAACCGGAATCTGGTGGAAGAGGACCGCCTCTACGCTTCGTATCAAGAGGCAAAGGCGGCCCTCAAGACGGCCATGTGCGCCTCCAAGGACGCGGCGAGAGCCGAGATGCTGGAGTCCCTCGACAGGGATCCGTACGGGAGGCCATACAAGGCGGCGCGAAACAAGCTGCGCCCCCATGGTCCCCCGCTGACGGAAACCCTCGAGCCGGCACTGTTGGATGGGGTGGTCCGGTCGCTGTTCCCGCACCGCGAGACCGACTTCACCCCACCAACGATGGACCCTCCGCAGGATGCGGCCTCGCCGGGGGAAGAGGTCCCCCCGGTGACTGCGGAGGAGTTCCACGCGGGTGTTATCGGCCTCCGCGCCAAAAAGACGGCGCCTGGACCGGACGGCGTCCCTGCTCGGGTGGTGGCCATTGCTGCCGCTCAAATGGAGGACAGGTTTCGGGACCTCTTCACCGCCTGCTTTACAGCTGGCAGGTTCCCGAAACCTTGGAAGGAGGGGCAGCTGTGCCTCCTCCGTAAAGAGGGACGCCCGGTCGACTCCCCCTCGGCATACCGGCCCATCGTTCTGCTCGATGAGGTCGGTAAAATGTTCGAGGGGATCATCGCCTGCCGCCTCAACGACCATCTGCGGGGGGTGGGGCCGGACCTGTCGGACGCCCAGTTCGGCTTCCGACGAGGCCGGTCCACCATCGACGCCCTGGCCCTACTCAAAGGCCAGGTGAAGGAGGCGATGGACGCGGGGGACGGGGTGCTGGCGGTGTCGTTCGACATCGCCAACGCCTTCAATTCCGTCCCCCACTCGACTATATTGGAGGCACTCCGATATCACGGAGTGCCTTCATACTTGAGGGGCCTCTTGGCCGACTACTTGGAGGACCGCGAGGTCCTCCTCGTAGACAAATTGTCAACGTTGAGGCGGTACGGCGCGGAGGCCGGCGTTCCACAGGGGTCGGTGCTGGGGCCCACCCTGTGGAACATAGGGTTCGATTGGCTCCTGCGGGGGGCCCTTCTCCCGGGCACGAGTGTGATCTGTTACGCGGACGACACACTCCTCACTGCCCGGGGGAAGAACTTTGGGGAGGCGGCCTGTCTGGCGTCGGCTGGCGGGTCCTTGGTGGCAGGGAGGATCCGCCGCCTGGGGTTGAGGGTGGCGCTGAACAAGACCGAGGCCGTGTTCTTCCGCGGGCCTCGGCAGCGCTGCCCTCCCGACGCCCACATTGCTGTGGAGGGCGTCAGGATCGAGGTGAGGCCCCAGATGAAGTATCTGGGCCTGGTGCTGGACAGCAGGTGGCGCTTCGGCCCACATTTCAACGGGCTGTCGACGCGCCTGCTGAGGGCCGCTGACGCCCTCTCTTGGCTCCTCCCCAACCTGGGGGGACCCAGCGCACGGTGCCGGCGTCTGTATGCCGGCATCTTGCGGAGCATGGCCCTCTATGGGGCTCCAATCTGGTCAGACTCCCTCCGCAGGAGGGAGAACGCCACCGCCCTACGCAGGCCACAGAGGGCCATTGCACTGCGGGTGGCGAGGGCCTATAGGTCGGTCGGTTTTTCGGCGGCGTGCGCTCTGGCGGGTACCCCTCCTTGGGAGCTCGAGGCGTGGGTGCTCGCCAGGGTGTACGAATGGACGGCGCGCCGAAGGGCGCTCGGAGAGCGCCCCACCGCGCAGGAGCGGGAGGCCGTGAGGCGGGAGGCGAGGGACGCCATCGTCGTCCACTGGACGGACGACCTCGCCACCGCCACTTTTGGCCGCCGCACGCTGGACGCGCTCGGGCCAGTTCTGCGGCAATGGCTCGAGCGGAAACACGGTTTCCTTTCTTTTCGTCTGGTGCAGGTGCTGTCGGGGCACGGCTGCTTCGGCTCGCACCTGTACAGGATCGGGAGGGAGGAAACCCCAGCGTGCCACCACTGCGGCGCGGCAGAGGACACGGCGCGGCACACCCTCGAGGTCTGCCCCGCCTGGGCAGAGCCGCGCCGATGTCTGACTGCCGAGATCGGCCGAGATCTCTCGCTTCCCAGCGTTGTTCTGTCCATGCTGGGGAGCGAGGGGGCCTGGGCCGCGGTCGCCTCCTTTTGCGAGGATGTCATTTCGCAAAAGGAGGCGGCGGAGCGCGCGCGGGAGGATGACCCGCTCGCTGCGCCGCTCCGCAGGCGAAGAAGAGGAAGGAGAAGACTCCTTCCTCGCGGTGGTGATGGGCGGGCGACAGGCGCGGGGGCGCCTCCGCCCGCATTGCACTCCACACCACCTCCGCCGGTCATTCCCGACCCTCCCCCAATGGGGAGGACGTGAGGGGCCCGCCGCCGTTGAGGCGGGCAATCGTCGAGGGGGACTGGACGTAAAGGCTACGCCGGTTTCCCAGTCCCCCTCCTTTCAGACGATGCGGGAATGCTGCTGGGTTTTTTAGTGGGTATACCGGGCTTGCCCGGGGAGTCCCACATACCCCCCCATTCCCCTGGATGGGGGGGATGCGTAAAGCATTTTTCCCAGCGAGAAAAAAAAAAAAAAAAAAAAAAAAAAAAAAAAAAAAAAAAAAAAAAAAAAAAAAAAAAAAAAAAAAAAAAGGTTAGGTTAGGTTAGGTTTTGGGGGACCACCCCACAGTGCTTACGTCCTCGTCGTGTCCCCTGGAAACGACCCAGTCCTGACCACCGTAACGGAGTGGCAGGCTGGGCTCGGCCAAAGTGCACTGTGCATCGTAGTAATCTCTGTGTTTTGCGTGCTACGATAGCGGGAGACCATGTCTCAATCCCCGCGGGACGCCCTCGGGCGTTTCAAAAAGCCTAAAAAAGGCCCTTCTCAGGGCCAACCAAAAGGCCCTTCTCAGGGCCAACCAAAAGGCCCTTTTCAGGGCCACCCCAAAGGCCCTTTTCAGGGCCACCCCAAAGGCCCTTTTCAGGGCCAAACCGACGCTTCGGCGTCCGAAGCGAGCCGCGCGCCGTCTGCGGCGAGCTTCTTTGAGGGAGACATGGGGCTGTCGGAGTTCTCCGACGATGATGTCAGCTCACTCGGTTCTGACGCGGGCGAGTCCAGGCCGATGTCGCGCAAGCGCGCCTATTTGCGGGGAGGGTCTTCGGGTTCCTCGAGGGGTTCTGCTAAGAAGCCCGCGGTTGCATCGACCACCCACGACGTGGGCCTTGCGGATGCCCAACGCCAGCTGGACCTGGCCCGGCGGGAGATGCTTCAGAAGGAGCTAGAGGAGCGGGTTGCCGCGAAGGAGCAGCGGGCGCAAGCTGCCCGGGTCAAGTCCGGGTACGGCGCGTCCCGCGTGCTGTATGCCGACCACTCTGTGGCTGAGTTGGCACGGATGGCGGCGGAAGACGAGGAGGAGATCGTGGAGGTCGCGTCCAAATCCTCCAACCTCAAGGGGACCATTCAAAAGGCCCTCAAATGCCGCGCCGCGAGCATGCGCGGCATCATAGAGGAGCTGGTGGCAAGGAAGGAAACCGAAGAAACGCGGCAACTGCAGGCGAGAGTCGATCGCCTGCAGTCGGAGGTCAGCCAGCTGCACCAGAAGCTGGCCGACGCCACCGCCCGGCCTAGCCAGGCCGCACCGCCGTCTGCGGTGGAGGCCCCCTCCTCCGACCTTGAGGATGTCGTCCGCAGGGTTCTTGTGGGGGAGCGAGCATTCACTAGAGCCTGCCTCGCGGGCATAGAGGACCGGCTCTTGCCGGAGAAGCGCCTTCGGCCTCCGCTAGCAGCGGACAAGAGGCGAAGCGAGCCGGGTCCCTCCTCGCAAACGGAAGACGCCCCCCTGCCTTCCGCCACTCGGCCCTGCCAGGGGAGCTGGACCGAGGTGGTCAGGAAGGGTAAAGGAAAGGGCAAGAAGACCTGCAGTCCTCCCACCCCTGTCCCCACCGCCGCACCTTCCAGCCAGCCGCAGAACGCTGGAAAAGGAAAGGGGAAGGGAAAGGCCAAAAAGTCGGCAACGGCCACGCCTGCTGCCCCCACCACCGCGACTCCCAGTCAGCCGAAGACTGGCGCGGGTAAGGGGAAGAAGAGAGGGGGAAAGCTCGTTCCCCCCAAGACCGCGGCCGTCGTTGTGACGCTCACCGCGGAGGCTGCGGAGCGGGGGGAGACATATTTGTCAGTGCTGATGCGGGCGCGTGCCAACGCCGACCCCGTCCAGCTGGGGATCGGCAGGGTGTCCTGCCGACGGACCCAAACCGGGGCTCGAATATTCGAGTTCCCGGGGGCAGAGGGCAGCGCAAACGCGGACCTCTTCGCGGCAAAGCTGAGGGAGGCCATCGCGGACTCGGCGAAGGTGGCCCGACCGATCAAAACGGCGGCCTTGGAGGTGACCGACCTCGACGACTCGGTCACCAAGGAAGAGGTCGTCGCGGCAGTCGCGGCCATTGGGGGCTGCAGCGTCGCAGCGGTGCAAGGCCGGGACATCAGACCCGGCCGCGGCGGCATGGGCACCATGCGGCTCGAGTGCCCAGTCGCCGCTGCCAAAGCCGTCCTTCAAAAAGGGCGGCTGCTCGTGGGCTTCAGCTCGGGTGCGGTCCGGGCTCTTGCGGACGCACCTCTGCGGTGCTTCAGGTGCTTCGGCATTGGCCACACCCGAGCCCTCTGTTCGTCCACGGTGGACAGGTCGGAGACCTGCTACCGCTGCGGCAAGGACGGCCACAAAGCCGTCTCCTGTACGGCCGCCACGCCGCACTGCGCTGTCTGCGCTGCCAGCGGCCGCCCGGCGGGCCACGTTATGACGGGGAGGATGTGTCATCCTTCCCCCAAGAAGGGCAAAGCGCAGACGCCGGTTGGGCCTGCTGCTTCTCGTGTCTCTCGCGCCGTAGTCCCCGTGGCGGGAACTTCGGCGGCTGCCGATGAGACGGGTGCGATGTCCGATTGAGCATCGCACCCCTGCGGATGTCGCGGTCTCCCGCGTACTCCCCTCCCCTCTCGCTCTTAGAGAGGGGACCTGGATGCGTGGCCGCCGCGCAAAAAGGAGGTTGGAGACCTTCTCCCTCCTCAAGGTGGTGATGGGCGGGCGGCAGGTGCGGGGGCGCCTCCGCCCGCATTGCACTCCACACCGCCTCCGTTGGACATTCCCGACCCTCCCCCTATGGGGAGGACGTGAGGGGCCCGCCGCGTAGGGCGGGCATTCGTCGAGGGGGACTGGACGTAAAGGCTACGCCGGTTTCCCAGTCCCTCTCCTTTCAGACGATGCGGGAATCCCGCTGGGTTTTTTAGTGGGTATACCGGGCTTGCCCGGGGAGTCCCACATACCCCCCCATTCCCCTGGATGGGGGGTATGCGTAACGCATTTTTTCCCAGCGAAATCAAAAAAAAAAAAAAAAAAAAAAAGGTTAGGTTAGGTTTGGGGTGCGCGCAGAAAACCTCCCCGTGTGCCTGGTGGCTGCTGGTCCCTTTCGGATACGTCCGGGGGGAAGAGCAGTCACTGGGCCGGTGCACCCTGGGCACGGGCAATAATCTCTTCGTTGGGGGTGGGGTAGAGGAGATTATTGCTCGTGGCGAATTTCTGCAGGAGCGGAGAAGTCGCTCCCGACGGCTCCCTTTCGTCACTCTGCACGCTGCAGAGCGCACGCTAAGGGAGCGAGGTGGTGTGCCGCGGGCGCTTCACGCCTTGCGGTCTGGAGCAGTGGCAAGCTTGCCGCTGCTCGAGGTGGAATCCTTTACGGACATTTCAAAAAGAAAAGAAAAGAAAAAAAAAAAAAAAAAAAAAAAAAAAACCCTAAAAATTAATAAAATTTTATAAAATCCAAAAAAACTAATAAAATCTAAAATCAAAGAGAAAATATATAAAATGAATCTATAAAATACCACACAAAAAAAATTATATAGCATTAAGTTTAGTTTTAAGATGCCGAACCACGGGCGGCATAACCTGTTTCGAGGCATTCGCGGGCCTCGGGAGGACCAAATTCCCTCCCAAAAAGTGCGACCGCATCACCTTGGGGAAGTGGTGTGTGTATTACCCAATCGTAATATGGAAATGTCGGCTAAGGAAAATTGTATGTCATGCGATCCGGCTGACGCCCGGCGCTCGCAGGTACCCGGGCCTGCGAGTGACAAATTGGTTACCGAAGTCTGCACAGGGGTGGGCAACCAGGCCCCTGTGTCAGAAATGATTACTGGCGGATGCGATCCGATTACCGGCAGAGCCGGTAACAAGAGCCGAGGAGGCTCCGGTTCCCTCGGGGACCCCATGTCGGACGGGGAGTCGCGCGGACGTGCCTCCAAATTTTGGTTGAAGCGTCCGCGCGATGTGGCTTCGGGCCGACCAGGGTCGATAGGTTTCTCGTCCAGCGAGGAGAACCTATCGGCCCCCAAAGTGCCGACAGCGCGGCGAGGCGGTGTGGCCTCGCGGTCGCGGCCGCGGCGTGATCCGCAGGGACGGTTCCTTCCGCGTCCCGACACGCCGGCGGCCAGTGAGAGGGAGGAGACCGACCGCGAGGCGATGGGTGAGGACCCAGGCGGCGTGAGCAGTGCTTCCTTAGGGAGCACCAAAGCCGAGCTCAACGCCGCCAAAAGAGAGCAGCGGAAGGCTGTGGCCGCGGATGAGGTATCCGAAATGGCCAGGCGCGCCCGAGAGCGCAGGGCCGCGCAAGCGGCAGGAGGAGCTGAGTTGTCGGCGGTGGACCTGAGTCGTCAGGTTTTGGACGGCGTGGACGTGGTCCTCAAGGTTGCCACCAAATCTGGCAGCCTGAAGGGCACGTTCACCCGTGCCCTCAAGGAAGCCGCCGACGACATCAGAGAGGCGGTGGGTACCCTCCTCAACCGGTCGGCCTCGGACGAGGTCTCCAGACTGCAGGAGGAAAACTGCCGCCTCCGTTCGGATCTGGAGGACCTCCGCAGGGAAGTCGCTGCGCTGAGCGAGCAGCGGCGGCGACAACCTGCCTCCGATCCCCCTCCTGTCGCAGCAACTCCAACTCCCGCACTGGTGCCGACCAGCGCAAGATCGACGGACGATGAAGTCGAAAGAATCGTCCGGATCTGCATGCTCCAGTGCGGGAGTATGATGAACGCCCGCCTCGAGGCGATATCTCGACGTCTCCCGCAGGAGACCCTCCGGCCGCCTCTTGCGGCGGACAAACGGAGGGCAGAAGAGGCGTCGAGAGTAGTGTCGCAGGGAAAGCCCGTGGAGGGTGTGAAGAAGCCCGCGGAGGGAACCCCTGCTGAGCCCACGACTTCCGGGTCCAAGGGCGAGACCTGGGCGACAGTCGTGGGCCGAAAGAAGGCCCGCAAAGCCGTCAAGAAGGCGACGGCCACCGCACGCGCTCCCAGCGGTCCCGCAAAGGCGGCTCCGCAACCTGCGCGTCGCGGCGCTGCAAAGGGAGGTCGCAAAGCACCGACTATTCGCGCCCCGCGCTCCGAAGCTGTAACGGTCACTTTACAGCCAGGAGCTTCGGAGAGGGGCGTGACGTACCAGTCGGTGCTTGCCGAGGCCAAGGCCAAGATCAAGCTTGCTGATCTTGGCCTGCAGTCCGTGACGCTCAGGCAAGCCGTCACGGGGGCGCGCCTATTCGAGGTGGCTGGTGCGGCTAGCGGCAGCGTCGAGAAGGCGGACGCTCTGGCCGCCAAGCTCAGGGAGGTCCTAAAACCTGAGGACGTCCGGATCTCCAGGCCATGCAAAACCGCAGAGGTACGAATTGCTGGTCTGGATGATTCAGTGACCCCTGAGGAGGTGGTGGCGGCCGTCGCTAGAAGCGGCGAGTGTCCGCCTGACCACGTGCGGGCCGGCGACATACGCGCCGACGCTACCGGGCTCGGCATGGTCTGGGTCCGGTGTCCTGTGGCGTCGGCGAAAAAGATCGCCAACAGTGGTCGTTTGCTGGTGGGCTGGGTTGCAGCGAGAGTTAAGCTCCTGCAGCCCAGGGCCCTGCGGTGCTTCCGGTGTCTTGAGTTGGGGCACGTAAGGGCAAAATGCACCGCAGAGGTTGACCGCAGCGATGTCTGTTATCGCTGCGGCCGGCCCGGCCACAAGGCGGCCCAGTGCTCCGCTGAGCCCAACTGCAGCCTCTGTACAGCTGCAGGAAGGCCAGCGGGGCACAAGGTGGGCGGAAAGGCCTGTGGCGTGCCTGCCAGCAGGGCCCGCAAAAAGAGGAAGAGCAACAAGCCTGCCGGGGGAGTCTCGCAACCCCCGCAGGCTGGCTCGGCCGACTCCCGGCCCAGGACTGATGCCGAGGTGATGGAGACCAACCAGTAATGGCTCTCCATCTCCTCCAGGGCAACATCAACCACTGTGCCAGAGCTCAGGATCTCCTGCTCCAGAGCATGGCAGAGTGGTCGATTCACGTGGCTGTGGTCGCCGAACCGTATTTTGTCCCCGCCCGCGACAACTGGGTGGGGTGTTTGGACGGTTTGGTGGCCATAATCGGCGGGGCTCTGATCGACCCGTCTCGGGGCCGCGGCTGGGTTGCCGCGGTCTCGGACGGCATCGCTGTTGTGGGGGCGTATTTCTCCCCCAACAAGAGTCTCGCCGACTTCGAGAGGTTCCTTGTCGAGTTGGGCGCCGTCGTAGGCCGCTACCTCCCTCGTCCCGTACTGCTGCTCGGGGATCTCAACGCCAAGTCATCGGCGTGGGGATCCCCGGTCACCGATCCTCGGGGCGAGGCGCTGGAGGAGTGGGCGGTGACGACCGGTCTGGTCGTCCTAAATCGGGGCTCGGAATACACGTGCGTGCGGCAGCGGGGCGGGTCCATAGTGGACGTCTCGTTCGCAAGCCCCTCTGTCGCTAGCAGAGTCCGCGACTGGCGTGTCGCCGTGGAGGTGGAGACGCTATCGGATCACCGATACATCCGATTCGACGTCTCCACCCAGACCGCGCTCGACCGCCGTCCAGCAGCCCCGAACAACGACGGCCCGCGCTGGGCGCTTAAGCGCATCGACAGGGACCTACTCGAAGAAGCTGCAATTGTCCAGTCCTGGATAAGGGAGTCGGCGACCGACGGCACCGTCGACGTCGAAGCGGAGGCGCTGTGGTTCCGCGGGGCGATGACGCAGATCTGCGACGCGTCCATGCCCCGCGTCCGCACACAGTCCGCAAAGCGCCAAGTGTACTGGTGGACCGCCGAGATCGCGCAGTTGCGCGTCGCGTGCGTGGCGGCCCGTCGCCAGTACACTCGACACCGCCGACGACGTCGACGGAATACCGTCGAAGAGGACGCGCTGTATGAGGTGTACCGCGCGTCCAAGGAGAGGCTGTGGCTAGCCATCGGCGACTCGAAGTCGCAGGCCAGGGAAGAGCTGCTGAGGTCCTTAGACCGAGATCCGTGGGGGCGCCCCTACCGCATGGTGCGAGGCAAGTTACGCCCCTGGGCGCCTCCACTCACGGAGGGACTACAACCCCAGCTGCTGGAGGAGGTGGTATCGGCCCTCTTCCCTGAGCAGGCGGAACACGTTCCGCCGTCGATGGCTTCGCCCTTGGCCACAGGCTCTCCCGAAGAGGAGAGCACCCAGGTCCCAGAAGTGACACAAGCAGAGACGAGAGCGGCCGTGTCGCGGCTCCGGGCGAAGAACACTGCGCCCGGGCCCGACGGAGTTCCTGGCCGAGCTCTCGTCTTGGCTCTGAAGGAGCTAGAGCCCCATCTGAGAGGGCTCTTCACGGCATGCCTCGAGCAGGGCCAGTTTCCCAGCGTATGGAAGGAGGGGAGGCTGGTCCTGCTCAAGAAGGAGGGGCGCCCCGCGGACTCGCCGTCCGCGTACCGGCCCATAGTGCTGCTTGACGAGGCGGGCAAACTCTTTGAGCGAGTCATCGCAGATCGCCTCGTCAGCCACTTGTACACAGAAGGGCCGGACTTGGCGGACAGCCAATTCGGTTTTCGTCGTGGGCGCTCCACAGTCGACGCCATAATGCGCGTGAGGGCCCTGGCGGAGGAAGCGGTGTCCCGGGGTGGGGTGGTGTTGGCAGTGTCGTTAGACATCTCTAACGCCTTCAACACCCTGCCCTGGAGTTGTATACGGGAGGCACTGGTCTACCATCGCGTGCCTCCCTACCTCCGCCGCACAGTAGGGGCTTATCTGGAGGCAAGAAGTGTCACTTATAGGGGACGTGACGGCGCAGGAAGGCGCGTCACTTCGTGCGGTGTTCCACAGGGATCGGTTCTGGGTCCGCTCCTGTGGAACATCGGGTACGACTGGGTGCTCAGAGGTGAGCTCCCGTCGGGCGCAGACTTGACGTGTTACGCGGACGACACGCTTGTCACAGCCCGAGGGAGCTCCCACAGGGAAGCAGCGTTGCTAGCTACGGCTGCGGTGTCACAGGTGGTGAGCCGCATCCGTCGCCTGGGCCTGGAGGTGGCCCTGAGCAAGTCGGAGGCCATCGTGTTCCATGGCCCCCGACGCGCGCCGCCGCCGGGATCACACATCGTGGTCGGTGGGGCCCGGATAGCTGTCGAGTCCACCATGAAATACTTGGGATTGGTGCTCGACAGCCGCTGGGAATTCGGACCCCACTTCCGGCGGCTGGCGCCCAAGCTGATGGGCGCGGCGGGCGCGCTTTCAACGCTGCTTCCCAATATGGGGGGCCCGAGCGCCGCCTGTAGGCGGTTGTACGTGGGAATCGTGCGGTCCATGGCCCTGTATGGGGCCCCGGTGTGGGCGATGGACCTGACGGCCTGCACCATCGCCATTCTGCGAAAGCCGCAGAGGGCGATGGCCGTCAGGGTCGTCCGCGGGTACCGCACGATCTCCTACGAGGCGGCTTGCGCTCTGGCCGGATCCCCGCCCTGGGACCTGGAGGCTAAAGTACTCGCGTCACTGTATCGGTGGCGCGAGGAAGAGCGGGCACGGGGCTTCAGACCGGTGCAGCGGCAGATCGCGCTGCGCCGAACGGAGCTCCGTCAGGTCTTGGTGGCGGAATGGCGGGAAAGGCTTCTGCGCCCTACCGCCGGCCTCGCTACCGTCGAGGCGATCCGGTCAGTGCCCGGCATGGCTCGGGAGAAGGCACGGCTCCCTGTCGTTTCGGGTGACGCAGGTGCTGTCGGGGCATGGGTGCTTCGGCAGGTACCTGTGTCGCATAGGCAGGGAGTCGGACGCTCGGTGCCACCACTGCGTCCATTGCGGGGAGGACACGGCGCAACACACGCTCCGGGAGTGTGTGTCCTGGGAGGAGCAGCGCCGTGCCCTCACCTCGGTAGTAGGAGGCGATCTGTCGCTGCCGGCCGTTGTTCGGAGTATGGTCGGCAGCGCAGAGTCGTGGGACGCGGTGGTGTCCTTCTGCGAGGACGTGATGTCGCAGAAGGAAGCTGCGGAGCGGGAAAGGGAGATTTCCACTCTCGACCCCGCCCGCAGCAGGCGCACCGGGCGCCGGAGGAGGGCGGACAACGCCCTCTTCCGCCCCCCATAAACGGGTCCAGGGGCGACGGACTTGGGGAAGTCCCCGCCCCCCCATGATAGGACCCGAGCCGGCGGCGCGCGTCTGTGTCCACGCGCGCCCCCGAGGCGATGCACGGGGTAGGACACCTCACTACCCCGTGCAGGAGACGAGGCCCGGCAGGACGGGCCGGCACCAGTGCGGGGCTGCGGACGAATCAGGATTCCCGCGGCCCCGCGCGCACGTGCGAGAAGCGACACCGGGGTGGTTTTAGCCGGTAAGAGTCCGGCACTGTTCCCGGCCTCCCCAGGCCGGGTTCGTCCATGAGGATTTCCCCCCGAAAAAAAAAAAAAAAAAAAAAAAAAAAAAAAAAAAAAAAAAAAAAAAAAAAGGTTAGGTTAGGTTAGGTTAGGTTAGGTTAGGTTAGGTTTTTTTTTTTTTTATGTTGATACTATTTTGTTTGTAAGGCTCAGTCCCCGCGAGGGTTACGGGCGGCTGAGTCCTTTTTTGTGCTTTTACACTATAATGCTTGTTAAAGTTTGTGATTTATGTGGCATTGAATTTCTTCAATGCATTTACTATAAATTCAGCTAGCTCGATAAACGACTGTTTGGTTTCTTCCTTTTTTATTACGTCCTGTAAACTAAATGGATCTAAATTTCTATTGTTACATGTTTGTTCGTGTGTATATCTTGCGAGGCTGAATTTTGGGCAGTATTTAAGTAGATGGTCTATAGTTTGAGAAGTGCTGTTGTCACATGGGCACAGGTCGTTGTCAGTGATCTTGAACCTATGTAGGTACTGCTTGTGGTACCCGTGCCCAGTGAGTATTTGTGTGAGATGAAAACTTATTTTGGTGTGTTTATGTAGTTCTTCTATGGCATGGATGTTTGGAAGCCACCGTTTTTGGTGGTCTCCCGTGAGTGCACTTGTGTATATGTCGTTGTTTTGTCTGTCTGTTTCTGCTTTTTGTGTTAGTTTGTGATAGCTGAGTGGAAACTTTGCATAGTCTGGGGCTTTGTGTAGTGTGGCTGCTCTTTTTGCTTCCTGGTCAGCTTCTTCGTTTCCCTCCAAGCCATGATGTGCTTTGACCCATATGAACTCAATCGCACCAGTTTGTTCGATTCTTCGCCTCTGCTGGTGGATTGAGTTCACAATGGGGTTCAGGCTTTGCGGATTTTTAATTTCCTGGAGGGCCGACATTGAGTCAGACATTATTTTGATCTGTCTTAGTCCATTTGTGAGGCAATAGGTACACGCCTTTTCTATAGCCAAACACTCCGCCTGAAATACAGAGCAACTGCTATGTAATTTCAGACGAATTGTGGCTTTAGTACCTTCTGGTTGGTATATCACGACAGCAGCGCCTACCTGGTCGTCATGTTTGCTACCATCTGTATATATCATAGTGTGCCTTTGGTTTGGAGTATGTGTCATTAATTCTGCGTTAGTGCTGGCAATTGTGACTTGGGCTAGAGTGCGTGTACTGGGATGGGGGAGCTGGGATGGGTGGACTGGTTTTTCTAATGAAATGTCTGATGGTAGGAATTTGGAGGTGCCAAGGCGTTTGGTGATTTGGATGTCTGCAGTTGCGTTTACTTTTACATCTAGGTACGTCAGGTTAGCTAGTGCTATTGCTGGGATAGTGGGCGTTGTTTTAAATCCTTTTATAATTTTTACGGCAAATGCTCTTTGTAGCCTTCTCAAGGCATGCACGGTAGATTTGTACTTTGTTGCTGTGTACCATATTTCTGCTGCGTATGTTACTATAGGCTCTATAACTTGTTCATATATGATTTTTATATTTTCAGATTGTATTCCCCACGAGGGACGGACGAATTTGCATAACTTGTAAAATATTTTGTTTGCCTTATCTATTATGTATTGAGTGTGTGCTATGAAATTAAATTTATGGTCTATTATTACTCCTAGTAGTTTTATTTGGTTGCTGAATGTGAGTGTGGTGTTGTTCATTACTATTGTGACGTGTTTTGCTTTAGGTGTATTGGTGATCATATGAGTTTTCTCTGGTCCAAATTGTAGTTTGTTTTTATGTCCCCATTCAGTGATAGTTCTTAACGCAGCGTTTGCTGATAGTTGTAGCTGTTGACTCGACTTGGCTGTAATAATAAGTAGGACGTCATCAGCGTAGGCCTGTATATGACATTCTTCAGGTAGTGGGGTTTCTAATAGGTCGTCCATTATTATGTTCCAGAAGACCGGGCCTAACACCGATCCCTGGATACATCCTCGCGTTAATTTCTTAGTGGTCATTGCGTCTGAGTAGAATATTGTGGCACTCCTGTTTGTAATATAGCTCTGTATGAACTTGTAGATGTTAGTCGGGCATTTAATATGGTGTAATCTATGCAGTAGAGCTGGCCACCAAGCGTGGTCAAATGCGCCCTTGATGTCTAATGAAATAGCGGCCACCTGCTGTTTGTTTTGCTTGGCAGCCTTCATTCTACTCAAGACCTCGTGCAATGCGTCAGTCGTGCTGGTCTGCTGCTTGAAGCCGTATTGCCTGTCATTAGTTGTGTTGGTGACATTCATATGGTGTACGAGTCGTTTGGCAATAAGTTTCTCTAGCAGCTTCCCGAACACATTTATAAGTCCTATTGGGCGATATGCATTTATATCAGTGTAGTCTTTGTTGGGTTTTGGTACGATCTTTATGTGTGCGGATTTCCAGGGGATAGGGAAGTGAGAGATTGCGAGGCATCTATTAAAGAGCTTAGTGGTGAGATCGGGGAAACATTTAATGAATATGTGGCATATGTCTGCAGTAAGGTGGTCATTTCCAGGTGCTTTGTTTGGGTTCATTTCGGTGATGCTATCTAAGATTTCCTGTTTCGTGAAGTTTGAGTCGTCTTGGGTATGCGGAGCAGTGTTAGAAAGGGATCTGATGTTTTTCTGTATCGTATCATCTATCGTGTCTTCGGGAAAGAACTTTTTCGCCAGGGCCTCGGCAGATTCAGCGCTATCGCGGGTGAATAGACCGCTGCCCAGGCAAAGTGTCGATGGTGGTCCAGGTTGTGGTGTGTTTTTAAGGAGTCTGTTCGTGAGTGACCATACATCTTCTTTGTATTGCTTGGAACAGAAAGCTCTGAAGTTCTCGGTTGATGCTTTTTGTATGGCCTCAGCGTATTTTTGTTTGGCCGTTTGGTGTTCAATCAGAATGTTTGTGAGATCCTTCTTTCCTCGTTTAAGGTCCTGTACTCGATGGTGTAAGTGTATCACTTCTTTCTTCATTTTCTCTAGGCTGTCATTCCACCATGGTGCCCGATGTAGTCTTCTTCTTCGGTTTAGCGTCTTGTCACATGCTTTCGTTATTACATTGCTGAGAGATGTTACGAAACAGTCAATTTCAGTCGCGTCTAATATTTCAAACTTTGTGTGTTCTAGTCTTGATTCAGCAATTTGGTGTTTTAATTCATCTGCTACTATGTCCCAGTTAGCATTGGATGTATTATAGCGGAACGTTGAGTGTGAGACTGCTTTAGTTAGAGTTTTCTTGTTTAAGTTAACCGTAAAATCGATGGCGTGGTGGTCTGATGATAGGACTGCGCTATGGTTCACATGCCAGTTTTGTATTTTATCGTGCATATTTTTGGTGCTTAACGTTAGGTCCACTATAGAGGTTCGAGTTTGGCCATGCGTTACTGTTGCAAAAGTTGGGTCGTTTCCGGTGTTACTAAGCGTGAGGTCGTTGGCGATTATTAGTTCTAGGACTTCTTTCCCTCTTTTATTGGTTTTTTGCGAACCCCATATAGTGTTCCATCCATTAAAATCTCCACCTATTATGTGGTTGCTGTTACTGGTGTCTTTGAGAAACACTTCTAACTGTTCGAGTGTGCAGTGTTCATCGCGGTCGGGCTCGACATATATGCTGCAGACGTATAATTTATTATTTCCAATGCTCAATTGTACAATGCATAAATTGGGTGTTGAGTGCTGTGTGATACCGAGAGAAGCTGCGAGGCCAGATTTTATTACTATGCATGCTTTGGTGTGTCGGTTTTGAGGGTATTGATATATATCGTATCCGGGTATTGCTGCTAATTTATTATTTTTACCTATATATGGTTCTGTTATCAGGGCAATGGAGTAGTTGTGTGTATCTATGTGTTGTTTTAATTCGTGGGTGGCAGTATAGCCGCGACCGAGGTTGCACTGCAGCACTTTCATGGTGTTTTGTGTATCTGTGTTATTAGCGCGTGGAAGGCCCTTAGCAGTACTGTGTGGCGAGGCGGGCTATTCTATCCCACTTCTGCCATTCTGGACATGATTGGCTGTATGCTGGGTGGTCATGAGGTTTGCCTTCCGCGGTCTTGCAGTTAACACAGCATGGCTTCTTTTCTTTGCGAGGACAGCTTCTCGTGTCATGCTCTTCTGAGCAGTATCCACACTGTGATCCCGCGGTGCAGTTCGTTGCTTTGTGTCCGTAACCGAGGCACCTATAGCACTGGACTATAGGTGATTGGTCAAGGGCAGGTACAACTTGGTATCCTATTTTGATTTTAGAGTCTTTCATTGACTTCCAGAGCCCTGGGCCAACCTCCACGATGACATTGGTAACTGCCCCCGTACGGCCTTTTATGCGGCGCGCAACTTTGATGTCTAGATCTTCACTGGAGAGGCCACTTGTGATGTTGTGGTTCTGTTTCGTGATTGCCTCCACAACTTTGGCATCAGTTGTGTCCGCAGTGATACCGACTAGCTTTATTAGTGGTTTCCTAAGGGCTTGTTCAGAGACTGTGATTTTTTGCGCTTTGGTTTTGATAGCATCTTTGAGGCGTCCTCGATCCTCGGCGGTGTCGCAGGTGATCGCGACCTTTTGGGTCTTTGTAGTGCGAATGCCCGATATTCCAATGCCGAGGTCGATGACGTCTATCTGGTCCTTAACTTCTTTTAACACTTCTTCACCGGTCTGTCGTGGGTCCACTGATTCCAGTAATAAAGTGTACCTGTTGTTAGAAGGATGGTCGGTACTAGGGGGGTTTCTAGGTTGGGTCTGTGCTGCAGCAGCATATGTCCTCCTCTTTGCCTTTCTGTTGGTGACGAGTGTGTACCCGTCACTTTCTTCATCGCAGAGAGTGGACACTACAAACTCCTTCATAGTCTGAAGCTCCGATTTAACACTAGCAATGATCTCCTCTTTAAGTTCGCCGATGTTATAAGGGGGGCTGTCGGCCCCATCGCTGGAGGAGCGGGTGAAGCTTGGAAATTTGGAGACCGCTATTCGTATCTCATCCGAAGCCAGAGCTATGAGTTTCTTGTTGGAAACTGTGACGCTTTTTCCGTCGTTTACGGCGGTTTTTATACACTCTGCCAGGCGACAGATCACTGCAATGCAGGAATCTACGCTGGTAGCCTTAGAGGCATCCATTGGAAGCACTGGAGTATCTTTTTGCGATGTCGTCATTTTTCTTAAAAATCAGGGGTTTTCCTTCCGATTTGGAGTCGAATCCGAGGGCTCAGGTCAACGAGATTTTGCCACAAGCTCGAGGGTGCTATTGAGATGCTAAAACCGCAAAAACCCGGATTTCGAAAAATTGGCCCAGAGTTCTTCCCTTTTCTATAGTATAGTTTAAAAATGAACCACGGGTGGGTGGGTGGGGTCGATTTTGACGTTTTAGTGGAGCTATCGCGACGGGAGAGGTGTCGTTAGACGCGTCTCGGCGAGAGCTACAAAACTGTATATAATTTAGAGGTGAGTTTAGTACAAATTTAAAAAAGTTATATTCAAAAAACTGATTTTTTAAGCAAAAATTTAACAAAAGTGATGCAGAACTACGATCAAACAGCCAGAACTGCCGAATCCAAGAGACGCCAGGCGTACCGGACGACAGCCCCGACAGGTAAGTAAAGTTTTTATACTAATTAGTAGCACTAATAAAATAATAAAAATGAAAAAGTGTAATTTTATTAAATTAATTTTTATGCAAACTAGATATGTGTTAAAATGTTAATTATTTGTAACTTAGGTGCGTTTAAATGCTTTTAGGGTGTAGACAGAACTAATATAAGACGAATCACAAAGAAAACCGCATGAATTTACGATATTTTTCAAAAAAGTATCCGCGATGTATGGAGATGTTGTACGCCTAAGGTAAACTTTATGTATGTACCACGAAACAGTGTTTCGGGGCCAATTCACGTTTTAGTGGAGCTATCGCGACGGGAGAGGTGTCGTTAGACGCGTCTCGGCGAGAGCTACAAAACTGTATATAATTTAGAGGTGAGTTTAGTACAAATTTAAAAAGTTATATTCAAAAAACTGATTTTTTAAGCAAAAATTTAACAAAAGTGATGCAGAACTACGATCAAACAGCCAGAACTGCCGAATCCAAGAGACGCCAGGCGTACCGGACGACAGCCCCGACAGGTAAGTAAAGTTTTTATACTAATTAGTAGCACTAATAAAATAATAAAAATGAAAAAGTGTAATTTTATTAAATTAATTTTTATGCAAACTAGATATGTGTTAAAATGTTAATTATTTGTAACTTAGGTGCGTTTAAATGCTTTTAGGGTGTAGACAGAACTAATATAAGACGAATCACAAAGAAAACCGCATGAATTTACGATATTTTTCAAAAAAGTATCCGCGATGTATGGAGATGTTGTACGCCTAAGGTAAACTTTATGTATGTACCACGAAACAGTGTTTCGGGGCCAATTCACGTTTTAGTGGAGCTATCGCGACGGGAGAGGTGTCGTTAGACGCGTCTCGGCGAGAGCTACAAAACTGTATATAATTTAGAGGTGAGTTTAGTACAAATTTAAAAAGTTATATTCAAAAAACTGATTTTTTAAGCAAAAATTTAACAAAAGTGATGCAGAACTACGATCAAACAGCCAGAACTGCCGAATCCAAGAGACGCCAGGCGTACCGGACGACAGCCCCGACAGGTAAGTAAAGTTTTTGTACTAATTAGTAGCACTAATAAAATAATAAAAATGAAAAAGTGTAATTTTATTAAATTAATTTTTATGCAAACTTGATATGTGTTAAAATGGTAATTATATATAACTTAGATGCGTTTAAATGCTTTTAGGGTGTAGACAGAACTAATATAAGACGAATCACAAAGAAAACCGCATGAATTTACGATATTTTTCAAAAAAGTATCCGCGATGTATGGAGATGTTGTACGCCTAAGGTAAACTTTATGTATGTACCACGAAACAGTGTTTCGGGGCCAATTCACGTTTTAGTGGAGCTATCGCGACGGGAGAGGTGTCGTTAGACGCGTCTCGGCGAGAGCTACAAAACTGTATATAATTTAGAGGTGAGTTTAGTACAAATTTAAAAAGTTATATTCAAAAAACTGATTTTTTAAGCAAAAATTTAACAAAAGTGATGCAGAACTACGATCAAACAGCCAGAACTGCCGAATCCAAGAGACGCCAGGCGTACCGGACGACAGCCCCGACAGGTAAGTAAAGTTTTTGTACTAATTAGTAGCACTAATAAAATAATAAAAATGAAAAAGTGTAATTTTATTAAATTAATTTTTATGCAAACTTGATATGTGTTAAAATGGTAATTATATATAACTTAGATGCGTTTAAATGCTTTTAGGGTGTAGACAGAACTAATATAAGACGAATCACAAAGAAAACCGCATGAATTTACGATATTTTTCAAAAAAGTATCCGCGATGTATGGAGATGTTGTACGCCTAAGGTAAACTTTATGTATGTACCACGAAACAGTGTTTCGGGGCCAATTCACGTTTTAGTGGAGCTATCGCGACGGGAGAGGTGTCGTTAGACGCGTCTCGGCGAGAGCTACAAAACTGTATATAATTTAGAGGTGAGTTTAGTACAAATTTAAAAAGTTATATTCAAAAAACTGATTTTTTAAGCAAAAATTTAACAAAAGTGATGCAGAACTACGATCAAACAGCCAGAACTGCCGAATCCAAGAGACGCCAGGCGTACCGGACGACAGCCCCGACAGGTAAGTAAAGTTTTTATACTAATTAGTAGCACTAATAAAATAATAAAAATGAAAAAGTGTAATTTTATTAAATTAATTTTTATGCAAACTAGATATGTGTTAAAATGTTAATTATTTGTAACTTAGGTGCGTTTAAATGCTTTTAGGGTGTAGACAGAACTAATATAAGACGAATCACAAAGAAAACCGCATGAATTTACGATATTTTTCAAAAAAGTATCCGCGATGTATGGAGATGTTGTACGCCTAAGGTAAACTTTATGTATGTACCACGAAACAGTGTTTCGGGGCCAATTCACGTTTTAGTGGAGCTATCGCGACGGGAGAGGTGTCGTTAGACGCGTCTCGGCGAGAGCTACAAAACTGTATATAATTTAGAGGTGAGTTTAGTACAAATTTAAAAAGTTATATTCAAAAAACTGATTTTTTAAGCAAAAATTTAACAAAAGTGATGCAGAACTACGATCAAACAGCCAGAACTGCCGAATCCAAGAGACGCCAGGCGTACCGGACGACAGCCCCGACAGGTAAGTAAAGTTTTTGTACTAATTAGTAGCACTAATAAAATAATAAAAATGAAAAAGTGTAATTTTATTAAATTAATTTTTATGCAAACTTGATATGTGTTAAAATGGTAATTATATATAACTTAGATGCGTTTAAATGCTTTTAGGGTGTAGACAGAACTAATATAAGACGAATCACAAAGAAAACCGCATGAATTTACGATATTTTTCAAAAAAGTATCCGCGATGTATGGAGATGTTGTACGCCTAAGGTAAACTTTATGTATGTACCACGAAACAGTGTTTCGGGGCCAATTCACGTTTTAGTGGAGCTATCGCGACGGGAGAGGTGTCGTTAGACGCGTCTCGGCGAGAGCTACAAAACTGTATATAATTTAGAGGTGAGTTTAGTACAAATTTAAAAAGTTATATTCAAAAAACTGATTTTTTAAGCAAAAATTTAACAAAAGTGATGCAGAACTACGATCAAACAGCCAGAACTGCCGAATCCAAGAGACGCCAGGCGTACCGGACGACAGCCCCGACAGGTAAGTAAAGTTTTTGTACTAATTAGTAGCACTAATAAAATAATAAAAATGAAAAAGTGTAATTTTATTAAATTAATTTTTATGCAAACTTGATATGTGTTAAAATGGTAATTATATATAACTTAGATGCGTTTAAATGCTTTTAGGGTGTAGACAGAACTAATATAAGACGAATCACAAAGAAAACCGCATGAATTTACGATATTTTTCAAAAAAGTATCCGCGATGTATGGAGATGTTGTACGCCTAAGGTAAACTTTATGTATGTACCACGAAACAGTGTTTCGGGGCCAATTCACGTTTTAGTGGAGCTATCGCGACGGGAGAGGTGTCGTTAGACGCGTCTCGGCGAGAGCTACAAAACTGTATATAATTTAGAGGTGAGTTTAGTACAAATTTAAAAAGTTATATTCAAAAAACTGATTTTTTAAGCAAAAATTTAACAAAAGTGATGCAGAACTACGATCAAACAGCCAGAACTGCCGAATCCAAGAGACGCCAGGCGTACCGGACGACAGCCCCGACAGGTAAGTAAAGTTTTTGTACTAATTAGTAGCACTAATAAAATAATAAAAATGAAAAAGTGTAATTTTATTAAATTAATTTTTATGCAAACTTGATATGTGTTAAAATGGTAATTATATATAACTTAGATGCGTTTAAATGCTTTTAGGGTGTAGACAGAACTAATATAAGACGAATCACAAAGAAAACCGCATGAATTTACGATATTTTTCAAAAAAGTATCCGCGATGTATGGAGATGTTGTACGCCTAAGGTAAACTTTATGTATGTACCACGAAACAGTGTTTCGGGGCCAATTCACGTTTTAGTGGAGCTATCGCGACGGGAGAGGTGTCGTTAGACGCGTCTCGGCGAGAGCTACAAAACTGTATATAATTTAGAGGTGAGTTTAGTACAAATTTAAAAAGTTATATTCAAAAAACTGATTTTTTAAGCAAAAATTTAACAAAAGTGATGCAGAACTACGATCAAACAGCCAGAACTGCCGAATCCAAGAGACGCCAGGCGTACCGGACGACAGCCCCGACAGGTAAGTAAAGTTTTTGTACTAATTAGTAGCACTAATAAAATAATAAAAATGAAAAAGTGTAATTTTATTAAATTAATTTTTATGCAAACTTGATATGTGTTAAAATGGTAATTATATATAACTTAGATGCGTTTAAATGCTTTTAGGGTGTAGACAGAACTAATATAAGACGAATCACAAAGAAAACCGCATGAATTTACGATATTTTTCAAAAAAGTATCCGCGATGTATGGAGATGTTGTACGCCTAAGGTAAACTTTATGTATGTACCACGAAACAGTGTTTCGGGGCCAATTCACGTTTTAGTGGAGCTATCGCGACGGGAGAGGTGTCGTTAGACGCGTCTCGGCGAGAGCTACAAAACTGTATATAATTTAGAGGTGAGTTTAGTACAAATTTAAAAAGTTATATTCAAAAAACTGATTTTTTAAGCAAAAATTTAACAAAAGTGATGCAGAACTACGATCAAACAGCCAGAACTGCCGAATCCAAGAGACGCCAGGCGTACCGGACGACAGCCCCGACAGGTAAGTAAAGTTTTTGTACTAATTAGTAGCACTAATAAAATAATAAAAATGAAAAAGTGTAATTTTATTAAATTAATTTTTATGCAAACTTGATATGTGTTAAAATGGTAATTATATATAACTTAGATGCGTTTAAATGCTTTTAGGGTGTAGACAGAACTAATATAAGACGAATCACAAAGAAAACCGCATGAATTTACGATATTTTTCAAAAAAGTATCCGCGATGTATGGAGATGTTGTACGCCTAAGGTAAACTTTATGTATGTACCACGAAACAGTGTTTCGGGGCCAATTCACGTTTTAGTGGAGCTATCGCGACGGGAGAGGTGTCGTTAGACGCGTCTCGGCGAGAGCTACAAAACTGTATATAATTTAGAGGTGAGTTTAGTACAAATTTAAAAAGTTATATTCAAAAAACTGATTTTTTAAGCAAAAATTTAACAAAAGTGATGCAGAACTACGATCAAACAGCCAGAACTGCCGAATCCAAGAGACGCCAGGCGTACCGGACGACAGCCCCGACAGGTAAGTAAAGTTTTTGTACTAATTAGTAGCACTAATAAAATAATAAAAATGAAAAAGTGTAATTTTATTAAATTAATTTTTATGCAAACTTGATATGTGTTAAAATGGTAATTATATATAACTTAGATGCGTTTAAATGCTTTTAGGGTGTAGACAGAACTAATATAAGACGAATCACAAAGAAAACCGCATGAATTTACGATATTTTTCAAAAAAGTATCCGCGATGTATGGAGATGTTGTACGCCTAAGGTAAACTTTATGTATGTACCACGAAACAGTGTTTCGGGGCCAATTCACGTTTTAGTGGAGCTATCGCGACGGGAGAGGTGTCGTTAGACGCGTCTCGGCGAGAGCTACAAAACTGTATATAATTTAGAGGTGAGTTTAGTACAAATTTAAAAAGTTATATTCAAAAAACTGATTTTTTAAGCAAAAATTTAACAAAAGTGATGCAGAACTACGATCAAACAGCCAGAACTGCCGAATCCAAGAGACGCCAGGCGTACCGGACGACAGCCCCGACAGGTAAGTAAAGTTTTTGTACTAATTAGTAGCACTAATAAAATAATAAAAATGAAAAAGTGTAATTTTATTAAATTAATTTTTATGCAAACTTGATATGTGTTAAAATGGTAATTATATATAACTTAGATGCGTTTAAATGCTTTTAGGGTGTAGACAGAACTAATATAAGACGAATCACAAAGAAAACCGCATGAATTTACGATATTTTTCAAAAAAGTATCCGCGATGTATGGAGATGTTGTACGCCTAAGGTAAACTTTATGTATGTACCACGAAACAGTGTTTCGGGGCCAATTCACGTTTTAGTGGAGCTATCGCGACGGGAGAGGTGTCGTTAGACGCGTCTCGGCGAGAGCTACAAAACTGTATATAATTTAGAGGTGAGTTTAGTACAAATTTAAAAAGTTATATTCAAAAAACTGATTTTTTAAGCAAAAATTTAACAAAAGTGATGCAGAACTACGATCAAACAGCCAGAACTGCCGAATCCAAGAGACGCCAGGCGTACCGGACGACAGCCCCGACAGGTAAGTAAAGTTTTTGTACTAATTAGTAGCACTAATAAAATAATAAAAATGAAAAAGTGTAATTTTATTAAATTAATTTTTATGCAAACTTGATATGTGTTAAAATGGTAATTATATATAACTTAGATGCGTTTAAATGCTTTTAGGGTGTAGACAGAACTAATATAAGACGAATCACAAAGAAAACCGCATGAATTTACGATATTTTTCAAAAAAGTATCCGCGATGTATGGAGATGTTGTACGCCTAAGGTAAACTTTATGTATGTACCACGAAACAGTGTTTCGGGGCCAATTCACGTTTTAGTGGAGCTATCGCGACGGGAGAGGTGTCGTTAGACGCGTCTCGGCGAGAGCTACAAAACTGTATATAATTTAGAGGTGAGTTTAGTACAAATTTAAAAAGTTATATTCAAAAAACTGATTTTTTAAGCAAAAATTTAACAAAAGTGATGCAGAACTACGATCAAACAGCCAGAACTGCCGAATCCAAGAGACGCCAGGCGTACCGGACGACAGCCCCGACAGGTAAGTAAAGTTTTTGTACTAATTAGTAGCACTAATAAAATAATAAAAATGAAAAAGTGTAATTTTATTAAATTAATTTTTATGCAAACTTGATATGTGTTAAAATGGTAATTATATATAACTTAGATGCGTTTAAATGCTTTTAGGGTGTAGACAGAACTAATATAAGACGAATCACAAAGAAAACCGCATGAATTTACGATATTTTTCAAAAAAGTATCCGCGATGTATGGAGATGTTGTACGCCTAAGGTAAACTTTATGTATGTACCACGAAACAGTGTTTCGGGGCCAATTCACGTTTTAGTGGAGCTATCGCGACGGGAGAGGTGTCGTTAGACGCGTCTCGGCGAGAGCTACAAAACTGTATATAATTTAGAGGTGAGTTTAGTACAAATTTAAAAAGTTATATTCAAAAAACTGATTTTTTAAGCAAAAATTTAACAAAAGTGATGCAGAACTACGATCAAACAGCCAGAACTGCCGAATCCAAGAGACGCCAGGCGTACCGGACGACAGCCCCGACAGGTAAGTAAAGTTTTTGTACTAATTAGTAGCACTAATAAAATAATAAAAATGAAAAAGTGTAATTTTATTAAATTAATTTTTATGCAAACTTGATATGTGTTAAAATGGTAATTATATATAACTTAGATGCGTTTAAATGCTTTTAGGGTGTAGACAGAACTAATATAAGACGAATCACAAAGAAAACCGCATGAATTTACGATATTTTTCAAAAAAGTATCCGCGATGTATGGAGATGTTGTACGCCTAAGGTAAACTTTATGTATGTACCACGAAACAGTGTTTCGGGGCCAATTCACGTTTTAGTGGAGCTATCGCGACGGGAGAGGTGTCGTTAGACGCGTCTCGGCGAGAGCTACAAAACTGTATATAATTTAGAGGTGAGTTTAGTACAAATTTAAAAAGTTATATTCAAAAAACTGATTTTTTAAGCAAAAATTTAACAAAAGTGATGCAGAACTACGATCAAACAGCCAGAACTGCCGAATCCAAGAGACGCCAGGCGTACCGGACGACAGCCCCGACAGGTAAGTAAAGTTTTTGTACTAATTAGTAGCACTAATAAAATAATAAAAATGAAAAAGTGTAATTTTATTAAATTAATTTTTATGCAAACTTGATATGTGTTAAAATGGTAATTATATATAACTTAGATGCGTTTAAATGCTTTTAGGGTGTAGACAGAACTAATATAAGACGAATCACAAAGAAAACCGCATGAATTTACGATATTTTTCAAAAAAGTATCCGCGATGTATGGAGATGTTGTACGCCTAAGGTAAACTTTATGTATGTACCACGAAACAGTGTTTCGGGGCCAATTCACGTTTTAGTGGAGCTATCGCGACGGGAGAGGTGTCGTTAGACGCGTCTCGGCGAGAGCTACAAAACTGTATATAATTTAGAGGTGAGTTTAGTACAAATTTAAAAAGTTATATTCAAAAAACTGATTTTTTAAGCAAAAATTTAACAAAAGTGATGCAGAACTACGATCAAACAGCCAGAACTGCCGAATCCAAGAGACGCCAGGCGTACCGGACGACAGCCCCGACAGGTAAGTAAAGTTTTTGTACTAATTAGTAGCACTAATAAAATAATAAAAATGAAAAAGTGTAATTTTATTAAATTAATTTTTATGCAAACTTGATATGTGTTAAAATGGTAATTATATATAACTTAGATGCGTTTAAATGCTTTTAGGGTGTAGACAGAACTAATATAAGACGAATCACAAAGAAAACCGCATGAATTTACGATATTTTTCAAAAAAGTATCCGCGATGTATGGAGATGTTGTACGCCTAAGGTAAACTTTATGTATGTACCACGAAACAGTGTTTCGGGGCCAATTCACGTTTTAGTGGAGCTATCGCGACGGGAGAGGTGTCGTTAGACGCGTCTCGGCGAGAGCTACAAAACTGTATATAATTTAGAGGTGAGTTTAGTACAAATTTAAAAAGTTATATTCAAAAAACTGATTTTTTAAGCAAAAATTTAACAAAAGTGATGCAGAACTACGATCAAACAGCCAGAACTGCCGAATCCAAGAGACGCCAGGCGTACCGGACGACAGCCCCGACAGGTAAGTAAAGTTTTTGTACTAATTAGTAGCACTAATAAAATAATAAAAATGAAAAAGTGTAATTTTATTAAATTAATTTTTATGCAAACTTGATATGTGTTAAAATGGTAATTATATATAACTTAGATGCGTTTAAATGCTTTTAGGGTGTAGACAGAACTAATATAAGACGAATCACAAAGAAAACCGCATGAATTTACGATATTTTTCAAAAAAGTATCCGCGATGTATGGAGATGTTGTACGCCTAAGGTAAACTTTATGTATGTACCACGAAACAGTGTTTCGGGGCCAATTCACGTTTTAGTGGAGCTATCGCGACGGGAGAGGTGTCGTTAGACGCGTCTCGGCGAGAGCTACAAAACTGTATATAATTTAGAGGTGAGTTTAGTACAAATTTAAAAAGTTATATTCAAAAAACTGATTTTTTAAGCAAAAATTTAACAAAAGTGATGCAGAACTACGATCAAACAGCCAGAACTGCCGAATCCAAGAGACGCCAGGCGTACCGGACGACAGCCCCGACAGGTAAGTAAAGTTTTTGTACTAATTAGTAGCACTAATAAAATAATAAAAATGAAAAAGTGTAATTTTATTAAATTAATTTTTATGCAAACTTGATATGTGTTAAAATGGTAATTATATATAACTTAGATGCGTTTAAATGCTTTTAGGGTGTAGACAGAACTAATATAAGACGAATCACAAAGAAAACCGCATGAATTTACGATATTTTTCAAAAAAGTATCCGCGATGTATGGAGATGTTGTACGCCTAAGGTAAACTTTATGTATGTACCACGAAACAGTGTTTCGGGGCCAATTCACGTTTTAGTGGAGCTATCGCGACGGGAGAGGTGTCGTTAGACGCGTCTCGGCGAGAGCTACAAAACTGTATATAATTTAGAGGTGAGTTTAGTACAAATTTAAAAAGTTATATTCAAAAAACTGATTTTTTAAGCAAAAATTTAACAAAAGTGATGCAGAACTACGATCAAACAGCCAGAACTGCCGAATCCAAGAGACGCCAGGCGTACCGGACGACAGCCCCGACAGGTAAGTAAAGTTTTTGTACTAATTAGTAGCACTAATAAAATAATAAAAATGAAAAAGTGTAATTTTATTAAATTAATTTTTATGCAAACTTGATATGTGTTAAAATGGTAATTATATATAACTTAGATGCGTTTAAATGCTTTTAGGGTGTAGACAGAACTAATATAAGACGAATCACAAAGAAAACCGCATGAATTTACGATATTTTTCAAAAAAGTATCCGCGATGTATGGAGATGTTGTACGCCTAAGGTAAACTTTATGTATGTACCACGAAACAGTGTTTCGGGGCCAATTCACGTTTTAGTGGAGCTATCGCGACGGGAGAGGTGTCGTTAGACGCGTCTCGGCGAGAGCTACAAAACTGTATATAATTTAGAGGTGAGTTTAGTACAAATTTAAAAAGTTATATTCAAAAAACTGATTTTTTAAGCAAAAATTTAACAAAAGTGATGCAGAACTACGATCAAACAGCCAGAACTGCCGAATCCAAGAGACGCCAGGCGTACCGGACGACAGCCCCGACAGGTAAGTAAAGTTTTTGTACTAATTAGTAGCACTAATAAAATAATAAAAATGAAAAAGTGTAATTTTATTAAATTAATTTTTATGCAAACTTGATATGTGTTAAAATGGTAATTATATATAACTTAGATGCGTTTAAATGCTTTTAGGGTGTAGACAGAACTAATATAAGACGAATCACAAAGAAAACCGCATGAATTTACGATATTTTTCAAAAAAGTATCCGCGGTTAGGTTAGGTTAGGTTAGGTTAGGTTAGGTTAGGTTAGGTTAGGTTAGGTTAGGTTAGGTTAGGTTAGGTTAGGTTAGGTTAGGTTAGGTTAGGTTAGGTTAGGTTAGGTTAGGTTAGGTTAGGTTAGGTTAGGTTAGGTTAGGTTAGGTTAGGTTAGGTTAGGTTAGGTTAGGTTAGGTTAGGTTAGGTTAGGTTAGGTTAGGTTAGGTTAGGTTAGGTTAGGTTAGGTTAGGTTAGGTTAGGTTAGGTTAGGTTAGGTTAGGTTAGGTTAGGTTAGGTTAGGTTAGGTTAGGTTAGGTTAGGTTAGGTTAGGTTAGGTTAGGTTAGGTTAGGTTAGGTTAGGTTAGGTTAGGTTAGGTTAGGTTAGGTTAGGTTAGGTTAGGTTAGGTTAGGTTAGGTTAGGTTAGGTTAGGTTAGGTTAGGTTAGGTTAGGTTAGGTTAGGTTAGGTTAGGTTAGGTTAGGTTAGGTTAGGTTAGGTTAGGTTAGGTTAGGTTAGGTTAGGTTAGGTTAGGTTAGGTTAGGTTAGGTTAGGTTAGGTTAGGTTAGGTTAGGTTAGGTTAGGTTAGGTTAGGTTAGGTTAGGTTAGGTTAGGTTAGGTTAGGTTAGGTTAGGTTAGGTTAGGTTAGGTTAGGTTAGGTTAGGTTAGGTTAGGTTAGGTTAGGTTAGGTTAGGTTAGGTTAGGTTAGGTTAGGTTAGGTTAGGTTAGGTTAGGTTAGGTTAGGTTAGGTTAGGTTAGGTTAGGTTAGGTTAGGTTAGGTTAGGTTAGGTTAGGTTAGGTTAGGTTAGGTTAGGTTAGGTTAGGTTAGGTTAGGTTAGGTTAGGTTAGGTTAGGTTAGGTTAGGTTAGGTTAGGTTAGGTTAGGTTAGGTTAGGTTAGGTTAGGTTAGGTTAGGTTAGGTTAGGTTAGGTTAGGTTAGGTTAGGTTAGGTTAGGTTAGGTTAGGTTAGGTTAGGTTAGGTTAGGTTAGGTTAGGTTAGGTTAGGTTAGGTTAGGTTAGGTTAGGTTAGGTTAGGTTAGGTTAGGTTAGGTTAGGTTAGGTTAGGTTAGGTTAGGTTAGGTTAGGTTAGGTTAGGTTAGGTTAGGTTAGGTTAGGTTAGGTTAGGTTAGGTTAGGTTAGGTTAGGTTAGGTTAGGTTAGGTTAGGTTAGGTTAGGTTAGGTTAGGTTAGGTTAGGTTAGGTTAGGTTAGGTTAGGTTAGGTTAGGTTAGGTTAGGTTAGGTTAGGTTAGGTTAGGTTAGGTTAGGTTAGGTTAGGTTAGGTTAGGTTAGGTTAGGTTAGGTTAGGTTAGGTTAGGTTAGGTTAGGTTAGGTTAGGTTAGGTTAGGTTAGGTTAGGTTAGGTTAGGTTAGGTTAGGTTAGGTTAGGTTAGGTTAGGTTAGGTTAGGTTAGGTTAGGTTAGGTTAGGTTAGGTTAGGTTATTTTTTTTTTTTTTTTTTTTTTTTTTTTTTTTTTTTTCCCCTTTGCACCTCTGACATGATCAGAGCCTGTGTTTGCCGTTTTACCCTCAATTCTACTGTTTGTTTTATTTTATATACTTATACTTATTATACTTATTATACTATATATTTACTTATGCATTATGTTAGTCTTCCTGTTTACAACTTCCCTCTGCAGGGGTCGTATAATTAAATATACTTTCCTGCAGCCTTTCACTTGTCTTTCGACCTTTCTGGATTTCCGACTATTTGGTAATTTACATTATTTTATGTTGTGCTTTATATTATAATTTACCATACATTATATACTATATATATATCATTATTTAGTAATACTATTTTATTTTATTATATTATACATACTATATGTTGTAATATCTATATTTATACATTTTTATCGAGAGTAACCATATATATGCTTGTTGTATGTTTGGCGTCTCTATTTCTTTATCTAATTTTTATTTCTGTGTGTTACAATGGACGCTATTTTTATGCAAAAATTTAAAAACTCCCTTCTCTTTCTCCCATTTTGCATTATGCCCGGTAGGCTTTCGGTGACTAACTCGACCGTTATATTTTGCTCCAGGTCGTAACGTTCCCGAGCAAAGATGGGGCAATCGAGGATTATGTGCATCACCGTCTCTTCGACACCTGGCTCACAGGCACACGATGAGTTCTCCCTACATTTGAAGCGTTTTAGGTAGGCTGAGAACCCACCGTGTCCCGTCAGTATTTGGGTGGTGATGCTAGAAAGCTCCATCTTTTTTGTTACGCTATGCGCTACGACCACGTCAGGGAAGAAGAGCTTCGTCACCGAGGCTGTTTCCCCCGATTTGTATCTCCGGTCCCATTCGCCAAGCGTTTCCAATCGGATTTTTCGTCTGACGAATGAAACCGGGCACAGGTCGTAGTCTGGCTTTCGCTTCGACCGTAGGGCGGCATCTTTGGCCAGTTTATCGGCTCTTTCGTTCCCCTCTAATCCTGCGTGGGCCTTGATCCAGAACAAGGAGACACTCTTGTTCTGGAGCATACAGCGTCTGATGGTGTCCCTTGTGTCCACGGCTAGGGGATGTGGGGAAGCAGTGTTTGTGACAGTTTGGAGGGCCGCCATCGAGTCGCTGAAAATGCCGAACGCGGTCCCTGTATGTTTCAGCGCCTCCCTCGCTGCTCTTTGTAGAGCCAGGAGTTCGGCCTGATAGACGGTACAATAGGACGGTAGCGTGAGCTTGAAGGCCTTTGTTTCGGAGGTGCTATTCCACAAGGATAGCGCCGCTCCAACTCTGCCCTTAATCTTGCTGCCGTCTGTGAAGATACGCACATCGAAATGTTTCTGGTTTTGGTACTGCTCTTCGTCTATCAGGCTATTGAGCTCCAGGCTTATTTGTTCCGCAGGATGTGGCGCCTCGATCGCTGGGGCCATCCTCTCCACTTCCCTGTCTCCCAATGCGGGCTGTGGTACCCCTCGCCTAGCCCCATACAGTGAGGCCGCTTCTTGAATGCGGAGGTCGAGAGGGAGTATGCCAGCCAGCACCAGTGCCGAGTTCAGGGATACTGTGCGGTAGGCCTTGCACAGTTTTTGGGCGAAACCCCTTTGGACCGCGTTTAGCCTCCTCCCCACTCCTAGTTTGTTCGCGGCTGGCGCCCATGCGCTCGCCGCGTACAATATGATGGGCTCGACGGCTGCGGTGTAAATTGCTCGGATCACCTCCGGGTGTAAGCCCCAACCCACACGTGCCGTCCTGGCTAGTTGTTTATAAATTGCGATTGCCTTTTTGCATACATTCGCCACGTGTGTGTTGAAGGTGAGCTTCGCATCCACCGTCAGTCCGAGTATCTTAATTTCTTGGGACAGCCCGATGTCGATCCCCCCCATGCTCAGGCGCGGAGTGTCATATTTCAGCTTTCGCGTAATTAACATTGCGCAAGTTTTATGCGGCGCGAATTTTAGTCGATTTCTGACACCCCACGTCCGAACATGTTCGAGTGCGACATTTGCCCGACCCTCGATTTCAAGAGCTGTTTCGCCGTCGAACACCATCACCACGTCGTCAGCAAACGCCTGGCTGTACTCGCCACGGCTCTCTTGTTCTTTAAGGAGAGGGTCCAGCAGTATGTTCCAAAGAATGGGACCTCCTATCGAGCCCTGGACGCATCCCTTGCTGGTTCGTCTGCTGCTCTCCTCGCCACCGTATCTCACCCTTACCATTCTGTCTCTCAAGTAACTGCCGATCACTCGCCTCAGATTCACTGGACACTTTTCCTCAGCCAATCGTACTTTAATGGCTGGCCACCATGCGCTATCAAAAGCCCCCTCGATATCCAGGGAGACCAGGAGGATTATCTTCTTTTGCGCTAGCTTAGCACGTATGTGCTGCACTAGGGTAACGAGGGAGTCTTCTGTGCTTTTTTGAGGCATAAAGCCGTATTGGCGAGTACTTATCCTAGGTAGTAGGTAGAATCTGAGGCGAGCGACCAGCATCTTCTCGTACACCTTCCCCAGGACAGGCAATAGCCCAATCGGCCTGTATGACTTTGGTTCGGTGTACGACGCTTTGCCCGGTTTTCTGAGCACCACCACTGCAGCCTCTTTCCAGGCCTTTGGAAAGTAGTCGTGCGCCAGGCATGTGTTCAGAAGTGTCAGGAAAAATTCGGGGTCGCAGCCAATGGCCTGAGCGCAGATGTCTGCTGTGAGGCCGTCGGCTCCCGGGGCCTTTTTCGGGTTGAATGATTTAATAGACCTGTCAAGCTCACTTTGGGTAAATGGTGGGTCATGCCGTTCATCATGACTCCACTCGTTTACAGATTCGGCTGGTTAGGTTAGGTTAGGTTAGGTTAGGTTAGGTTAGGTTAGGTTAGGTTAGGTTAGGTTAGGTTAGGTTAGGTTAGGTTAGGTTAGGTTAGGTTAGGTTAGGTTAGGTTAGGTTAGGTTAGGTTAGGTTAGGTTAGGTTAGGTTAGGTTAGGTTAGGTTAGGTTAGGTTAGGTTAGGTTAGGTTAGGTTAGGTTAGGTTAGGTTAGGTTAGGTTAGGTTAGGTTAGGTTAGGTTAGGTTAGGTTAGGTTAGGTTAGGTTAGGTTAGGTTAGGTTAGGTTAGGTTAGGTTAGGTTAGGTTAGGTTAGGTTAGGTTAGGTTAGGTTAGGTTAGGTTAGGTTAGGTTAGGTTAGGTTAGGTTAGGTTAGGTTAGGTTAGGTTAGGTTAGGTTAGGTTAGGTTAGGTTAGGTTAGGTTAGGTTAGGTTAGGTTAGGTTAGGTTAGGTTAGGTTAGGTTAGGTTAGGTTAGGTTAGGTTAGGTTGGGGGACCACCCCACAGTGCTTACGTCCTCGTCGTGTCCCCTGGAAACGACCCAGTCCTGACCACCGTAACGGAGTGGCAGGCTGGGCTCGGCCAAAGTGCACTGTGCATCGTAGTTCTATATTGTGTTTTGCGTACTACGATAGCGGGAGACCATGTCCCAATCCCCGCGGGACGCCCTCGGGCGTTTCAAAAAGCCGAAAAAAGGCCCTTCTCAGGGCCAACCAAAAGGCCCTTCTCAGGGCCAACCAAAAGGCCCTTTTCAGGGCCACCCCAAAGGCCCTTTTCAGGGCCACCCCAAAGGCCCTTTTCAGGGCCAAACCGACGCTTCGGCGTCCGAAGCGAGCCGCGCGCCGTCTGCGGCGAGCTTCTTCGAGGGAGACATTGGGCTGTCGGAGTTCTCCGACGACGATCTAAGCTCACTCGGGTCTGACGCGGGCGAGTCCAGGCCGATGTCGCGCAAGCGCGCCTATTTGCGGGGAGGGTCTTCGGGTTCCTCGAGGGGTTCTGCGAAGAAGCCCGCGGTTGCATCGACCACCCTGGGCCTTGCGGATGCCCAACGCCAGCTGGACCTGGCCCGGCGGGAGATGCTTCAGAAGGAGCTAGAGGAGCGGGTTGCCGCGAAGGAGCAGCGGGCGCAAGCTGCCCGGGTCAAGTCCGGGTACGGCGCGTCCCGCGTGCTGTATGCCGACCACTCTGTGGCCGAGTTGGCACGGATGGCGGCGGAAGACGAGGAGGAGATCGTGGAGGTCGCGTCCAAATCCTCCAACCTCAAGGGGACCATACAAAAGGCCCTCAAATGCCGCGCCGCGAGCATGCGCGGCATCATTGAGGAGTTGGTGGCCAGAAAGGCCACTGATGAAACGAGACAACTGCAGGCGAAGGTCGACCGCCTGCAGTTAGAGGTGAGCCAGCTTCACCAGAAGCTGGCCGACGTCACCGCCCGGCCTAGCCAGGCCGCGCCGTCGCCTGCGGCAGAGGCCCCGCCCTCCAACCTTGAGGATGTCGTCCGAAAGGTTGTTATGGAGGAGCGGGCCTTCACCAGAGCCTGCATAGCAGGCATAGAGGACCGGCTCCTGCCGGAGAAGCGCCTTCGGCCTCCGCTTGCAGCGGACAAGAGGCGTATCGAGCCGAGTCCTCCCACACAAAAGGAGGACGCCCCCCTTCCTTCCGCCACTCCGACCTGGAGCGAAGTGGTCAGGAAGGGTAAGGGGAAGGGGAAGGGCAAAAAGTCGGCACCGGCCGCGCCTGCTGCCCCCACCACCGCGACTCCCAGTCAGCCGAAGACTGGCGCGGGTAAGGGGAAGAAGAGAGGGGGAAAGCTCGTTCCCCCCAAGACCGCGGCCGTCGTTGTGACGCTCACCGCGGAGGCTGCGGAGCGGGGGGAGACATATTTGTCAGTGCTGATGCGGGCGCGTGCCAACGCCGACCCCGTCCAGC